>JABXJD010000056.1:2602500-3060000 GCA_013375575.1 Percina caprodes | reverse complement strand
AACAAACCTTGGATAGACCCAGGCTCTTGGTAGGCTGTGTCTGACGGTGCCTGTTGGGGGTGTGATGAACAGTGGCAATTATAGTCACAATAAATAAAATGAATTATAATGAGATAATGGAACTATGACTATATCATGTTTAATATCTAATACAAAAAAGACAGTAGCCTCACAAGCAGCTCTGCGATTGGATCAAGTCTTTATAACCTGTTAAAATGATGCATTAAGAGATTAAAGTAGAATTTAGAGGCAGAGGCAGTAACTCCTGTAACTTACCCTGAGCATGATGGACTTTCTTTGTACACCGCTAAGAGCACTTAAAGAGTAAAAGCACAAGTTCCGGCTGCGGTTTGTCCTTGGTTGGTTTTGTCACTGCAGGCTCTCTAACAGCCATCTTTTTATATCTACAAAAACATGTTCATATTTGAGTTAGAGTAGAACTGTTGTCATCTACTCAAAAGCTCCAAAGGTCAAATACTGTAAACATTTCTATGGGCTATAAATGCACTTTTACTGTATTCCTGCCCAAATGTTTTTTAAATGTGGTACTTTTATTTTTTTAGGTGTATGCCATTTTTAGGCCTTTATTAGATAAGACAGCTTTAGACATGAAAGGGGAGGAAAAGGGGGCCGACATGCAGCAAAAGGGCCACAGGTCGGAAATTGAACCCGCAACTGCTGCATTAGTGACTAAGCCTTTGTAAATGGGCGCCTGCTCTACCAGGTGAGCTACCCAGGCGCCCTAATTGTAGTACTTTTTATGCTCTTCAGAAAGCAGTTCTTGAATAAATGCATTTATTCATAACTATATATAAATAATTATATAGAAGTAATAAAATATGAATAGTATTAATATAACAACTATTGATAGTGTGTTAGTATAGTAAAAGCCTCAGTCAGCAGTAAGGTGTTTGTGTATTAAATATTTATTCAGGTAATCTCAGTGGCTATTCAAGAAGCAACAGTGATTCTCAAGGTGGATCAATACTGAACTGCACAAAACATGATTGCTCAATCCACATTTTAGCCTAATGAATTATTCAGAACATGAATGTAACCAGGTTAAATACAGTACAGACCTATAGTGGTTTGGTCCCTTAAAACCATGTGGGAATTGCGTGGCTTGAAAATGTCTCTTTACTCTTCGGTTACAATACCAAACAGCATTTGTGAGTCATTGCATGCCAGTGATTTGAAGGGCGCCACACACACACACACACACACACACACACACACACACACACACACACACACACACAAACACACACACACACACTTCTCATCCATTATGTATTTACAGAAACGCCTATAAATGATCAATGAGAAGTGGGATTTTTTTCTTAAGATTTTGTTTATCACTCAGTTTAAACATCTGCACATCATGAATTAAAAAGGAAAAATCTTTCCAAAGCATCCTGTCAAGCAGCATGAAGACAGGGGAAATTACCTACAGTACATAAGAAACCTGGAGACTCTGTGGCCAGGTTCCTTTGGGTAATCCACCAAAGAAAACCACTTTAAATTCCTGCCACCTCCTTCTCTCCTCATGCTGGCAACCGTCTTTGCCAGTCACATCTCTCCTTCAGAGAATTGCTTGGCACAGGCCACTCATACAAACCGTAAAACACTCTTGACACATCCCTTGTAAAGCATGTCCCTACTTTCCCCCTTGTAAGTAAGACATATGGGTTGTGACAGGTGATAGGACAGAGTGTTTTCGCTCAGCACTTGCATCCACACCGTCGCTTTACTCCCGAGTATGTGTGTGGAAATGTGCGAAGTAGGATTTTAGATTAAAGGTGTGATAAATCCCCTCTGACTGGATGCACAGCAACACTGAGTCAGACCGACTGAATGGTGACGAAGCGAGTCGCTAACAGCTGACAATTATCATGAGGTTACACACATTTTATTGGGAACAAAATGGCTGATGTTGAAGCCAAAGTCATTTTGAGTTTCTAAGTTTTTAGGTTACAGTGAAAGTGTATGTGGGGTTGTAATGGCAGCCACAGGAAAGTGAGGTTACACACAAATTCTTGCTAACTGGTTTAGTGCTTGCAAAGTCTTTAAAGGAGAGAGAACATTGAACATTAAACATAAATGCAAGGTTTGCTCTCACCCACTGAGAAAAGGGAACATGTTTACCTTCCAACACATTTGGTGAGCACTTTTCTTCCCATTGCGTAACAGAACTTTTGAACCCTTTCCAATCAACAACTTACGACTACACATTTAAGCTGCGTTTGCAGACTTCTGCCGTCTGCTTGCTTCCCCAACACGTAATATGACCACACCAAGGCGGAGTGGTCAAATTTGTTTGTTTGTACTCCAACTTGCTTATGCCTGTTATTCAATTTATCTGTCCAGCACTTGTCTCCCCTTGAACTCACAGAAATGGCATTCTGAGCCCAAGCTCATACATACTTGCAGAGTGAGAGTGGGAGATATTGGAAATAGAAGAGAGAAAAGCTGAAGTGTGAGACGGGGACAGAGCAGACCTGTCTGTGTGGTGTGTTAATGTACTGGTGATGTCCTAGATGCTGACCTGCCAGTGGACAAATGTCCTGCTGCCAAACATATATATATATTTATATATATGTATATATGTGCGTACTCTAGCCAACACACACTTTTACTGACACAGCACAGACAGCTTTGTGGAATAGCATGACTTCATATTTAATATAGGACACACACACACACATAAGGACTCATGTATGCCCTTTCAATACATGCACACTGCAGTTACATGTCTTTAAATTAATGATTTAACAACTGGCTTACAACCCTTATTTTATAATGATCCTTTTCGATTCTTTTAATTATGTGTAACCTTTTATCTGACTTTGAGTTGATTCTGTCATAAATATAAACATTTTTGTCCAAATAATTGAAAAAGAAGACAACAAAACCTAAAAGCACAGATTCAATCCAACACTTGACAAAAAATATTAAATGACAAACTGTAACACAAACAATTTATGCATAAAATTAAAGTATTACTGCTCTGTTTATGCTACATTACAGACCTAAATGAAATGTGTGACATGCAGATTTCATTATTACCCATACAAATAGCACATTTGCTGAAGTACATTCTCACATCTCTCCTCTTTTCATTTCCACTTGTAAAGTTTTTGCAATTGCTTTTAAAAACTCTAATGGATTGTGAGTGTCTCGGATCATCTGGTAACTCAAATGACCACACATTTCTTTGTTCACTTTGCGTCTGGCGCTTTGACAGCATTTCCATTTTGATTCAAATGTTGATAGAAATTGTGACAAGCTGAAACACATCTTCCAGACAATTTTGAATGTAAAAGAAATTTGCAGTAAAGTCAAGTAATTAAAAGGCATTGCAACATGACTTTCTCTTTAACATACAGAGACACTTAAGTTTTCTGGCTAACAAGGCATAAGTTGGGTGGAAAATCTTAACAATTCCCTGCTGATCAGAAAAAAAATGACACAGAACATATGTGGTTTCTAATCAGTGCCTACCTTAGTCTCGCTTTGTCACAGACCGTCCACACGCTGCCGAGCAGAGGGGGGTCTGGCTAGTCCACACAGCACTCGGGGATAAGAGAAAAACGTGCTGTGGTTTCTTTGCATTTACCTTGGGTTGTCCTTCAGGTCACCAGGACCCGTTCAGTTTATTTGACTTTTTGTATTGGCCTGGTGTTGAGCTTCGGGTCCCTGGTAACCCTTGCGTACTATGTGATGTCATTTCACGTGAACTGGCGGGGGCCTCGCCCTTCGGGGTCCCGAAACCAATCCTGCACTCGAACGCGTTAAATAAAACAAAGTCCCTGCGACACGAAAGACAACACAAGGGTTAAACCAATCCCAATCGTCATGGGCGACACTAAGCTCAGCTGGGAGCCGCTGTCTTATAGTCTTGCGGGAGAAAACTCAGATTGGACAGATAGTCTAGCTAGCTGTCTCAATTTACCCTGCAGAGATCTGAGGAGCAGTTAACCATAGTCCTCCACCGTAGGTTAAATTCCAACACAAAGAAAGTAGAAGGAAACGGACATCGGTAAAAAAAGCATGTATCCGGCGGAATTTCCTGTGGCACTGGAGAAATCCCAGAAGTGGAACGTCAAGGATATAGACTATACCTCTACCTGAATACTTCAGACAAAACTAATCTCCTCTTTCCCCTCTGCTGTTTTGTCCTCTAGCTATGCTAATGTGAAGAAATGCAGCAACGAGGGCCGGGCCCTGATGCAGCTGGACTTTCAACAGTTCCTTATGAAGCTGGAGAAGCTGACCGACCTGCGACCCATCCCTGATAAAGAATTTGTTGAGACCTACATCAAGGCCTATTACCTGACGGAGAATGACATGGAGCAGTTCATCAAGAACCACAGGGTGAGATCGCCAAGCTGGTGGATGGAGGATTGTAGTGTTAGCGTCTATGCAACACAAAATATAAAGTCATCCATTTAAGTCCCAGACAGCGTGTCTTTTTTGCTAACTCACTCTTTGTGGTTTTTTTGTGCAGGAGTACTCCATGAAGCAGCTAGCCAACTTGGTGAACGTTTGTCTGGGTTCACATATAAACAAGAAGGCTCGTCAGAAACTCCTGGCAGCCATAGATGATATTGACAGACCCAAGAGATAGGGTGATGAACGGAGCGGTCCTTGAACGCATCAACCAGTCACAGAGACGGACACTCCAACAGAGGAACTCCCACTGTGGAGCTCGGCGTAGAATGTCTTCATTTTCAGTATAGAGCATACATGATGTGTTGTGTTTAACAAGCTATACAGCAAATACAGAAGTAGATCTGCCGTAAACAGCAATTTCAAAGCTCAAATTTTAGCCAGATGCTAAATATCTGTTAATATATGTGGTCAAAAACACATAATGTCATTTATGATATTCTGATTTACATAAATACTAACACTGGCACTCTCAAGCATGCTGCAGTTACTCTATGCTTACAGCAGATGTACCATACATAATGCATGCCCTGACATTTTCATTTAACAAACATGCCGCTTATGAAGTTTTTTCCAAATTGTCTGCAACCACAACAATTTCAGTCTCTATAATGTTCATAATGATGAGTTTCAGATAAACTATTACAGCTATCTTAACAATGTAATGTGAAGTGTAGCTTGACCTTGTGGCTGTTTGTGGCGTTCCATCAGTTTTCACCAAATGTGCTCGATTTCTGATACAACGCTGAAGTTATTCCAGACCATTTGTTTGCTGTATTTTCTTTCACTTATGGGTATTTGTTGTGCCTAATTGGATGTTCTGCTTCTTTGTTGTGTTTGTTTTGTCCATGAATTACATAAATCTAATATAATGATGATTTTGAAAATGATATAAATTGCTGTAATTAGCATTCACATGGAGTATATCTGCACTAGCTGTATTTGTCATATCTGAGGAGTTTTTAGTCTTTGTGAAAGACCTTATTTTGGAGTTCAGTCTCAGGCGTTCTTAATGAGCGGTGAGATCTGTTTTGTAGGTTTGTGCAGTCGTGTACTAATTATGGGATTTCTCATGAGTTAGTAGGTGTAATTTGTCAAAAGAGCTTTCTCCCCCGCTGCAGTCATTTCCATTAGTTTACCTTGATGAGACCTGCTGAGAGGGCAGATTGATTTACTGTCAAAGGGGGGGGTTACACTTTTTGATATAGAATTACATTTTCTGTGCAATTGTTCCAAGAAGAATGCTGTAAATGTGAATGTTTTGAACAATGTATTTATTTCTTGCTTTGTGTTTGGGTTTTATATGATAATTGCTGAAAGTGGGCTTGTCATTGATCACCTCTCAGTATCTTGTGTAACTTATCAACGGAAGCTAATACAAATGTTTAAACATCGTCAAATTATGTTAAGGCTCAAGTGCACTATATTGAAAATCCATAATCTGTGTTGGAACTTTAGGTTTCACCAAAAAGGATTTTAACATAATAAACACTCTAACAATGGACTCTGTTATTATTACCTACCTAATTCTTACAGTGCCATGAATAAAATACACAATCTATAAATCATACAACCTTTAAAATCTCTCTGCCACAGCAGTTTTAAAAAGAGTTGTTCACATCCATCAAGTTAATTTGTCACGTGCTAATTGTTTTATATCAGATGAACCTGGACAAAACATCTCAAACAGAGCTCAAATCTGGGTACCTGTGTGCATCTAGTCTGATATTTAGTATGGTGACAGCTGTTTTTGCAATTTTTGTGGTAGTATTTGACTATTTAACCCTTGTGTGCCGCCTTTTCTTGCAGAGATTTCCTCACCCTCCCATCCTCAAACACTTCATTCATGACCTACCCGACACTGCTGCTCTCACTGTCCCTGCCCAACACATTAGGTGCCCAGTTGGATCGTAACCCTCCTGTGATGCCGTGACCCAGTTACCCTTTCAGATAAAAGACCAGGCACTCTTTGCTCCTGCGTTTTTGCCCCTCTGCCAAAATTCATTAGCCAAGCTCATATAAATCACTATCACTGACCCACATGGTCTGTATTCCTTCACGGTCTGCTGATATGCATTCACACAGACTTCAATAATGTCTATTCATACATGTTACTGGGAACAATTACTGGCAGAGCCTATTACAATATTTACGTCACGTGATGATTGACAAGACGTGACAGTGGTGGGTAGGCTACATGTGTTAGGTGAACAGCTCGGTGAAAAGCTGCTTTTTTGTCAAGGCTCATCTATAATAATATTTTATATGTTAATGTTTGTATATCATTTATTTTTGAAATTTGGAACTTTGAAATACTGATTAAAAATCTCCTGAAGTCTCTTGAAGCTTCACTTATAAGCCAAGTTGATAGGATTTTTTTTAACAGGTGCAACCGGGATGATGTGTACTGTTTCTAGTATTTTGCACCATAAAAACTGCACTTCTTGGTGTATTTTGCCAATATTTCTTTTAAATGCACACAAACTAGCCCCACAGAGAGATTTTACGCTTGCGTCCAAAATCACTCACTACTCACTAAGGTTAGTTTTAGGATAGTTTTCTATATCAGTGGATCTCTAACTTTTAACACAACGTACCACTTCAGAAATGATTCGGCTCGAAGTACCACCATTATGGCCAACGTTACAGAGTAACATACACCTACCCTATTCAGCTATGTACAGTTCACACAGGAGGCAGGTTTATCCCTAAAAATAATATTTATTGTTGACATGCTGTACTTCCTCCGTCCTTGCAGCTCGTAACTATTCATGGGTGTATGAGCACTGGTTCAGGAACGTGACTATGTAGCAAGCTAATATTGTTTTTTATAATTATTATTCAAAATCTTGTGGTATTTCAAAATTGAAAATCAACACTTTTGTTGTTGCTTTATATAATTTTGTTTGACTTTCTTATGTTTTTATCCCTTTTTTCACCACTTGACGCTTTTTTTTGAGGTTTTTCACTGTTTTGGACATTTTCAACGTGATAAATTACGTAACATTAACTTATTAACTTAAGTTTTACAGTTATTTTTTAAATGTATAGTCAATAATCCTTATTTATAGGAAATTATATCTAATGTTTGAGTTAGAAAAGCAGAAATTAGGAATCATTTAGAATAAAATTAAAGGAATGTGTGTTGATGGATAATCACAGACTGGAATATATTAACTTTTACTCAATACTATACGCTTAATACGTTTTTTTTTCTTCAAATGCTATAAAATGGCTATAAAATTGAATGACCTTAAAATTAATGAAAGTAGAGATTTGTACTTGCCAAAGAGCGTTGTGTGGAGTCAATCATGTTATTTTGGGTAATTACAATTGGGTAGTTAAAAAGAACATTGATGTAGGAAAACAGGTCAATTTGACCCAAGAACAATATGAGGGTTAAATTTATTTATTTCATTTATTTTTATTTTTTATATTTCAGAGATTCCATCCACTTAGAGGGAGCTTACGTTCCACCAGTGGTAGTTGTACCCCAGTTTTGAAAACAGTGCTCTATGAGCTCCCTGGTAGGGAGTGGTGCATACTGTATGTGAATGACTTTGGACATCGCCTTGGACATCTTTTTATTGAACTAATTATTAACGTTTTTTATAACCTGTGGAAAAACAATGAGCATTATTGCTAGCTGGCAAATGCTAGTTAATGCTAACACTAAAGATCTGCTTGCCAGTCTGCATCAGTTATTCAACTTGTGAGATAATGCAGATGGAAGTTGTTAAAAAAATTATGATACATTTATACATTCGTACATTTATGATACTTTTTCCCTGATTATTATTAAAACTGTTTGCACTGATCACTCTAAACAAGATAACCATGGAGCCATCGTCTGTCCTTGTGAAAGGCCAGGATGTTTCTCGGGGCAGAACAGGCGGAGGAGATAAACTGACAACATCGACGTTGTTATGACTTTGCATTAACATCCACTTTGTATAAATAAGCAGCTGTAGAGAGCTTCCAGTTAGGCATTTTCTGACTGTTCTGTAGTGTGGAAACGGTCTCCTTGTGTTCACAAGTAAAAATTAACTTTGATATAACTTCAGTGGTTTCTGTCTATTCTAACAGAAATCCAAACAGTTTTGGAGCAAATCCAAGCTAAAGGTCAAAGGTTACAGTTGCAGTTGGCTAATAACGGTACAGTTTTTGGAAGCAATTGGTGTCAATACCACCTTTGGTCTGAAAGGCTCTTTAGCCATCAGCTGTACTTTGTGCAGTAAATTTAAATTCATTTAAATTGTCACATGCTCATTTTTATAATTAAAAAGAGTAAAAATAAAATATCGTATATATCTTATCTGACAGAGAAGAGAAGACATATAGGCTACCATCAGTGTAGAAAAGACATTTAGAAAAGACATTTAGGGTGTCAGGAACCCACATACACACATGAAAACCTTTTAATATCAGTGTCTCCCTCTGAAAGAGCAGAAAATCGAAAACTGTAACCAGGGAACTGTGCATGGTTTAGGCAAACCCATTTGCTCTTTCATAATGACAGCATGGCGTATTCACAGAGCTTTTCATTAAAGCGGTCGTATTGATTTAGCCCTATCACCAAACAAACCTTACTATCCCAGGGAAGGTGGTCAGAAATGTGCATGGCATGTGGTTCAAAATGAGTATCCCATTTTGTTGCATTGTACATATTGATAATGGTAACAAAAATGTTCCGCGTGCTATAAACCATAATGAAATTGCACCGGGCCTATTGCCGATATGGGCTTTTTAGTGTTAGGAAATAGTTTCAGATATGTTGCAGAATGCATCAAAGGTATCATTTATATAGTCAGACCCCTTAATAGACATAGTTATTCCAGTATTTATTAAACATAATGCCAGTATTTTCCTTTCAAATTGACTGGTATTAAGGATTGAAGCAGCTAATTGGATGTCAGACTCCACTGCATGAACTTTCACAACGGCCCTCTGAGAATCTTGTTCCACCAGTCACTGCTAATTTGTTGCTTGACTAGCTGTGCTTGAGGGGAAACAAATGTTGTGACTGGTCTTAAACGTGGACAGGGCAGGAAAACCTTTCAGGAAACACTAGAGCCCAACAGAGGTTTGAGTTTAATTGCTGTCAATAAAGTATCAGTAAATAGAATAGGGAAATATATTTGATGGCAGCTCTGTATACTGAGAAAAAAATAAAACCGATAAGATTCTGTAAGATGTACTTGAAATTGAATGAAAATTATCACATCACCTTACAATCTTTTGCTTCCATATATCTTTTTGTCAAAACAGAACCCCCGTCTCAGGCTTGTGATAAATCAAACCTTTTGTTCTACTTCACATCATGTAATAATATACATCATAACAGCAGCAGTTTCTGGTGCGCTTGGAAAATACCCTCACAGAAAACACAAAGTCAATACTCCTGTCTTTGAGGAATTGGTATTGATTTTTTTTCTCCTCTGGACTTATGTTTTGGTGTAAATTACTGGTTTCCACACAGTTTTGGAAAGGGGATGGTGTGTCATAGACATCTCATTTCAAAGAGGTGAATTTTCTTTTTTCCACAGGAGAACTTTGATCTGACTTTGTTTAAAAAAATATGTTTTGGGTCAGTTTGATTGCAGAAAGAATAACTTTCTGTGCATAATGTTGTTTCATAATCTCAGTCCTGGCCTGATGGCCTTCTAATGCAGTGCTTGCAATGATGACTAGTGATGACTATGCTCTTGCATATCATTTCCCATTGTTGTAACAAATGAGTCAAATCCACCATGCCTAATAAGTGAGCCGTGAATGAAGTCAGTAGTCATAGTAGAAGAGTGTGACTCACTAATACTGTCGGCTGAATATTTATACTGGTAAACAAAGAAAAACGTAATTTGGGTCTTGTCCGCTCGTGTCCTTCC
The DNA here is from genome assembly GCA_013375575.1 of Percina caprodes. Lineage (NCBI taxonomy): Eukaryota > Metazoa > Chordata > Actinopteri > Perciformes > Percidae > Percina > Percina caprodes. The sequence continues at coordinate 3,049,666 of JABXJD010000056.1, read as the reverse complement.
TTTTCACAACACTGCAAACAGTGATAACTTTTGAGTAGTGATAGATTACACATGAGAGTCTCTATATTTCATCAGCTACAATATCTCACAAATCTTATTGTGTTTGTGGTTTATTCATGGACTCTCAATATGCAAATACTTCTGATTAGCACAATACTCAAATGTTGACTTAAGAGCATTACAAAAGGGCAGTTTTATCTTTGCACTTGTTGTTTATCCACCCAGTGACCACTGTCCTCCGATTACTTTACATGTCTGTATTGTGAAGAGATTATACAATGATGTTTGACCTTATCTATCATACTGCCGACAAACAATCCGCTGTGTGTGATGAAGAAACATGTTGACCTTTAAGTTTGCAGCAGACAGACTCACCGTTAATGCACATTACATTCATGTTCTACCTATTAATTCTGAGCTCAGGAGGTAAAGACGTGAAAAGAATTTTGATCTACATACTGGAAACACATTTTGCCCTTTGGGTAACACTAATGCTGACAGAATGGAGCACAACATACTGTAATGTCTCTGCAAAAGGTCACTAACTTCTGGATCAGATTCTGTTTCTTTTACTTTGTAGTATAGTGTATTTAACACAATTTATTCAAGGTTACAACATGATGTGAATGGCTGACATTAAAAGAAAGATCAAACATTATCATATTGCAGGAAATATGACCCTTTTTCACTTTTACATTGGAAACTCAGTCTATTAGTGACCCAGAAATGTTTACAGTACTTTCATTTTACTTCATGGCAAAATGATGAAAGCAATTCATTATATAAAGAAAAGTTGACCATGTCTTCAGTGGAAAATGTGTTTTACAGCCACCATAACCATATTCACCAATATTTCACCCACCAATTTGTCAACGGCTCCTCTGCATTGCTTTTAGTAATTCAGTCTGTATACCATACCTTCCATTTCAATCATTGGGTTATCATTAGGCCCAGCTTTCTCCTCTTTGCTTTCAGAGGGAAGCCATGGCTGTACAGGTCAGGGAGCTAAAAGAAGTTTTAACGGGTCCTAAGCTCACCTCAAACCATGACAGATTTTCTTTAACGGCATTTACGCATTCTCTTTGCTTCGCTCCCATACTGACGGTGTGTGTGTGTGTGTGTGTGTGTGTGCAGAGAGGGGGAGATAGAAATACATATTACATACTAGTGATATATTTTATAGTACAGTATAGTATATAACATATAAACTGTAAGGTGCTAATGTGTCTATTCCCCATGTAGTCTGTCTTTCTACTTACAGCTAGGCTTGAAGAAAGAACAATAAAGAATAATTACATTACCTCATTTTCATAGTCTTGGCCATCATCTTTATGGTTTCAGAAAACATTGTGGTCACCAAAACATAATTGCCTCTAGCTTAATTCATTTTTCTAATGTTTAGGGACTGTTGATGTTCAAAGGCACCACTAGAGCTGCTCATCTATGTTGATTTCTAGGAGTAAAAGCGGTTTCAAAAGTCAAAGACAAACTTGGAACCTCAACAATGAAATTAAAATCTGAGCTGTAACAAACCATAATTCGCCTTTATTAACAGAATAGAATGTATGGTTATATTGGAATCACCAACCCAGCAGTACTCCTCAAGATTCAAATCTTACTTTCTGAGTGCAGTCTGTTGACATTACTTTTGGCAAAAACCAACATCGTGACAGAGCTGGGCAGATTTGGAGGAGATTAAGAAGTACTTTGAACAAGATGACCATCAGCCCCTTTTGATTGCCTGGTTTATGTGGCGTTCAGGATTGACAATTTTTTATCTTAATGTTGGTAATCCTGAGGGTTTAGGTGTGTGCTCAGGGAATGAGGCTTATATGCAGACTGAGCTCAGTCCTGGCTAACTGAGCTCTAACAGGTTTTTGAGTATCTCCCCGTAGATACCCCAAGGATGACAGAAAGTGCAGACAGAGGGCTCACCAACCTGCTCCCAAAAAATCATCCCATCCAATCCCGCATGGGCCTCAGCCAGTAAATTTACATATTCAAATTCAGGATTAACTTGAGGTTTGTGTCATGAATACCCTAAAGCGGTTGCATTATCTTGTGCATGTGCTTGAGTTTCTGCCAAACATTCAAATATTTACCACCTTTGAAGTGCAAGGGGCAGAAAAAAAAGCAACCATGTTTACTTTCTCCACCTTTGGTTCTGCTCATTAGCCTCCCTCTGTCTTTGTTTTTTCTCTCCATCTTACTTTAGTCATTCATCATCAGACTTATAATTCATTGTCAGCATCTCGGTGAGTAAATTTCTTGCATGCACACAACCAATCACACTATTTAGGCAAAACCCAAAAGAAGTATCTCATAAATATGCAAGGAAAATGTTATCCTGCTCAACTTTGTCTCTGTCAGTTCGCTTCCTCTAAACAGAATCTTGTCACCGATGTCCCTACTTATGTTTCAGTTTGTGTGTGACGGTTGTGTGTGTTGTTGCTTATGTGCTTGGCACTCACTGATGCTAATCATCCACTTCGGCAGGCATTTTGAGTAAGACAGATTGGTGCTAGGCGGGCTTGATTTAAGCTTGCCAGGTGATATGTGGTGTGTACTGGCTAGGGTGCCACAGGCAGGTTTGAATGACAGTAAACAATACCTTATCTGTGGGTGGAAGGTGGCTGACTTTCCCCTCCTAACCTGCTGCAGTATATTATCCTGAGGGGGCAACACATGCTTCTTTTTAACTGTGTGATTTACACCTTGAGGACACAAAGTGCCTTGAAGGAACAATGTGTGGGCTGTTTATGTTGAAGCAATAAAAGGATCTATTTGGGCTTAAAACAAGCGCACATGAATGCTATTAATACACATTGATTTATTAGCAATGGGACATACCAGTCACATTGGGGGTCTGTGTCATGATGCATTTTTTTAATACGAGAAGGGAGCATGTTCGAGCTAAAGTGGGGTGTTAAAGTGGGTTCAGGTCATTAAGTCTTATTTTGATACAATACTCCCATGCTAAATGTATTTTGCAAGAGTTGACGGTTACTGTAATACACATAATGTGCAGAATATACTGTAGTTAATGAAATATGCTTATTTACTTTCTTGCTAAGCAAGTGCTGGTTATGCAGGAACAACAGTGTTTCCAGTCTTTATGCTAAGATAACTAGTCTATGGTCTAACTTCATATTAATTTCATATTAACTAATTAAATAACTAAAACAGTATTAGTAACTAAAACAGTGTGGTATTGGGAACTGCACAATGGCTGACAGGAAAGCCCTACAGCGGGTAGTGAAAACTGCTCAAAAAATCATTGTCACATCACTCCCAGCCATCCCCGACCTTCATCACTCACGGTGTATGCGACATGCACACAATATCATCACACCACACACACCCCAGTCGTAGACTGTTCTCCATTCTCCCGTCTGAGAGGCGTTACAGGAGCTTTAGGAGTCGCACCAGCAGGCTCAGAAACAGCTTTTTTCACAACACCATAACGCTGCTCAACACCAAGACCCTACACTGGCCTCTACCCCTGCACCGCCCCCACTCCGCCCCCACTCCGCCCCCCCTCTTTATGCATGTTCCATGGATTGTCTGACTACCTCTGATCACTATGTACTTTACTAGCAATGCACTATAAATGATCATACTGTTATATGGCCTATAGACTGTCTGAGTTCTCAGAACTCTGTCCACTTTATTTGCTAATGCACTTTAATAATTTAACTATGGACTAACATGATCATACTGCATTCTGTGTTTTATGTCTTTTTAAGCGTTGCTATAAAGGAAAGTGACTTTAATGAGTGCACTACTGGTTAGATGTAAAAAGCGTTTTGTTGTACTGGTTGTCCATACTTGTGCAATGACAATAAAGTTGAATCTAATCTTAAATCTAATCTAATATTTAGTGCACAGACGTGAACAAGGTGCTGATCTATTCACCGTAATCTATATTTCTATCTATCTATCTATCTATCTATCTATCTATCTATCTATCTATCTATCTATCTATCTATCTATCTATCTATCTATCTATCTATCTATCTATCTATCTATCTATCTATCTATCTATCTATCTATCTATCTGTCTGGTTGGTCGGTTGGTCTGTCTGTCTGTCTGTCTGTTTATTCAGTAATTCTCTTTTTCATTTATTTGTACCTGTGAAGCATAACACAGAATTAGAAAAATGTATTGCAAACATATAGTTTCTTTTGCTTTGTGTAACATGTAGTCTATTACAATATATGAACAAGAGCATAGCACATTTGTAAGAATATCAATCGCCTGTCTCTTATTTTTAAGACGCCCTTTTAAGCTGTATCTCTTCAAACCTCACTTGAGTTCACACTGTAGTAATAAAACTGAAATAAGTTAGTGCTTCTCCCGCTGTGCTGGGAGACCTCATAAAATGCTTTGAGCACCGTGGAAAATCCGAGCTCACAGCCTTTGGATGGAAGTGAACCTTTGGCTGCTAACCCGGTGTTTAACGGGACTCCGCGGTCCCTTAACTTTAAGCACTTTGAGTTTTTTCGCCTGTGTTGCTGTAAACTCTGTGTGTCAAAGAATTACAACACATGGTGAATATCTGTATTTTTGCACAGTAGATGTTGTAATTTGTGGCTCAAACGTTATGGTGCATTTTATCTGCATGGCATCAGAGATATTTGTAGGCAGACTGAAACAACAGTTTGATGATATTTTTCCAGCGCGGATAATCAGTCTGGCTACAGGTTAAAGGTCTCCTATGTAGAAAAAAAGATCACACAAAGCTGTGCTCCTAGTTTATGTCTATATTAAACAAGCACTCCACATCTCTAAGTAATACCTAATGCATTTTAGGGCCATTTGAGGATAGAGAAAAATGTGCAGATGAGCAATGTCAGCAAGGAATAAACTTGTTCATTTGTTCAACACTTCAACAATATACAAGCAGACGAACAAGTAATAGTGTGCTAATGTGTTCTACGTCCCTAGATTCCAGAAAATTGCATTGTTTGAGAAATTATCTCGACACTGTGAATAATTGAATTTCTGCTGTTGAATGCTAAAATATCTGGCAGAAGTGAACCTGCAGCAAAGCATGCGAACAAGATGTGAGTTTAAGCCCCTAAAGAAGGAATGGTGGAAATAAATTGTTGTCTCATAGAAAGCCTCTCCACCATCACAGCATGTACTCTATCAAGGGCCCTGATAATTAATAATTTGCCTCACAAATCTCATTAGTGTATAATGAGGGAACAAGTGCTATTAGTGAGACATGACTGAGACCGTAATTGTCTAAGACAAGCCCAGGGCAGACTGACAGGCTCACCCCTGCTTTTAGGACAAACAAGAAAAAAAACCTTTCTTTTTATGTTCTTTGAAGGCGCCTACATGTCAGGAGGCGATATCAACGCCACACCATCAGGTTGTGTTGGGCTTTCTACTGTGATTGAACAGATGTTTCTTTCAGTGTTTCTTCTGAAAGTGAATCAGTGAATTTATAAGTGAGGTCAGAAGCTGCATCATGAGTAGCACAATGCGCAGCAGCCTTCGGCACACACAGATAATTCCTCCAGGATCCCTCGAAGGTTAGAAAAAAATACTTTATTACAAATGGATCTCAGCGTAAATTCCTTCAGGAAGACTTCTAAACTAATCACTTCAATTCAATTCAATTTTATTTATAGTATCAATTCATAACAAGTGTTATCTCGAGACACTTTACAGATAGAGCAGGTCTAGACCACACTCCATAATTTACAAGGACCCAACAGTTCTTGTAGTTCCCTCCAGAGCAAGCAACAGTGCAACAGTAATGTACAGAGTCTTCAAAGACTCAGTACATTTCATATTATGGAAATGTGCAGTTGCATTAATGCAACAAAGTCTCTCCTAATTGAAATGCTCCTTCTTTCTCCTTTCTAATTTCTAACGCCTCGGGTCTCTCATCCTGCTGCTACAATACAAAATAAGGTGCTAAGATGAATGTGGCAGTATATATCGTCACACAAGAGGATCTGTGATCTGCTTCAGGGCATTGCTTTGCCACTTATGTTTTTAATATCAAACAGTTGAAATCAAGAGGGCCTAGATAATTACCCCGTAGTGAGCATTGTCTTCCAATAATACATCACAGGGTTTGAAAACACAAAGCTCATTTAGGATTATAATTTATGAGAGTTGCATTGTAATCCTGAATGAGGAGTTATTTAATTAAGTAATCTCCACTCCTCTCTTCATATGCTTCTGGGGGGGTGGTGCTTATTTCCTGAAGCGGCAAACACCATGAAGTGCTATTTTAAAATCCAATAAAAATCTTGATTGTTCTGGGCTTTGTGAATAAATTGACTTGGCCTTTAAAATGTGGAAACGTGCTGTGAGCGCATCATGTTGAAAACACAGAACTGATGACATGATGGTCTCTGAAATTAGTCAGTTAATACTTCTGGGGATAATGTGCTAACCATGGATGAATGTAAAAAAACAACAGATTTTTCCTCCTGCAAAATGATCATGAAAGGTTTCTGTTTTATATTACTGCTCAGCTTTCCTTTCATGCAGAGCTCTGCCCCCGCTGCAAAAGTGTTGCAACTTTCAATGAGTGTAGCCACTACTGTTAAATCCCTTCACAACTCAAAAGTCCTATCTCTCATGAGCAGATATGAGGCGATGTAGATAAGTCCCTGAGCGAGAAGAGATTGTGATGGTTTGATTGATTTTCTCCAGCGGCACTGAACACAGTAGGGGTTCCTTTCTGTTACATTATACTCATAATACTATAACTGGCACACACATACTGTACAGGCATATGCATACACAGAGATATGGACTTGGTGCCTTGAACTTGAGCTTTAGACGACTTGCCACTTACATTGAAAATAAATGACTTGAGACTCGATTTGAATTGAGGCATGATGACTCGGATAACTTGCACATATTCATACGTTTGAATGTTACCTGTTAAATATAAAATTAAGCTTAGTGTTAATGCTGGACACAGAAGTCATACGCCATTCTCACATGAAGGCGGTTCTATTAAATATGTCTTCCTCCTCGCTGGTCCCTGCTAAACTGACACTTTTTTCTCTTCGGTAGTAGCGCAAACTGTGAATCATGATTGGACAACTCAAAAAGCTGACTGACTGGTTATCAGTCAAACTCCTTGCTATGGTAACATGTTACAACAAAGAACCATGATGAAGCCTCATTAGTTGGACCAGACCACCACAATAGCTGCGTGTGTGCCACATGTAATCACTTCTGTATTTAAAATTTCACTAATCAAAAATTTTAAGTGTGCTTTTAAAAGTGACTTGATTTGGGACTCAACTTGACTTGACATAACTTGTGAACACACACACACACACACACACACACACACACACACACACACACACACATACACACATACACACACACACACACACACACACACAGCCCAACAGCCGCAGGGAGACAGCCAGCGCTGGGTGCTAACGGCACGAACGTCAACAGAATTTTTGCTGATCTGGGGGCCAACCGTAAGTCTCGGGTCTAAATGAATCAAGTGGGAAATGAAAATCTTGCTTGGATTTTTCATTTTGAATGGAGATATACTGTAACTCAATATTCTTCTCTTTTTTTTCACAGAATATTTTAAGGCTTTTATTGCCTTTTTTTTTATTAGAACAGCTGAATGACAGGAAAGGGGGAGAGAGAGGGGATGATACGCAGCAAAGGGCCACGTGTTAGATTTTAATCCCTACCACAGCTGAAAACACTCTAAGCCAGTCAGAGTTGGAATGAATGGACATGAATGTTCTGGGCACATGATCATCCATGACATCATCTAAGTAGCCATGGTCACCTTAAAACATATTTTTAAAGAGCCTTTTATTGCCTTTATGATAATTTGAGAATGACCACAAAGGGGGGAGAGATAGGGGATGACACGTGGCAAAGAAACCAAGGACTCATCCTACATGTAGGTTAACACTCCTAAGTAGAACCACGCACGAGATTACTTTTACAGCCGACTTCTGAGCACACATGAAACATTCTTGGATTCGTCCAGTGACCTGTAAAATTGTCGCTGTCAGGGAACATTCTCAAATGCCTGAAATAGTCAGTCGCTGACATTTCCCGTTTCCCAGGTAGACATGCTCCCAAGATGGAGGCTTTTCAAGGCAATTCATGGCTCCGTCCTCTTACTTTCTGCATTAGTGTTCCATTGAATCTCCTGAAGAAAAGCCCATGACAGGAGGATTTATGACAATTATGGAGATTTTGCCCTCATTGTATCCTCATTATTGAATAACTCCTCCTTCTCTGCCTTCATATGCAACACAGAATGTATACCATTTTAGACTTTGCATTGAATATTTTATTGAAAGATTCCTTTTGATGAGATTGGTTGTATGCTGTTGGGAGGTGATATTTAGTTGGAAAATAATGCAACAGCTCCATACACGTCTATCTTTATCATATTATTAATCTAATGACTCAGAAGGCCTGTGAATATGCAGGATGATACAGTCTTCTTCTTTTGGCTGTACCATTAGGATTCAGCAGAGCCTGAAATTGCATATTATACAGTAGCTGCCTATAGAATGGCTGAAAAATCTTCACATAAAGACGAGAACTCTGCCTTATTAGTATGATAACAACCAAAATGGAGTAAGTTTGTTTTCCTCACACGCTCATTATACAAATTCTCTCAACCCTGAAACATGGATGGCATTGGCGAGAAAAATGCAACTGAATCATCAGAGATGGTTGCAGAAATGAAACAAAGTTTGTGTCAGTGTGGTTGGAAAAACAACAAATTTTCCTTTCACTTTCTAGTCCATAATCTCATTAAATCATTTCAAAAATAGAGAATGGAAAGTACCTTTTATCGTCCAATAAGTGGTTCAAATTGTCCATTTGAATGTAAACGCTATCATCTTTTCAAGCTTGTTTCTCTGATTGCGGGAATAAAGAGCAACGCCACAGAATCTTTGGAAAAAATCTAATCTTGGGTTGAAAAAAACACTCCAATCAATTTGGCTTTTACAAAATGCAGTGTTTTTTTTTAATCAGCTTTGAGATGATGCCAGTCCAAGCTGAGATGGAGAAAGAGACAAACTCAAGTGAAAATAAATGACAGGAACATGAAAAAAACTGAGTATTTCACAGTGCACATATCGATCATATACGCAGTGTCGGTTCATATTTACATTGGCATGAACATACAAAATATACAGAATCTGTCTTTCCCTAACCACAGAGATTAATAATATATTATAAAGATGAAAAGGAAGATGAATTTTGTACTAAAATAAATAAGTTAATCCATCAAAGCATGATGATGTAATTCTCTCATATTGATTGTCTTTCCGTTCCTTCCTTATGCCTGGCTAGCAACAAAAAAGTCTTTGAAATATAGTATTGCAATAGGTCCAAATGTCTTCAAGAGGGAATTTAGGAACTTGTTAAGCGAAGCTACAAAATAAGTATTGCTGTATTTTCTGTTGGCTAAACTGCAACTTTACATTCTATTATATATCCTATTTTTGAAGGTGATTTTGTGTACTAAAAAATCCTGTTATACTGTCATAGCAGAAAGCACAATGTATCTTTATAATGTTAATTATTTACATTTTATTATATATTATTGGTAATTAATAAGCCAATTAGTATGTAGTATTATAATGTGAACTTACTTACATATTATAAAGATCGACTCCAGAGCCTTATTCTATGACTAAATGTGCAAATTGTGTCTTAGCTTCACTCCTTAGGTCCACAGAATAATACATTTCAAACTGTAATTCATTACACCGTTATGCCGTCTAATCTTCTCATATGTCTCACACAATCGTGTTGTTCCAGTTGACAATGACATATTAACCCCCATCACATACCACATATGATGACCAGACATTAAACAGATAATAACACAGACACACACAGAAAATGTGAGTAGAACTAAACATGTCATTGCAGATAGCTAAATAAAGTTTAAAATTATTCTAAAGGTCTGGTGATATTAATATTCTTGTTTTTGTCTGTAAATCCAATGAAAAGACCAGAATCAACAATGAAGTATTGTCTGTGTATCCAGTGCCTGACGTAGCTTGTTCCTCTGCACCGTAGAGCTTCATCGTTGCCCCAAAACTCTTAAAAACACATGACATGTTTCTTCATTGCCATAAACATGGGCATTGTAGTATATTTTCAGTCAATGCTACATACACTTTCATACATACACTAAATACTTACTACTAATACACCATAGTACTGTAATACTCCATGTGCATTAATGCACGGGTAGAAATAGTCCCCAATTAAAGCACTATTTGAGTTTTACCTCTCTATTAGGAATGATGCTGAGTACCACAGTCAGGATAGGGAAGTTGAAAAATATTGAGAGACGGACTAATTAATTGTTAGTTTTATCTTTTCATGGATTTTGTTAAAATTTTACTTCCTTTTTTCCCACCACGTAAACAGGGAGCAGCAACAAACTGATCACAGCAGTCTAAGCCAGCAAGAGGCTTTATTCGCGATACAATTTAGGATGATAAATGTTTTTCCCTGACTGAATTTAAATGCTGCTATTAGATTTGCAGCTTTGAGGCTCAATGGGCTTCTAGGTAACTTTTTTAGATAAATGCGAGACAATTAATTAATCCAAGTTTCAACAGAACTAATATGGTGGCTTTCTTTGTATTCACACTTAAATGCACCATGGCCATTAAGAGACTTATAACTTTCATCCTCCCAAATCCTATTATGAAAAAGCAGCAATATAATGACAATAGAGTAATATGCACATATTTAGGGTAGAGATTATTCATTTTTTCTGTCTGTGCAAGATTGTGAGCAAGATGTGAACATGCCTTAAAAGATATGAATTTGTAGACTCTGTGCATATAATATGGATGCTATCTCTCATTTTATTTTTAGCAAGCCTTTTCTTTGCCCTGGATGTTCATTCATAAAAACTGATACAATATTCATGAATAGATATGCACGGAGGACGGACTACCACTTTGAAAAAACAGGAGACAGATCAAAGCATTGTGAGCATGACAATGGATGATTGTGAGTAAAATCAGACAGTGCAGCTTCCACATAAACTGCTTGTCTGTCAGAATCATTGGCACAGCTAAGAACGTAATTATCTCATATGCAGGGAAACAACTCTTGTGGCTGTTTAACTTCAAAATTAAGTTTTTTTTAGTTTACTTTTTGCTTCTTAGCCCTGTGATGTTCGGCATTGGCACAAACACAGCAAAACTGCAAAAAACAACGCAGTTGGGAGTGCAGCATCACAGGACACACACTTAGCATGTACTTAAGAATTGGCAAGAATAAAATATTAATAGAAAACAAAAATAAAATCCTTTAAAAACATTTAAACACTTTTTTTTCAAAAGAAACATACATTATGTACACAATTCCAGAGCTTCAAACTCAGAGGGCTTTTTGAACTATGACCTCTGTCATGGCACATAGGATCAGGTTTGTGAAGTTTGTTGGTGTGTGTTGTGTGTGTGTGTGTGTGTGTGTGTGTGTGTGTGTGTGTGTGTGTGTCTTTAGCTTTAGGGTACCACATCTGGTCTCAGCTGGACCTGGTACACCCCTTCATGGCTGTGGCCAACATACAGTACCCTTTGGTATAGGTGAGGTTAGGAAGGATTGGTTCTTCTACTTCATCTTCATTATCATGACACCATTAACACTATTCACCTGTACCTCATGTCAATCAAAACCAATTTCATCATCACTGTAACATTCAGCACCATCGTCTCCAACAGGAAACACCACCCCAAACCTTCATCACAGTTATTTTTGTCTCTACACCAGCACAAGCTTCCGCAGTATTAGCAGCTTTAGGAAGTGACACATGTCAAAAGCAGCTCTTCAAGTTCTTGACATCAAAGTTCTTAGAAAGCAACCGCAACAGCAATGTAAAGTAAAATGAAGTGTCAGCCTTGTAGCTAATCCATCTCCATTGCAATAAGCTCTTTTTTTCCAGACCCGTATCATTGTCTTGGGCATCAGCCTCTGAGCTTTAATCACTGAGATATTGCGGGCAACCCGGATTTCCCTTCAACTGTACATCTCTGTTCTCCGCTCTTCTTCGGGTGTTCAAGCATACGTCTCTCCCGATTTTAGTGCCACCAGTTCAGAGTCCTCAGTATTGCGCCCGTTCAAGTGTTCGCTGTTACAGTCATGGTGGTACATGAAGGCGGGTACCTCAGTAATGGAGGTGGCTGTGTAGGACGTGGAGCGCATTGAGCAGTGGTCCTTTCGTCTCTGACCCCACTGGGTTTTATACTGCATCCACTGTCTCTTTAGAGCTGCCTGCACCTGGACGACACACACACAAGCACACGTAAAGGAGATGGTTCATTATCATGGTCTGCATCTTTGACATGGTTTATTAGGACAAATTGTCCTTGGCGGTTTCACAACTCTCATATAACTGTGTAACTTTACTTTTGCCTTTGCATACTCCTTATGATCTCAATTGCAAATGCTGCAAACCTTACTCCAAACTGTTTTCTGTTTTTCTTCTATGATCTACTATGAGCACAAAATGATTTCACCAGACATCCAAATTTACATGCTAATCAAAGCGTGGGTACAGTGCAATGTGAGTACAGCAGAGCCCATCTAAACACCGTCTTGTGACAATATTAATCCAACCAATGGGGATTTTAACTGATGCAAGCAGAATTGCTGCAGCATGTGTGGATCCCTCAGATTTCAATCACGTTAACAGATGCCATTTAGGAGTTGTAAACACCAAAGTCACATTTCTGGGAATGTGGCCAAGTTGTGCACGTGGTCAGATCATCACGTTATAAAGGGAAGAAAGACATGTCATTATAAATTCTCCCCTACATCATCTAGAACTGCTTATAGGGTGTATGAGGTACCTTCCCCTTAGCCAAAGGTATCAAGATAATATTTAATATTTAAATATTTATTATTTTCTGCAAATTAACCATCCAAATGTGCATCATCTTTCTAAATCTTTTTTTTTTTTTTTTTATTTAAAAATCTAAAAATGTAATATTTAAATCCCAAGTTTAGTGAACATCAGGATGGCAACAACATACATAAATGCCTGAGAGAACTCAATGTTCCAAATTTTACTCTCCCTCCCTCAGTTCACCTACATTGCCAATAAAGTTGATCAAAAGGAAATCAGCTCCTCATGGCTACCTGCTGAGCATTCAATAACTAAAAAAATGCTAAAATTACAATATTGTAAGTTATCATAGTTGTCCTTGCTTTGTCCAATAATCTGACATGCCTCCGTTTCTGAACACTAAAACAGTTCATTGTTTTCAGATAGAAATTAGCAATAAGCAACATTTTTTAAACTGGGGCATGTTCTAAACCTGCATCTGTCAATTAGGGCCCAAAGTTCATTTTTGCACCAGGGACCCTTAGCGAGTTAATCCAGCCCTGCCTACAGTAGAAGCTAGTATTGTTAGGTAGATGTGGGACTTTAGGATTTATGTATTATTTATTTTGTTCTGTCAATACAAAGTTATAAAATGAAGACAAAGTATTAAATGAAGAAAAGCAGCAAATCTGCACATTTGAGATGCTGCGACCAGTGAATGTTTGACAATTTCCCTTGATTCCTGATTAACTGATTTTCAAAATAGTCAATTCAGCACTATGTCCATATTGGTTGATTGATTGAAGAATTTATGGTGTAAACTTGGAGTTCGTCAAAACAGAAAAAAAGTCATTTTATTCTGTATCACCTAATTCTAAACCCTGCGGGTATATTAATGACCTAATGATGTAAATCGTGACAGTAATTGTTATAATGAGACAAAAGAGCAGCCTGGGCTTACAGTGCAGCTCCCAAATAGAACGTCTCATCACAAAAACAGCTTGAAAGCTGTTTGTCTCACTGACCTGACATCACAATGGGGCCATTGAACCAACAAGGGAGGTCTGTGCAGTTTGGCTTTGAAATCAAAGACCAGAATTGAAACTGGCCCCAGAAACCTGTGTCCTGATTAAGGGCGCTGAACAGGTCATTATGTGGGTGAAGCAAGCAAACCTTCTCATTCCCTTGCGATAGTTGTCATTAATTGACCCCAATCACTCTAAAAGTAGACTCGTCCTTTATACACATGCTCAACACATTCTTTACAATTGTTTAAGAAGACGCTATTGTGTTCTGGCTGCTCATGTATAATCTAATACCTGACCTATTTTCCATGCTGAACTCCACAGTAGTTTTCTAGTTCTTCTGTCCCAGACATCTCACGCCGAGTTCAAATCTGTTGCACTGTCAATTCATGCATCTCGGCCCTGTTTTCTTCTCATGCAAAAAAATACCTCAGAGCAATCATTGTTTTTATGGATAATAAAGAATTCAACTTGTTATCTTTAACTCCAGCATATTAGTTTTAAACACACAGAAATAGTTGTCTATCATTGCCTGATCAGTCTGTGGTATTCACACCTCGAAGACTCGATACATTTTTTTTGCATTTAATCCTACAGCACCTATTTTTGATGCTTTGCGGAGAGCTTGAGTTTGAAAGCATCTGTGGACCAGAAAGGTCTGCACAACACTTTGAATCAACAGAACCATGTAAAGGATGCTTGCAGTTAGACAGCTGCAGACAGACTTAAAAAGGCTGACAGGAGAACTTGAAAGGAGAGTAAATTTCCAGCTTGGCTTGGAAACTACAAAGTCATTTATAAACTTGTCTTACTCTTCACCTGACATGACCCTTCAGCTTTTACTGCCGCAACAATAGATTGGTCTCGGAAGAGACAAGCAGCACAATGCTTTATAACCTGTTACAATTGGACTAATGACAGATGTAGTATCTCTGTGAACTTTTATTCAAGTATTCAATGGCAAAACCCAACTTTGAGTCTATGTTTGGGTCAATTCTTGATATGCTATCAGGCAAAAATGTAGAATGCCAGAGATCTGACCTGGAAAAACAAAATTTGAAAATGTTTTGCCTGATGGAATCTGATGTCTCATATTTAATGTCATAAGCAATGAGCGGTTTTATTGCTCCCTGGCTGAACAGCTCCCTGAGTAATATGTGCAGGTTGACATTCATGAAAGGTTAAAATCGTCCCAAATGATATTTTGTCACACATGGAACCAAAAATTGAACTTTTCCAGAAAAATATTCCTAAAGCAAAAAAAGGGCACAATTACGTAAATGTTGAACTCTTCCTATAACTTTACACAACATTGTGCAGCAGCAGCAGCAATACATGGTAGAAAAGCCAAACTGCTAATATATGTAAATGAAAAGTGCTTACCTCTCCGTTGAAGAAGCAGAATATTGTTGCCACCAGTAATCCCTTAAAAAGCAAAACAAGTTGTTTTTTTTACAAAAGTAGTAAAAAGAAGTGTGTAACTGATAATTAAATAAAGTAATTGGAGTGGCTAACTGGTTCTTTAAATTGTAATTCAGCAGTGAATCCCATTAATCAATCACAACAACGAGGCAAAAAACAAGGATTTTAATGGGTGGAAACTTTCAAGCACGCCAAACGTCAATATTTCAAGCCTAACCCAAGGGCACTGACAAGTGTGGGCTGCGTTCAGGATCATTTTTTGCTTTCATACTGATGCTGATATTTTTCTTTCCTTTATTACTGATTGGGTGGCTCCCAGATGTGCAAAATACCTCGCTAGGCAAAGAAGCAGCAGTATTTTTTTTAAACCTTTTAAAAGTTACCTGGTACTTTAATAGAAACTCTGATAAATGCAGCAACTTGCTTTCAGCTCAGTACCTACCTGGTAGTGCATTAGTATGTGCATGATATACTCGTAGACCTCCCCAGCTAAGGGGTTCTCTGGCCTCCAGGGAATAATGACAAACTGTATTCCCAGCAGGGGCACCAGGATCAGGGTGGCTCTCACTGCCTTCATGTACATGTTGGACTCTGCCCGGTGTGTGTCTCTCAACTTGGTCACCAACACTCTTATAATATTTAGTAAAAAGAAGAGGTTCACCTGAAGAAAGTAAAAAAATATATGAAAAAAACTAATTTCATAGCCATTTTTTTCTAAACTCTAATGTTTTGCAAACTAAAACTACAACCAAAACAACAAACCAATAATCCTATTTTTCACTCTGAGATCCATGGATTACTCTTGTATTGTGCTAGAACGGTGGATTAGCAGACTTACAAGAAGCGCTGCCACTATTGGACCATGGACCGCGTAGAGCAGATGGGTTTCCACACTCATCCAACAGCTACAGAAGAAATAACATATCAGTCAGTGCAGTCTGCTGCCCAAAATACACATGCACACGCATACAAAAACATATATGTGTGTGGATTTGCACGCTCTCGTTGTCTGCCACACACAGACGAGCACGTATGTAAACATCTCCTGTTTATTTGCAGTAGTTTCTGGAACATTACTCACTTGTCATCAAAATACTTTTTCCTTGCCACGGCGTGGATGGAAGCAGGCACTAGAGGAAAACCTTGGATGGGAAAAAGATGGCGGCCATATGAGGTCTTGAGTGAATTTAGGCAAATTCATTTGTCATTTATGCAGCAGTTACTGTGCTTAGCTTAGCTGGTCAGTTGTTTTTCTGGTCTTAAACTTCCTCATATAATAAGTAATTCCCTCACAAATATTATTGTATATATTCTTGGAAAGGCTGAAAAACAGTGGATTAACGTTTCTTTTACATTAATATTGCTCCAACCTGAAAAAGCACCACCACCACCACATTGTTCATTTCCTATAACAATCCTGTCACATTTGGCTTCATGTCTATATAAAAAAGGGGCTGGGCTTAGATTAGCTTTTTACTTTTCATCTGGATATAAACACATTCTCACACACACACACACACACACACACACACACACACACACACACACACACACACACACACACACACACACACACACACACACACACACACACACACACACCTCAAGGTTATTGTCCAAATTTTAATGATCCATTTAGTTCCATCCTACTTGTTTAATGGACTGCATCACTAAGCGACATGAGGCCCAATAAAGATGTCAGCATGTTGAAATACATTACTAGGATCAGGTGGATATGAGTAATTGTAGCTTCTAGATTGTGTTCTGTCTTGTTTTAGTTTTAAGTCAGTTTTAGTTTTACGTTACTTAAAAAATTCTCAGACTCTGAATTGTTTTTTTCAGTGAGTTGAGTCCAGCGAAGAAAATAAAACAATATGGTTTTACACAAACACACACACACACACACACACACACACACACACACACACACAGAGCAAATAGTGTTTTGATCTAATGCAGACAGACTTACCCCAGCCCAGGAGGTAGTACCAGTGCAGATGCTGCTCTTCTGCAAACACAGCCACTACGATGAGTGTGTGCAGGTAGATACCTTCACACAGCATCCAGAAATAATTGCAGCCCAGCATGTACATGTGGAAGAAGTGCAACACTTTACAGCCAACCTGCAAAGACAGCCAAAACAGTAATATTTGTTATTTGTTTCGTCTGTTTTTGATTTTCTCTATAAAAGAGACCTTTAACATAAGTTAATTTAATTTAAACACTCCTGACATCATTTCTGCACTCATGGCACAAAATCATTAGCCAGTATTATCTGCTGCAGACAGAGAGGATTTTGTATTAGTTTACCCCCTTTGGAGGCGGGCTTAAACGGATGTGGAAGATTTGATTGTGTTTGTCTCACTTTGCACAACAAAGTAAAAAACACAATGTTCTGTAACGCAATTAGTATCTTATACAGTACTATGCAATTTTTTTTACAAATGCAACCAGCACAGCGCGACATGAAAGCATGTCTCATCATTAAGTCTTCTGTTCTTTTGATTGAATCTTTGTTATCATTTCTTGAAAGAGATTACTTTGATGACATATTATGATGTCAGTCATTTCCTTCCACAGTCTACTAATGCTATAATTATCAAGATGCTTATGGATGCATGCACCGTAAGGTGAATAACTGCTACAGATTGGCTCCAATAGTGGCTCCAATGGACCTGATTGGAATGATGACTATTTAAAAAGTCCTAAATTCTGTCTTGAAATGAACTTTTCTTCCACAAACGTATATAGTCAGTACATTTTAAATTTTTTATGTGTACCTCTAGGAATTTTGAGTCTCGGTTTCATTTCTTAGGAGACGTGTTAAGCAAATATGTTCTTTTGCTCAATTGTTGTCTGTTGCTTGCTTGTTTAATTTCAGATGGCTTCCCCAAATTTGTATTAAGTCCAGGAAGCAGCCAGGCATGATGCCATCATCATCAATGTGAAGAAATGTTCTTTTGTGTGCAACGGCTTGCTTTCAAAACGTCTCCTCATTATTACTTGTCAAAAAGGTTTTTTGTCAAATCTGTTACTTTCCATTGTAAGACAGAACAAGAAATCACAGGCACCATAGGGTTGGGATTCACACATGTTGGTTGGGAAAACTTTTGGAATTTATAGCTGCCAAAGTGGGATTTATGAGCTTGTTTTCTATACTGGTGATTTAGGAAAGGTGGATTGTGGTGGAGATTAGAGAATACAAGCGCTTTAATTTAATTCTCTTTAACTCTACTCTACTCTCTTCAACTTTTAATTCTGTGGTGATACAGAGTCTGGTTTAGCCTGCCAGCAGTGTGGGGGAGTAAATACCCAAATGTTTATGTCAAACCAAAGAGGAGACTGAAAACATTAGAAACATTTACATGATGTATTGCAGCTTGATTTGTAAACCAGAAAATTTTAGGAAAGTAACTTTAGACAAACCTTGGATAGCTGCAATGCAAAACAGTTGTGAATTAGTGACAAGGGAGTGACCTAAGTCTCTGTGTACAAGTCCGTGTCTGTTATAGTGGAGATTCTTCAAGTGGAAAGGGAAATGTAGGAAAGTGAGGGAGAGACATATGGCTAAAAGTTTAAAAGTGAATGACTGTTGTGTGTTTTGAGCTAAGAAGACCCCTGAGATCAGCAGTTCGTAGCAATGCCAGCATCTTTGAATTACCGGTATACTCTGGCTGCATGCATTCATTTTTATGCGTCCCAGAGCCAAAAAACACAGAGAGGAAAGCTGGGAGGGAGGGAGACAAAACAACACATGCAGAAACCGACACACAACCACATACATAAACACACACACACACACACACACACACAGACAGACACAAGACAAGGGACCAATCACATGCACAGGTTGAGGTCAGAGGGACCTCAAGGTGTCAGCGATTTCACGTGGCTGCAAGCATTCTTCATAAACGCAGAACTACAAACCAGAAAGCCTTATGTATATTTTTTTCTAAAATGTATTTTTATGAAAGTTACTTCCATTTATCTTCTCCATATACAGTTTATGTGGGAAAGCAATGAATTAAGTACTTGTTTTTTTAGAATAAAAAGCATGTTAATACGTTTTTATTCATGAAGTGATCAAGCTCAAATGAGAACAAATAGTAAGAACATTAAACGTTTGTGCTCATGTGAAATGGGTAAACTTTGTCTTGTTGGAGTTTAGAACAAGCTTTAAATTAATGAGAGTGGCAATTCAAATTTGATATAGGTCATACAAGGTGGTATTGCAAGCATAAACAAGGATATTCAATGTTTAGTTGGAAATTGAATATTATTTGTGTATAGAGTGAATCATCTTGGAAATGTGGGATGTGAATAAAGACTGTATGAGCCAGACTCGGTGAATGCACAAAAAAGAAGCAGCAGGAGGATGTAGAATCATACCCAAACCCAGCTGAAGTCTCAGCGGTCTTCTGGTTGTTTCTAGTACAGTGTCGTACTACAGATGCTCCAGCTGAAACCTGGCTGAGATCTAATGGGATTGTATGCACTGTGTAGCCTGGAGTCCAGAAAAACTCTGAAAGATTAAGGGTCTGGCATCGAGTAATGAAAGTCACCCATCTCGAGGGGCGGCACCAAGCGTGCATTTGAAAATCTAACTGCACGCAATTGGATAACACTACGACCAATCACAACAACACACGGGGTGACGTATCCAGGGTCCCATGCTTTGCTTAGCTACCAGCGGAGATAACTGGTAGATTAAACTGTCATCTGTTTAGCTCACCTCTGGCCCGCCTATATCAGATACACCGATGTGATTGGTGCAGCTCGCCTACAAGGGTATAGCTAATGAGCAGCATTACTCGAAGCCAGAGTAACTCGCTAAGCAAATTCAAATTGTGCTCTCGTGAGAACTCTGGATTTCTAGTGTATGCACTGTGAGCCAACTTCTATAATCCTAACTGTTGTTTCTATATGGCACTTTGATCCTCTAGTCTAGTAAGTAGACAATATTCTGACAGTTTTCATTCGTTTTTTTATGTGCATGAATGTGTTTAATTTTATTATAAATGGAAAGATATTAATTTTTGAAAAAATCTGCAATAACTACTTTTAAGTAACAAAAAGCATTAAGTAAACAGATTTTCTTATTTTATTCTTATTTTCATTTCTAAAAGGAGTGGTTCTTGTAACCATGAATTTAATTTATGTTGCCTGATAGTTTGGCATTCCTACGAGACAGATTTATCATCTCTACCAAAGCAGACCTCAAGGTTTGAAAGAATTCACATGCATTCAAGTTGGTGCCAAAATTCTTGACAAAGGTATGTGAAAGGGAGCAAAAGCTGTCTGTGTAACCATATGGCACAGTGAAATTATTTAGGATGTACTCAAAATTCTGTTGTACAAACGTGGAAATATTTAAAATATAGAGCAACTCCATTTGAAATTAGCTTCCTCGCATTGCCTGGCCTTGCATAAGCAAATTAAGTTTAAAAGGTTCATTGAAATTCTTCCTTGCATTTTCATCTGGTTTAGCATAAATTGTGAATGCATTACTGACCAAATACATGCTAAAGGATGGACTCATTACTGCAGCACTCTATACAAGCAAAAATAATGCCAGTACCCATCAGCTTCAGCTGTTGCATAGATAAAATAAGATAAAACATTATATGTGCTAATGACCCAATATTAGCATGATAACATGCTAAACTAAGTTAGTGAACACAGCAAATATAGTTAATAACTGTTATCATTGATGTTTTTAGCATGTTACCATTTATCTGGTCAAACATACTGTGACAGATATGTGGTGTTATAGTGTCCATCCCTACTATGGATGTATGGCAGTGCTAACATTAAAATTTGTGGTAGTCCTGATGGTTAATTATTTGACAGAGGCCAAACTTACTGGGTTTCTGCCCACCACTTCAGGATTATTGACAACTGCTACGAGGGAGATGATGGTGAGGGCTGAATTGAGTACATAGGAGCAGAAGAGGTTCTTGTGCAGGGTGATCCTTTGACAGCTCAGACTCCTGTGTGAAGAGAGATGTCAGAGTCAATGCCATGGACTTTGTAACATACCAGAACATGATGTGATAATTAAAAAATAGCATCTAAAAATTGGGAATCAAATGTTTTCTGACACAAAAAAACATAACATTAAAGTAGACAAAAAACTTGCTACAACTGATGAAGTAAACAGGACAGATGTTGCTATAGTCAGTAAAATATCAAATAATTGGGATTTTTCATCTTAGAATTCGGTTGGTAAAAACCCTTAGACCAATGAGATGGATTGCCTCTAAGTGCTCTGTACATGCTAGAAACACTGTTAAATAATGCATTATGAATCCCAAGGGTGGTCCTCATTACCTTCGCTGATCACTCCAAATTAATAGCATAATGAAATGCTTGACAGGCAAAGTAAAAATATATATAATCATCACGGTCAGTCATTAATATCCAGTAGTTTTATTGTTAGTAATGGTTAAATAATGTTTTAATTTCAGGGCAGCCATCAAATGTAATGCTGCTCACAGAGTATTTGAAGCTGAAGGAAACCTTGAACCAAATATATTTTGCAGAATACAGCCTCCCATAAATATGACCTCTTAAGTGTAAGAAGTTATATCCTTTTATTGCTCTTGGAAGATTTTTATCATTGTTGAGCCATGAAAACCCCAGAGATTCATGTAAAACAGGAATAGCACTACATTTACTCAAGCCAGGACAAAACATCATATAAAACTGCACTTATTCAGAGGGCTTGGTTATCTCCTACAGAAAACAGTCTTGCTTTAGAACCAGACACAAAAGGAAATGCAAGAGTTGCTGAGTGTTTATGTACAATGGTTTTCTTTTAACCTAAAAGGGGATGTCAAAACACAGGCTGAATCCTTATGGCAGAGTCATCTTCAGGGCATTTAACCACGTCTGTTTTTCCACGGCAAGCTGGAGTATTCTTTATCTGTTGTAAATTAAAGAGTAGTGCAGCTGTACACCATCGCATACCACTGTAAGCTTCACATCTGGATCTTATAATACAACAATAAGCCTCCAATATTTAAAGTGTTTTGGCTATAAATAGGGTAAGTAATAGTTAAAAATAAAAGAGTTACTTTTTTTGAGACTAATTTGTTGGTACTCTGATGTTGATGAACTGCTGATGTCCCATTGAGTTTCTGTGTAGCTGACTTTGACTCACAGCGTGTCATGGAGTTTTCCAACAATGCACCTGCCCTAAGCTCGGCTGCTAGATTTACGAGTGTGTATAAAATTTGCAGCAAACTGAGGGTCTCATACAAGATCTGTTTTGGATAACAGCTGCGTTTAGGAGGTCAACACCCTTCAACATGTCAAATTTTACAATGCAACAATCATGAACACCAGGGCCAACAAAGAAACTTTTCCAAATATTGTTACAGAACATAAAGTTAATTTCCCTCTAAGCTCCATATCTATTTATCTCCACATATATCTGTCAAAATATGAACCTTTCTACATCATTAAAAATAATTCTGATTAATTCACTTCCTTCCTAGAGATAATCTAGAAAGTTTTAACAAAGTGCAGACTGCTTACTTTTTCTCAGGCTTCATCACTTCCAAATTTCACATACATTAACTGAATATTATACCTCCCTTTCATTCATCCACTTTGTTTTTATCCCTTAAAGTTGAATTCTAGCAGGCGTATCTCATTTATATGTGCACTTTTTCCCTCTGGGATTAAGTATTTCATCGGGATGAACAACCTTAATGAGCAAGGCAGCCAGGTGCACATTTCTAATAATTGCAAAAGACTAACACATTAAATGGACATCACAGCTTTCAGTTTTGAATCCTAAATATCCATAAAATAAGTGTGCAGCACAAGGAAACCAAGTTGGCATGAAATTAACGACAGTTAAACTGTGTATAAATTACACTCAGTGAAGCAGCAGAAATATTTCAGGTCAATAATTTGCATTCATTTGCAACGGCATCTAAGATAGTAATAATGCTCTGATTCCTGTCTTCAGTTTTAATTTAACACTGTGCTATTTAAAAACATAATTTAGATTGTGTTAAATACTCTGGAGCAGCTCTACGAGTAAATAAACAATCTGTTTCATGTCTATGAAATGTGACATCTAGATTCATTAACACTGAAAAATGTTGTGCCTATGGGGCAAGTGTTTAAAATTGTAATATTCACTCTGCTGGTGCGGACAAAGGCAGAATGGAGATTTCACTGACTGTTAATAAGATGGAGACCAAGTTTTGCCCATGATGCCCAACACCATCTGTTGGCCTTTTAGATCCACTGATAATAGCAACATGATTAAGCCTTTAAGGGCAAAGCTATTAGCGATTAATCATCCCAGAATTACAGCTTTCATTTTGGTATAACAATCCTGAATATTCACTAAATGCATTGCAATATGCATCATCAAACCAGTAACTGCAATTGCAGATGAATTTCCATTGAATTTAATACCTGAAGTAGAAGAAGATGGCCAGAGAGATGAGCAGGGAGGCTATGGATAAAGCGTGACCCACAATGGCCATGTAAAACAGGATGTACGCTGACTGTAAAAAAAAAAACAAGATAGAGAAAACATGTGTAGCATTACTACTTAGATGTGGTCTTTGAGGTGTCACATGTTTTCTTCAAACATTTTGTGCCTATAGGATCTCCCAAATCAAGGCCCCTAAATGCACAAAAAGTTTGCATTTTTGCACAAAATTTAACAGGTGACACTTAGTACTAAATAAAGTGGCATCAATGTTATATTTTACATTTAAGGTGGGCATAACTCTCAATAGGGACACATTAAATAAACAATGACAATCTGCTGTTGGTGACCCTAAAAAGAGATCGTGAAGGATAAAACTACACCAATGTTTTCACTTTTCATTTGACGTGTGGTCCATGCTTGTGAAAGAAAGTATTAAGTCAACTCAGTCTTATCAGAATCAGTATTCAATCACCTCAGGCTTATCAGATTAGAGAATAGTGGAACATTTCTTTTTTTTTCTATGGGATCATGCTGCTGAGGTTGTTTGTTTTAAGAGGTTTGCTGAAGCTGGGAGTCTGAGTCAGGTTTCTGTGGTTAAAGATGGACCAGCTGATCTCTGGTTATGATTGTCAGCAGACTTTGAGTCTTTTTCCCAGTTTTGCCAGGGCAGCTGTGTACTACACTTCCTGGATGGAGAGAAGATAGAGTTTCATGCAGTTGTTTTGTTTACAAGTTGCTGTTATTTGCAATTGGTCATTTTCTCTTTTCCAGATCAGACAGCAGAGTTGTTGTTGTTCTTTTTTTAATTTCCTTGAGACATTCGTTTGGTGAGAATATTTTTGTAGAGTATGCCAAATCGTCAGTATAAAAATGGACATGCTTGAATAAACAAAGCAAGAAAAATGTAACTCGCAAAAATGTCTCAAAGGTGCTGTTGGTGATAAGAAGGTTGTTGAATATGCGATGGTGTCAACACGAGGCTAGGCCTGTGTTTTTTGATAGCTTGTATACAGTAGCCTGAGGGACAGAGGACTTGATGTTACTTTCCATCTCTAAATATTTATGTGGAGCTCAGTATAGGAGAGTAATGTCTTTTGGAAATAAAACAGCTGTTAATATTGGTGTCTGCTACAATATTTATTGGCAACTATACATCAGACTGCATACTTCCAGTTTCCACATTTTCTGCTATCTGCCCACACTCCAAATACCAGAGGACTCTATGCAAAAATGAAAAGATTATGCTGACCAGGCTACTGTATCTTAAATAAGTTACCTTCAACTTTGCCTTAGTGTTTTCGTTGCAGAGTGTGTAGTTGGACCAAGTCCTGTTGGTATCCGGGTGGCGAAACCATTGCCCGTCCTCCCCACAGTACTTAGTGGCCTTTTCTGAAGTAACAATTGAGTAATAAATGCATCTTCTCCAAATTTCTTCAAATTCATACAGTTGTGTCAATGTATTCTTGTTCTGTTAGCCTTGGTATATTCTTCTTCATAAAGCAATTCATATTTTATAGTTCTTGAAAAACAGAGTGAGAGGGGAATTCTTTATGCATCAATAGACTTTTAAAGGAGCAACACTATTGAGTCTTGCAGCTCACCTGTCGGGTCAAAGTCAACAAAATAATTGGGGCAGTTTTGAGAGGTGTATGTTCCCGCTGGAGTGTCATCCCAGCACAGCCAGCCATCCCAGTTTCTACTGCAATGCAGCCCTGCAACACCAATATAGCAACAGAGAGTTAAACATCCAGAGAGGAGCCACGATGAGTCTCATTTGACAATATCTCTACCTGATTTGTTATAGGGTGCATCTCGATTTATTTTCTCGAAGCATTTGTACTGGCTGTCAAGAATTTTCTTTCTCACAATTTCCTGTTCTTCTGGGTTAACCAAGGGGCTGACTGTGGCCTCATCAGCAGACTCTACCTCTGTGTCCCCTGAGAGATGGGAGGCTGCCTTTATTTTAGACACACACACACACACACACACACACACACACACACACACACACACACACAGCGTAATAATTAATGAGGATTGAGCTATGAGCAGTAAGGATATGGGGAAAAACAAGACATAATTTAAGAAATTGTAATCTTTTTTACCAAGAATGTCTATGCATAATCTGTATAATACGTATTTAATGCTTTTGTTATTACAGTATATCTGGATACATTACCTTCAACCTCACCTTAGTGTTGACAGCACAGAGTGTATAATTGGTCCAAGTCCTATTGCTCTCTGTATGGTGAAACCACTGTCCATCTTCTCCACAATACTTAGTTGCCTTTTCTAAAAAGAACAATATACTGTATGTTGCATATTATCCAAATTTCCACTCACATAAACTTTGGTCCTATTAGATTAAATAATTAAATCCTCACAGGAACTTTATAGTCCATCTTCTACAGCACAATAAGGTCAATTTAACAAGGTATCAGCAGAACTAAAAAAACGGCTACATTTTTGTGGCACACTGCTCACCTGTGGGATCAAAGTCAAAAACATAATCTGGGCAGTTCTGGGAGGTAAAGGTTCCGGCTGGAGTGTCATCCCAGCACAGCCAGCCATCCCAGGTACGACTACAATGCAGCCCTGCAGCGTCAACAAAGCCAAAAGAAAAATGAAGGCAATGTTTAGAGGCCTCATGGTGGTTCCATCATGAAGCCTCTCCAACAGAGCTAAACAGTGAGTGTTGGTCGACAGTATCAGTACCTGATTTGTTAAAAGGTGGGTCTCGACTTAGTTTCAGGTGGCATTTGTATTCATTCTCAAGTATTTTCAGTTTCTGTAAAAAAATATATATAAAAAAAACAGACAACAGATGTTTTGACATTACATAATATTGTACAGACTAGTTGAGAATTAGTCAAAACTCAATTCTGGACCAACAATCATCCCTTTTAGCTAGAGCTGCGGGTCAAACAATGTGGGGAAATTAAACTGCAATAACTGTACAGATGAGGGCTGCAGTCTTAATGTAATTTAATAAAATCTCAGTAGGGAGGAGTGATTACTACTAGTCTCTGCAGCAGAGAAATGTTATTTTTATTTTTTATTTTTTAAATTTGTGTGCTACCTTATGTAACTCGAGAACACTTAAGTAACTGCAATTTCAGTTCAGACTAATTGGATGCACTTTTCTTTATTAAAATGGCTTTGTACTGTTAAAATTTATCATTTATTTAATTTTGTGCTTATTATAATATATCTGTGTAAAATGTACATTTGAGTACACACCTTTGAATTACCTTTATACTGCTATACCACTGCTGAGATCCACATTCTATTAATTATCCTGTAAATGTTCTGAGTCTTGGAAACTATATACCTATTACGCTATAATTGCAGAGAGGGCACATGTCTTGAACATGCAAGAAGACCCAGTAGTATTAAACCTGTATGCATAACCTGTACAATAAATACATAATGGATAGTTCATTTAATTAACAATACTTTACCCTCAGTCTCTTCTCATGGGTGGTTGTGCAGAGTGTATAGTTGGTCCGAATCATATTGGACTCTGGATGGTGAAACCACTGACCATCCTCTCCACAGTACTTGGTTACTTTTTCTGAGAAACAAAAAAAAGTATGTGATTAATTCCAGTTTCCTAAAATACAGTCAACAGAGCCAGAAAAGTGAATTCATAATGTGAGGTTAACAGCAACTCCCTGAGTCTCTCTGCTCACCTGTGGGGTCAAAGTCGCCAAAATAATTGGGACAGTTTTGGGAGGCATAGGTTCCCACTGGAGTGTCGTCCCAGCACAACCAACCATCCCAGTTACGATTGCAGTGCAGCCCTGAAGCAGTCAACAAACAGAGAAATGTTACAGGCCCCTTGTTCATAAGTTTGTCCAACGTGAAGTCTCATAAATCAGGTTGATACATGATAAAATTATTTAGACCAGTTACACAAGACCTCTACCTGATTTGTTATAAGGTGGATCTTGCTTCATTTTCTCTGAGCATTTCCTTTCATTCTTGAGGATCATTTTTTCCACAACGTTGCTCTTTTCTGTGTTGACCCCTGTGGCCTCTGTGGTCGGCTCTCCAGCAGCATCCCTTAAAAAATGGGGGACTTCCTTCTAAGAAAAAAAAGATAATTCACCAGAGTGCACAGAGCAGCTGAGGTTCTACCATTAATTACAGGATAAAAAGCCTATAACCAAATACCTTTAACTTGTTCTTTGAAGCTGGCTGACAAGTGGTTGACCCTGTCTGGACCCAGTTACCCAATTCTTCACAATATTTCGTCACTTTTTCTGTAAAGGAAAAAAAAACATGTAATTACTTTACAGCAGCTTGACAACAGAATAATTTATCAATAATTATCCTGAAAGCTCCATATATCAAATTACTTGTAGGCACATTATTGCTTTTGTTTGAGGTTCAAGTAGTCTGTGTTCTTTTCTCTGGCTTCGTTTTTCAGCATCATCCAAACACATAAATTGGACACTCAATCATTACAGAACAACTGTGATTAATTTAACTTGGCACGCATGATTAAACGTCATGTCAAATAGAAAATCTCCTCTTTGGAGTAATTTTCTGCATGATTCTCAGATGTCAGGCTTAAAACCACAGAACATTGGTCCTGACAACAACAACAACCGTAGCCCAACTGCCTAGTCTTCTTCGACAGCTCATCAACTGTTCAGCATCCACTTCCAACTGTCCATATCCCCTGAAGCCTCATATCAACAGCATCAGCTTTCAAACAAGTAGCCATAAGGGGACTCTTAATGTCACAGGTATTTTGGTAAGATCCTTTATGAGCCTCCTCTTACAAAAACTCTTCTCTCCTTTTTCTTCTCATTCATATTCTCACTCCCCATTAATCTCACAGACTCTGTCGGTTTTTGTAATTCCTCATTTGGTATCTTCTTGTCTTCTCTCTATACCCTTTAGCCCTCTCTCTGTCCTTTTCCTCACCCCATTCCCTTCCCCCCCTCTCTCCATCATATTGCATCGCCTAAATCAGACATGACTTGACTCTGGATTCCTTCAACTAGATATTATTCAGCCATTCCTCACAATGTAAAAACTGCTCATACTGTAGTATTTCGCAATCTGAACATTAAGTCTGTTTACAGTCAATTTCAATATAAATAAATATCTGTTTTCATTTATTTTGTCTGATTTGCCATACAACAATATGTTATGGGCTAATAATAAACATTGTATCCAGTTTATGAGTAACTTATACTAGCTGTCCTCTGCACTTACTGTTGTGTGAGTCTTTATCCATTATAGCACACAGATGCAACAGTGATTTCTTTAAGAAGACTAAGAGACCATAGCATGCTAGCAGCTATTCAAGCCACAGGAGTGCTTTGAATTAAATGCTACTGTTAACTTGGTAACATGCAGATTTTGCAGGTGTTATGTAAACCATATTCACAATCTTCGTCAGTGTATGTTATGGTTTCGGTTTTTTGTTTCCTGTTCTTATTCTGCATTTGTTGTTTTCTGTTATTCTCCATGTATCCTCCCTGGTTATCTAGTGTTACTTCCTGTCTTGTGTCTGTTCCGTTTCCTGTTTTATTTTGGAAGTCTGTCCTTCGGTCTAGTCCTGTCTTGTTTTACTACCTGCCTGGTGTTTCCCGCTTTTGCGGTTGTCGTCCCCGCCCTGATGTGATTCACCTGTTATATCATCTGTTCCTAGTTTGCTCATTACCCCTTGTATTTAAACTCTGTCTTCCCTTTGTCTCTTGTCAGATCCTTTGTGTTTTTGTGAGTTCCTGCCAGTGTGCGTGTGTTTCCCTGAGGTATCTGTGCGCTTGTTCTGTGTTCCTGTTTTTGGTTTTCCTTTTTTCTCTTTGGGCTTTTTGGAATTTTGATATTTGGATTTTAGACTTTGTTTTTTGCATCTGTGGATTCCTTTTTGTATTCCCTGTTTTTGTTGAATACATTCTCACTAAGAACTCTTCTGCCTGCCTGTCTCTGCATTTTGGTCCTCTATTCCCAGAACGTCTCTTCCTCTTCCCCTACATGGAAAGCAGCGCAAATGCACCCAGTGGAAACTATACACTATGTTGAAAAAATGATTAAAGTCATAGTACGTCGCAAAAATAATTTTATAGGTTGACAAAAAAGTCATAGTAGGCCTATATTACGTTGAGAAAATCATAAAAAATGAAAATGAAATGATTCCAAAGGCTTCATGAGTACATGGGAAACAATCCCTCTAACTCTTGCATGCTAAATAAGCACTCCACCATTTGCACTAATTCCCTGGTGAAAGAAACCATAAAATCTCTTCCTGTTCCCCTACATGCCTCCTCCCCTAGATAGAACACAGCACAGATGCGCCCAGTGGAAACTAGATACAATACTGTAGTATAGTATGTTAAAAAAATGAGAATAGAACCTTGGTTAGAGTCTGCAGTGACTACATACTTGTGCTAACAACTGAACCACTGTGCCACTTAAAGAATTTGTCAAACAGATTTTAAATTATGACTGTCTTGTTTTGTGCTCTACACAGTCCTGTACATATACTGTAAACATAACAGGCAAAAACATTACATCAAATGTATATTACAGAACCATTATCAACTATTAGAACCATAACTTACATGTCACACACATAAGGCAATCAAATGTGTAAAACTAAAAGACATAAACAAAAAAAGAAACTACAGTTATTCTTATATTCCAGACCAGTCTGATGCCTGTTGGCCAGCAACCCTTCCCTTACATTTTTTTCATTAGCGTCCTATATCATAACCAACAACAATGTACAAGTGTATCCAATCCAATCCACTTTATTTATATAGCACGATTTTAACAAACACAAGGTTTCCAAAGTGCTGCACAAAAAGATAATACAAAATAAATAAATAGATAACTCAATACAAGCACAATAATAAATATATATATATATATATATATATATATATATATATATATATATATATATATATATATATATATATATATATATATGTGTGTGTGTGTGTATGTGTATGTATGAACAGGAATTAATTACAAATGATTACAATAATACAATAACAATACAATAATAAATGGCTACAACATGAACACATATGGATCAGCTGCCGGGTGTCCTCCTGCGTCCCTGTGTGATACAGGACGGTATATATAAAGCATGTATTGATGTCTCAGCAATGAAACGTTAATGTTAGCGGTTAACGATTAGCAAGGCAAGGCTGTTTTATTTGTATAGCACATTTCAGCAACAGGGCAATTGAAAGTGCTTTACACAAAAACAGTTAAAAAATAAAAATAGATAAAACACAAGAATAAAAGTTACTGTGCAGTATTAGAAATTAAACATTAAAGAAATGAACAACATTTAAAGAAAGGCAACATCAAAAAGAAAGGTCTTCAGCCTTGATTTAAAAGAACTGAGAGTAGCAGCAGACCTGCAGGTTTCTGGGAGTTTGTTCCAGATATGAGGAGCATAGAAACTGAACTCTGGGGACAGAAAGCAGACCTGTCCCAGATGACCTGAGAGGTCTGGGGGGGGGGGGTCATAGTATACAAGCAGATCAGAAATGTATTTTGGCCCTAAACCATTGAGTGATTTATAAACTAGCAAAAGTACTTTGAAATCAATTCTTTGAGGCACAGGAAGCCAGAGTAAGGACTTGAGAACTGGAGTGATGTGATCCAGTCTCTTGGTCTTAGTGAGGACTCGAGCAGCAGCGTTCTGAATCAGCTGCAGCTGTCTGATTGATTTTTTAGGGAGACCTGTAAAGACCCCGTTACAGTAGTCAAGTCTACTGAAGATGAAAGCATGGACAAGTTTTCCCAAATCCTGTTGACACATAAGTCCTTTAACCCTTGATATATTCTTAAGGTGATAATAGGCTGACTTTGTAATTGTCTTAATGTGGAGTCAGAGTCCATGACTACACCAAGATTTCTGGCTTTGTCTGTCATTTTTAACATTGTTGTTTGAAGCTGAGCATTAGCATTGCAAGCAAGCAATTTTTTAAAAGTTTCAGTTAAGAACATGGTTGCAAGTATACTGTAAGGGATTGTGTCCACACAATTATTGATAGGTATTTAACAGGATAGATAACAGGATCCCTACATGTAACATGCATAACACAAAAACAATACATTTCTTGTCACAGTTTGCCAGTCGACAGAGGATGCGACATATCTCAACCAACTTAGATTATACACTTTAATCACCAGGCCACTGGCTGAAACAAGTAAGTTGTGTAAAAACAACTTCAGAACTGAATTGATTGCCATTTATATATTTCACAAAAGGGCAAATTGATAAGAAAAAATCATTAAATCTAAGCAAGCCTCCACTGTCATCTGCCCAATTAGAGCAACTGGAGACGATGGAGGATTACTTGCCGTGTTTGGAGGAAGAAGGATGAGTACAACTCCAAGAACACCATCCCAACCGTGAAGCATGGAGGTGGAAACATTCTTTGAGGATGCTTTTCTGCAAAGGGGACAGGACGACTACCCAGCCACGGCCGAGAGACGTGAGTCACGTGACGTGAAGCTACATTTTTGACACGTCAGTGTGTTTATTTCTATTTTAGGGGACTTATAGCTCTCTCTCCACCTTCCCATCTTAGTCTGGAGATTTTTTTGTTTTTTTTTGGTTCACTTAGAATTGTTTTGTTTATCAGCCTGTTAATATTTTTGTTAAATCTCATTAAAGATCGAAACAAATATTGTCATTTCAAATTATTTTTGTCATTTTTAATAGATAAGATATCACATATTTCCAGTTGTAAATAAGGCTAGTAAAATGTCTTTACATGTCTTGGACAGGGATAGGTATTCATTTTAATTACAATTTTTAAAGCAGTAGTTCTGCACACTGCTCTTACTATATGACTAGAGGGAGTTTTATTGAATACCATGTGGTCATCCAACCTTGGAACAATGGCCTACTTGAAGGTTTGATGACCAAAACATGGTTTAATAAAGGTAATAGTAAGACAGCATTGAACTCTGGTGTCATTAACAATTAAATTAATACAGTTGGTTTGGTTCAGCTGAAATCGGTCCAAGAAATGCATCATTAAAATTGTATGAATGTCCTTTTTAGTGACGTTAAACATGTTTAGATGAAGAAAATTTTTTTAGAACACTGTAAAGATATCAGTTGGACGTCAATTAACATTTAAAAGACGTCTAATGAACATTCAATATTTACTTCAATAGTTATCGTTAAGACGTTGCAAAGACTTTTATTCTGGCTCCTCAGTGGACATCTTTTTATGTCACTTGGATGTCAAAAAGGGAACGTTAAAAAGACGTTCCAAAAACATTCAATCTGGCTCCTCAGTGGACGTGGTCACTGCCCGATGTGAGTTGAGTACAGATGTGAGTTGCGCATGCTTAGATTTAAACGGTTTACGGCATGACGTGTCCTACTGAAATTTGTGAAATCCATAAAATCTTTTCTAATTACAAACAATAACAGAAGATGGAAAACATTTTAGCTATCTGACTGTTTAACATGATTAAATGATAATGATTGCTAACGTTGGCTCAAAACGCTATTCAAGTGACAGCCTTTGTTGTGTTTAACTTTTGTGTCTGTCCACTGTCACTTTAATAAAGGGAAAAGCCCCAAAAATCTTTAAAAAAAATGAAGTAAAGTCATAGAATAGTATGTCAAAAATAAATAGTGCAGTATGTTGAAAAATGTCACGAAAAAGATTCCATAGTCCTTATGAGAATGCCGGCATCGATCCCACTCACTCTACAAACGCTCTACCAAAAAGTATTTAAGTCATGGTATGTCAAACGGTCATAACGTCAAAGTAAAGGTTATAGTATGTTTTCATACAATATCATAGGGACCCGTTCGTGTTGCATAGCTATGTTTATGTCATTCTCTGTAAATATGTCTGTCTGTCTGTAAAGAAGTAATGGTGCAGATAGGCAAAATATTTAAACCCATCATTTCTTACTCTTTATTTGGCATGCTTCATCACTTTCCGACTTGTTTGGCTATTTATATGCTTCAACTGCTTTCCAATCTCAATCAAGTCTTTATGGATTAGTACACCATTCAAACCTTAAAATGTTCATCTTTTATTCATTAGGAGTTTAATATAACTTGTAAATTATTTTTATACTTTTTTGAAAATATTAAACACAGCTGATTGAGATGTCCTAATGTAACCTACCCATTTCCCATGTTACCAACTCATTTGATTCTCTTTCAGTTACTTCTTTATTTAAATTATAGCCGGCAATTCAGTTTAGCATCAGCTTTAAAAAGAACTTCCATACAATATTGGTATTATTCAGCTTTGCCATTATTAATTGGAACCTTTTCCACAACTTAACCTTCTTACATGTTATAACCAGCAATTTTGTTTGGTGACAGCTTTTCAAAAACGCTTAAAATATTCCACGTTTGTTTGATACATTTTAATGAAATTCATACTAATTAAAACCATTCCCACTATTTTCTCTACTTCACCTATTTCTTACGCACATATGCCAGCAATCCAGTTAAGCTTTAGCAATTTAGCTTTTCAGCATTCGTAAGCATTTTCTAGTTACATTTTAAAAACGACTTTATTTACGATTTTATTGCACTCTTACCACAAAAATGCCTGCAATTCTTGCATTATGAGTTGATACAACCTCAAATCTCTGAGCGCAGCTTCAAAATGAACCAACCTTCTTGACTGTCACACATAAAACACAAAATAAATCCTCCAAGCTTTCCTGAAGTCTCATGCTGGCCGGTGGACCTTTGTATCATAATAAGCCCCATGACCTTTTACCTCCATCCCACACAGAAGATTGGATTTTTTTCTGTGTTGTCTGCTGAACCAGGATTAAAAGTTCAGAGAGCTTGTTGTATATTGGTGTGAGAAGTGCACATGTTTCTCACCAGTTGGGTCCATGTCAGGGTGATCTGGACAGTTTTGTGTTACAGACATCCCAGCTGGTGTCTCGTCCCAGCACAAAAAGCCATCCCACATACGTTTGCAGAACATACCTTGAAAGGAAATGGGGGAAAAAAAACAACTTGTAATGACTATTTTGAGCAACACCCATTTTCTGTGTATTCACTTGTATATAGTGTAAGTGTACAGTACATCAGAGTAAACTAAGTTTTCTACAGCTTCCACTTCAAAAGCCCCTGCTGGCAACACTACCTGGAACAGGAATAACAACTGCTCCCAATCCACCATGTTAAAACGCCATTACACCTGTGATGCTCTCCCAAAGGTAATTGATTTGGCCTTAAGAAGCCTTGAAACGATTTGGCCCTCTCACCCGTTCTGTTTTCTTGGTAGTCTTTGTTGGATAGCTCAAGGCATTCATATTGACCCTGGCTCACCGCCTGGCTCTGTCCATCTGTCATGCTATTTCCAGGCCTGAGTGATGGCTCTGAGATTGACTCAGCACCTCCCACCACCCTGCACTGTGGAGACAAAGCAACACAAGAGGTGAGAGGAAGGGGGAAGAAAACACATTGTAGACTGACTTGGCACACAGTATGGAGTGTTGATAGGGTGTTGGTTGTGTGTGTATTTTTGTGCTTGCAGTACTGATCTACATTCTCTTGAATGTTAGATGAAGTATAAATAGTATCCTAGTTGATAATGTTACCACAATTTGTTAAACTTCATCATTGATTTAGCATTGTTTATATAAAATAATTAAAAAAATAAAATTGAAGAATATGCATGCAAAGTTTTGAAATCAGCTTCAAAGCTGAGCTGATAAAAATTTCCCTATGGCTTAAAATTCAAGTTACTCACTATTCATGTAACTCATTAAAAGTGTGTTTGGGAGCTCGCAAAAGAAGTTAAGCAGCTGATTTTCTCCAAATGAATCTTATCTCTGCTCTATTGTTTGTATTTGGAGGTGGCATTAGAAATGAAGAAGCCTTGAGTGTGAAATGCTGATTTTGATAAAGCTGCTTGCTGAAGGATAAAAAGCCCATTTTGGTGTGACTTCTCTCGCACATTTTTTGGGCTGAAAATTAAGCCTCTCAGAGTGCACTTGCATTTTCTAAATTATTTAAGGAATTTTAATGCTTTGCCTGGGAAACTGTTGTTGCCTTTTCACAACTGAGATGCAAACCTCATTCATCTGTGTCTATGTGGAGGAAAAAGGAATTCTCATTAGACAAAAACACCATTCTTACCTGTCTGATAACACTTTGACAAAACACTGACTTTTGTGAGAATGCTGATGTCCCATGTAGCAGTTTAGCAGCCGTACATATGATGTCACTCCAAACATTGAAGTAAATGACGTCATACATACGACCACCAGGCCACCACCAATATCAACAGATGGCAAGGCCTCTCCTCAATATAATTCATTCATCTTCCTGAATCAACATGACAAGATTACTCAAAAAAGAAAAGCAAAGATACATAAAGCAGAACAGAGATGCATCTGGCAGAAAACATTTGGCAGGGATATTATTCTGGGACTCAAAGTCAAGCTTGATGCAAAACAGCAAAGAAAATTAAAAATGTCACTGAAGAAGGGCCAATGACTAATGAAAGGCCTCTATTTTTCTGCAGTGAAAGCTTAATCCTGTCTAGTACAGGATGAATATCATCTCTGGGCTTTCTAAAATATAGAGCCATGGTGTTGAACGTGTATTATACAATCCCCATTAAGACAATTGGTGTGCTGTAATTTGTAAGGAGTGCTGCTAGATCATCAAAAGGACATTTCAAAGTTTGATTTATTTAAGCATAATCCATTTAATCAGGCAAATCAGCATTTCATATGACAGAGCAAAGTGTTAAAATGAAAGATGTCTCATGTGTTAACATCTTTGACCAATGAGTGCATCAACCCCATTCATCTTATATTGTAAATGTAATTCCTCAAACACTGTGAAACACTATCAATCCTCTAAGAGTATTTGCGATCCAATGATCAGATTAAGATTATTTGTTGGGCAGAAACCAAAAATTGCCCACTTAAACCATCAACACCCTGACAATAAATGCAGGAAATGTATACATACATGAAGTTTTAATATGTGTAGGATTATGACATATTACTGCTGGAATGAGTAGAACTGTATGCTGTTGTGCTAAATTATGCACAGGGCATAATAAATACCTGTGAAATCTGATGTGGTTTTGGCGGGCTTTTATTTTGAAGGGTACAGGTTAACACTTAAAGTTAAAGTAGCTACCAGGAACTGTTAAATGTTTCTGAAACTGTTTAATTGTGTATTTGAAGTTCATAAATGACCTGCAACAGCAAACAAGACTAACAGTAAAAGAACGCTATTTTATATAGTTTTTATTAATAAATTTTCCTAGGTCAAATTTTTCACAAAACGATTTATAGCAGGCAGACTCTAAAGTCACAAATTCTGATGAAAGGTCAAAGATTTTGGTGCAACACTGGAAAAGCCTGTGTTTGAGTATCAATCCAGGTAAAAGGCCGTATGCTTCGTGGTGCAGGT
This sequence comes from Percina caprodes, assembly GCA_013375575.1. NCBI lineage: Eukaryota > Metazoa > Chordata > Actinopteri > Perciformes > Percidae > Percina > Percina caprodes. Next base: position 3,012,499 of record JABXJD010000056.1, on the reverse strand, counting down.
GGGCACAGTTTATTGTTGTTGCTGTTTGTAGACCCTGGGCTGTCTACAGAGATCGCGTGGGGACAGGCAGTTCATGGATAGTGAGGAGATGTTTGCTGTATGTGATAAAAAATGTTGTAGCTTAAAAAACGCGTGACATTGCTTAGAGCACCTTTAATTAGAATACATTTGTTGAGGCATGTGTGTAGCAGGACTGCCTTGTAGCCCGCTGTGATCATGTTGGCTAGTGTGGGGTGACTTTAACAGGCACAGAGAGCATTTATAAAGAGAGTCTGCTTTATTGCTCTACAGGTGCAGGGAGGTTATGATGTTGCCATGTCTGGTGCCTTGCAATTATTTGCTGAAAGGCAGTCCTAGGAAGTGTTGTCCACAATACAACACAATGCAGAGTTATAGACCTACTATAAATGCACAGTGAGGTATTAATTTTTGATTTTGTGTCTATATCCAAAACAAGTTTAAAAACAGGTCAAATTAAAGACAGTGTCAACTGTATGTCATCTGCGTAAAAGATTTAGCAATAATAACATGCAGACACATGCAGTCATGATCACATTTACTCTCTTTTGGAAGTTTGTAATGACCAAGCTGAACTAACTATAAACTACAATTTTGTATTATAAATGGTGAGTGAAAATGAATCACATGATTTTTTTTTCTAAAAAAAGAATACCACTATAGTGCAACATATTATATTTCCCTGGTGGAAGTCGCTGAGGTAGTCAAACAACTCCACAGTGACAAAGCCCCAGGGATTGATGAGATCCGTCCAGAAATGCTGAAAGCTCTGGGTGTGGAGGGGATGTCTTGGTTAACACGCCTCTTTAACATTGCGTGGAAGTCTGGGACGGTGCCTAAGGAGTGGCAGACCGGGGTGGAGTTTCCCTTCTTTAAAAAGGGGGACCAGAGGGTGTGTGCCAATTACAGGGGTCTCACACTTCTCAGCCTCCTGGTAAAGTCTACTCCAAGGTGCTGGAAAGGAGGGTTCGGCTAATAGTTGAACCTCGGATTGAAGAGGAACAATGCAGATTCCGTCCTGGTCGTGGAACAGCGGATCAGATCTTCACTCTCGCAAGGATCATGGAGGGAGCCTGGGAGTATGCCCAACCAGTCTACATGTGTTTTGTGGATCTGGAGAAGGCGTATGACCGGGTCCCCCAGGAGACACTGTGGGAGGTGGTGCGGGAGTATGGGGTGAGGGGTCCCTTCTCAGGGCCATCCAATCCCTGTATGACCAAAGCGAGAGCTGTGTCGGGTTCTCGGCAGTAAGTTGGACTCGTTCCAGGTGAGGGTTGGCCTCCGCCAGGGCTGCGCTTTGTCACCAGTCTTGTTTGTAATATTTATGGACAGGATATCAAGGCGTAGTCGGGGTGGGGAGGGTTGCAGTTCTGTGGGCTCAGGATCTCATCGCTGCTTTTGCAGATTATGTGGTCCTGATGGCGTCATCAGTCTGTGACCTTCAGCACTCACTGGATCGGTTCACAGCTGAGTGTGAAGCGGCTGGGATGAGGATCAGCACCTCTAAATCTGAGGCCATGGTTCTCAGCAGGAAACCGATGGAGTGCTTTCTTCGGGTAGGGAGTGAGTCCTTATCCCAAGTGAAGGAGTTTAAGTACCTTGGGGTCTGGTTTACGAGTGAGGGGACCATGGAGCGTGCAATTGGTCGGAGAATCAGAGCAGCGGGTGCGGTATTACATTCCATTTATCGCACCGTTGTGACGAAAAGGGAGCTGAGCCAGAAGGCAAAGCTCTCGACCTACCAGTCAGTTTTCGTTCCTACCCTCACCTATGAAGGCTGGGTCATGACCGAAAGAACGAGATCCAGGGTACAAGCGGCCGCAATGGGTTTTCTCAGGAGGGTGGCTGGCATATCCTTTAGAGATAGGGTGAGAAGCTCAGTCATCCGAGAGGAGCTTGGAGTAGAGCTGATGCTCCAAAAGGAGCCAGTTGAGGTGGTTCGGGCATCTGGTAAGGATGCCTCCTGAGCGTCTCCCTAGGGAGGTTTTCTAGGTACGTCCAGCTGGGAGGAGGCCTTGAGGAAGACCTAGGTGGAAAGATTATATCTCCAACCTGGCCTGGGAACGCCTCGGGATTCCCCAGTCGGAGCTAGTTGATGTGGCTCTGGAAAGGAAAGTTTGGGGTCCCCTGCTGGAGCTGCTGCCCCCACGACCCAATACTGGATGAAGATGGATGGATGGATGCATCATATTACATGGCCATTTAATGAAAATTTAATCCTACGTTTAAACACGCATGTGCAGCAAAAATAATGGGCAGAAGAAGAAGGAAAAGTTCACCTTACAGCAGCACTTGAATTAAAAAATTAGAGCTTACCACCAGGAAAACCAAAGGATCCAAAGGGAGCCCGCTAACTTCATATCTTCCTCTGCAGGCAAATTGCTAGAGAGAGAGAGAGAGAGAGAGAGAGAGAGAGAGAGAGAAAATAGAAGGACAAGTTACAATTATCAGAAAACAAGTTGTGTACCGTGAAAGTGAATGAATGAACAAACAGATGGCTGTTTCAAATCAGGATTATGGCCTCAGGAGAAAACAGCAACAGCAATCATGAATCTAAAATGCAAAACACTGCAGCAGAGGAACTGCAGTTTATGGCATTTTGCACTTTTCCTCCTGTGTGTGTGGGTGCTTGTGTCTGAAAGACAGAGAGAAAGTGTACCCGTCAATACTTGAAACAACAGCTTGAAAGAGTAACATTATATTGTGTTTGAGCAAGAAAAATACAAGGCCCAGTCAGACAAAAATAGTTGATAGTCAATCATTTTGTGCTGAACCTCCACTCTGCAGGACAGCAGCAGCAGAACTGCCAGTTTAATAACTGAGTCTGGTCTCTTTGCTTTGGCTCGTAGAGTCGCTGTTTGAAGCCCATCACTCTGTAGTTTGAACAGTCAGAACAACCTACACCCCACAGCAGCCCAGGGGCAGGCTTATTAGCTTATAGCATGAGCAAGCCCTATAAGTCACCGTGGCAGGTTGTTTTGGCTTTCAGACTTGCACACTGATGGTAGGCTACTTAGCATTAGGATAACAAATAAACCTGGAACTGCATCTGCCAAGAACTTAAGAACTTGACCAGAGATGCCTTCAATTTCCTTAAATTTCTTATTCATAAATTATAGTATATATGAGGATGACTATTATTGGCGCCAGATGTTCCCTGTCTAGTCTCAGAAAGAGACCACTTCGAATTCTCTGTCCCAGGTCCAAATACAACTCTCATTTTCTGTAAATTAGAACTAAGTCAATTTATCTATTTGTTGGTTGACAGGAAACTAATCAGCAACTATAAAAATGTATTAATTGTAAAAGTAATTTTTCAGCATATAACATATAAGTTAGTAAGAAAGTGGGGGAAGGTGTTGTGATGGCTTCAGCAAGAGCTCAGATAACAAAAAGTAAAAGTCAGGTTTAAAATAGCTGTCAGCGTTTGATGTTGCAGTTCATTTGACTACTCTCGGTGTACAACTCATAGTATTTCCGGTCAGTATTAAATGGGGCTTCAACAGGTTTTTGCTTGGTAAATGACTAACATTATCTAACCCGATTTCCTGTTGAGAGATGCATTAACTAATGAATTGTTTTGGCTCAAAAGAAAGCTAACAAGTTTTTCTTTTCCATTTTAGTGCAGTTCACCTTAAACCTCACCCACTGTCCGAATCAGAATCTATTTATCCATTTTCAGCCTGATCCTTAACTCTGATGAATGTTTCCACTATGAATAGAGACTATACAGTATGTAATGTGGATCCAGCATGATGGAGCTCAGTCAAGGACACAGCGACAGACCTCTCCATATCTCTGCTTTCTAAAGAAGTAGGGAAGGAACACCAAGAACCACACAAAGATACCAGTCATAGACAAAGGGATAACAGAAGGCATATGAAGGAAAGGATTGGCTCCCAAAAGGGCCTTGGGTAATAGTAGATATACAAAAACTATATCATACCTATCATACCAGAGCAGAGACTCCACACCAGTCAATTATCAGCTAATCACCTCTGGGTGTGCATGAACATGTGGATTTGTCTAAAAGCAGGATATTTTCTGATAAAGATGTGTGTCTACAAGTCAAATAACAGAGACACATTAGGACAATCGCGCAACTGACCTCAGCTGTCAATTTAGGGATTTCATATTTTACATCTTCTTTGGAAGTGTGCTTATTCACTTTCTTGCCGAGCATTAGATGAAAAGACTGACGCCACTCTGATGTCTGTACTCTAAATATAAAGCTAGAGCAGCCAGCAGATGGTTATCTAAGCTTAGTTTTGCATTAAAACTGGAAACCGGGGGGAACAGCTACCCAGGCTCTGTCCAAAGGTACAAATGACACGTATCAACAACTGTAATGCTCATATGAATATAATACAGGTATTTTTAATAAACACGATGGAAACTGTCTTTGTGATTAAATTGGGGTAGCAGTTGGAATTATTTGAGACACCGATAATCTCTGGAACATTTCAACAGTATAACACTCTCTCAGTCCATCAATAATATATTTGCCAACAGCAAGTTTCACATTAGCTCTGCTGCACAAGTGATAGTTTATTCAGCTATATTTGACTTTCTCCGAGGGGAGGTGTGGGACTGTCTACAACTACTGTATGTCTTTCTGTCTTACCCATTAGTTCTTTATACATCTCTACACATAGTCCCCAGAGCATTTTGCAGACCATTAGGTCCATTGTGATATGATCTGTATGCGTAAAGCATGTGTAGACAATACCCCAAATAGAGAAGACAAGAGAAAGCACTCAAACAGGATGAGTGTATACATGGGAGGCTAAAGCACTCGACCCTCTCCAGTCTACTATGGATCCAATGAAAAGTTAAAATAGGGATTTGAAAGAATCTGCTTTTGCAACATTAATTATTTGTTAGATTCTAAACCACTTTGAAAATAAAGACACGTTGATTTGTGTGTAACAAGCACTGCCTGTAAAAGCAGGGTGTATATATAATGTAATAAGACATAAAATAATTAGGCAAAACACATAAAGGCTGTTCATCTACTTTATCACATTACATCCGACCACCTCATTTTTCATGTTCTAAGAAGCCAGTTCTCCACCTTTAAACATGACTGAAGACTTGGAAGACTACTGTGAGAGAAGGTGATTTTCACAAGCATGTTTAAGGCTTTCACATTGAATGACTAAACAATAAAAACCTCAGTAGACAAAACATTTCATTAAAACGTGCGTGTGACTAATACTGCGTATGTCAAAATCTAACAAACAAATCAGATTTATATGTATATTTTTAAAATGACACATGGAAATGTACATTAAAAATTGTTGCATCTCAATGCATCAATAATCGGTTTAGAATCTAATCGTTCAAATCGAATCAAATTGAATCGTGAGGTGCTCAGAGATTCCCACCCTTAGTAAAAAGGTTTAAAAACTGTTTTACTTGAAGGCTTTACTGTTGAATTTGTGTCCTTGAACTGGCATCGCTTTAGTTTTTTCCAGTTTTGTTCTTTGCAAAGGTACACATTGAATGTGTGGCTGGCATTCAAACTTATCTCTTTGTATATTCTACCCATCATCTGCCTCCGTTATCTCTATTTTCTTTGATTATCAAAACTAGTCTGACACAACATACATTTGCACTTTTGTCCACTCAAAAAACTAAAAGTTTGAAATATGTTTTTTTTTTAATGGTGGTAGATAAATTGCCTTGGGCTTTATTTTGTTATCACCAGAATCTCTTTAAAAGAAATGAATAAACGCCTCCTGATTTTTAATATTATTATTCATGTGTTTTCCCCTAAACAGATCCTCTGTCTCTTTTCTCCACAACTTCCTCTGCCCCTTTTTTCTTTCTTTTTCTATCCCTTTCCTCCTCATCTTTCCCCTTGTCCTTTCTTCGCCCTCTCTTTTGTCATCACTGCAGCAGATGGAGCCACCCATCTCTTCTCTTTCCTCTTGCAGTGAGTGTTTAGAGAAACGGTGACAACACAGATTTGTGCTGACATCACATCAGTGATGAAGGATGCAGCAGCTCGACACTCCCCAATATCTCACCACTTGGGAGCCCATCACTCAGTCTGAAGGGAGCAGCCAAACGGACGTGATTTGGCGTCCCATTGCCGGGCCACGACAAATGAGCTGGATTACAATGCAAGCTCAGACAGATTAGTTTGACGAATGGACAGATTGTAGATGTCATGCAAGGCTCTCATACAAATCTTGACTAGAGAGACCAAAATATTTCCACTGGGCTCTCTTAATGCTTACTGCAACAGAGGTTTGACAATCCTCTAAATACACATCAATAATCACACTTCCCATTAAGTAATTTATTGCACATATCATGGCCTCCTGACTGCTGTCAAAGACATCAGGTGCATTGGATCTGGAGCTATGTGGTTTTTTTTTACTTTCCAGGAATACAAACAATGGATATCACAGAGGCCATATGCTCTTTGTTTAACATATGTTGGAAAAATTTAAACTCATGAAAATAAACAACTTCTTGCTCTCCCCTTTGTGTCACACTTGCAATGCGCCAACCAGCTGTCTCTCTGAATGACCTGTGATTGACCAAAATCTCCTTTCACGGGCTAGATTATCTAAAAAACAAGAAAACATAGCCTAGAGGAGGGGCAGAAGTCTAGTTTTCTCTCAGATCACTTAACAATATACCAAAAGATTGTTACGGATTTTTTGCCCAACGACGCCAAAAATATAGTGCCTAGCACAGCTTTAAAGGACCATGTTTTTTTTGCACATTTTAGACCAATTAATATAAAAAATAAAATACATATGTGTATAAAAGTAGTGATATAAAAAAAGCCTTTAGCTTAATATTGTGTATATACTTTTATATCGCTACATCAATATTTATCTTGATATACACTTTATAGTGAATCAATGGATAAACTTGTGATTAGGTAACATGGGCAGGAATGTCTTTTTTAGGCTAATTTAATACTAAGGTACGTGATCCTGTAAAAATCCTGTTAAAATCCATATATATCCATGCTTATTGATTTGCAACATTGCCCACAATAGACTAATACAACCAGATTGATTAAAAAGAAAACAAACGATGCAATGCAAGCAAAATGAGCAACAAGTCACACATATCATGTTATATAACATCATATTACATTACCGCAGAGACTTGAAACATGAAACATTTTGTCATCTTCATTTATGTTCTCATGGTTATCTTCTCACTAGACAGTAGTGTGGGCAGTAGTCACGCCTTGGTGCAAGCAAGAACTATTTTTAAAACAGTCTGTGGACAGTTAGTTTTAACACTGGCCTCTGACTCTCTGGTCAGCAGGTCTTGAAATGAGCATATTTCTGTGTTTGAGTCAAGCTTGTGAAGCAGGTAAACTGTGCAATCACTGAAAGCTCTGCAGCTTGACTTTTTTGTGTGTGTTTGGCTTCATTATCCATCTAAAAATATACCGAATGCCAGTCTCTCCAATGAAGGTAAAAAGAACAAGCTTGCGTTGTTTCTTCACATGCATTTACCTTCCCCTCCTCACCTAAATACCACTTTCCTCTGCATTCTCATTTCCTCTCTGGCCTCTTTTCACTTTCCACTTCCATACATCTTGTGTTCCTTTAATCTATTTCCCTTCTCACCTTGTTTCTCCATCTCTCTCTCATCAACCCTTACCTCCTGTCTTTCCTCCAATTCCCCGTCCCCGTTCTCTTCCTCCGTTGTTCTCCCATCTACCCCTTCAAAAAGCTCTGCCCCCTTTTCTCTCCAGTCAGAGATTTCTCCCCTTTCTGGCTACATTTTCAATGCCTTCTCTCTGACTGTCTGCAGATCCAACAGACTAATCTGCTAGCACATCATTTAAACATTAAACAGGTTCCAGTTATAATTACACATCATATTTTCAACCAATCTGTGTTCCACAGTCCAAATCTTATTCCTTGTTTTACTGCACGCAATCAGAAAAGACACAGAAATACTAAAATGTTTAAAGGATTTACATTAAAGAAAAGCAGCATTACAGGAAATCAAACAGTAAATGGAGATGGTCTTTGGGATGGTCAGTGGATGGAAGACTTAAAAATACAGTAACCTCACATCTGGAGGCTAACAGTAATAGGACTCCAGTTTTGGGATGTAAGCGGCTGTTTGCAGAGAAAAGTTTTGATTTAAAGTTCAACCAGTTTAACAGTTCACAAATAAAGAGATTAATGAATCTTTAATTCCTCAGTTCACAGTAAGATAAAAGATTGTTGGCAATTCATGATTTGGTTTACTGCATTTTCTTCACTTGACTGGATGTTGAATTGATGCTGTTTCAATCTGAACTCTTATGCCTCAATATCATGTGCTCATCAAATAGCCGCTCGGCCAATTAGTTAGCAATGGATCAGCGCTGAAACAAAACACTAACACTCATAGTCCATCAGTCAATGTTGTTTGCTAATGCTTTTATTATGATGAAATGAGTTTTCATTGTAAAAGCCCAACACAAAGGCAGTGCATTTATGACTTTTTATTTGACTTATGGAGTCTCAAGCAAAGATTAAAATGAGGTTCCCTGCTGCAGTAAAGGATTGTTGAAGCCTGATTTGCTTTTTTTGCATCCCAAACAAACCAAGAACGTGTTGATGGTTGACCAGTGGAAGACCAAACCGATTATGACAGGGAAATTCATCTCCATGATGAGAAAACAAATCAAGATGCATCTGAGTACAAAAAGCCTTTGTAGTCTGGATTGATTGGACCGTTATCTCCTCCAGCATATGGTGATTAATCTTTAGGAAGTCAGCATATTTAATTGCAGACACAATCTTCCTAGTTACATGTTATGCATTTTTCATTCTTTCATTTTCAATATTTTAAGCAGTGATAACACTTTAGTAGCGGAAAATATATTTATTTGAAAGTTGCACTGGAGGCCACCAGCTCAAACTCTCTTATTAATAGGTCTGGCCTTGAAAAGACATTAAGTGTTGTTACTCACCCTAAAGGATCTATATTACCGTCTAGCATTCAAACTCAAGCACCTTAAATCCAGCCACTTCACCGTTGAAGTGGCAGGAATGTGGTCAGTGGTGCTGAAGCAACAGAGCATTGTGTGCTCCAGTGTTCTAGCTGTTCAAAACAAGCCTCCTGTAATAAGAGGACTCTCTCTTTGGCTCTGTGTAAACAGTTGATTTATACCAGATCTCTACGCTATGACATCCCACAAACTTCCTCTGAGACCAGAAAGAAACTGAAGGGGCAGACAGGGATTAAGAAGGGAAACATGGACGGCGGTGCAACAAGACTCTGGTGGATCTAGTCATAGTCATTAGCCTTGCCTTTCATTTTTCTTCTAACTGGCATGGACTTTCAAGAAGGCTACTTGAAACATACATCATATGTAAATTGGTGTTTTTCAGTTTTTGCCAGGCAGACTAGCCGTCTTACCATTTCCTTCTCTCCACTAATGACTACATGGAACAGCTTAGACTCTTTAACTCTCTTAGGTGTGTCCATGCATCTTAGGATAACTGCCTCTTATTTTTTGTGAACTTATTTTTTTATATTTCTGTAACATCCTTAAATGACTCTATTGGGCACTACAGTTGTTTTAGAAATCTGTCTGGAACGTGTCTGGAAAAGTTGTGTTGTGTACTATTTCACTTATATTATATATATATATATATATATATATATATATATATATATACTATATTTAAAATATCTCTAAAATCTAATATCTAAAATCTCTCTAATTCTGCACAGCTAATATATTATATATATCCAGAACCTGTTCACGTCTCATAAATAAGAATATGAAGGACAGAAAGCAATGACAGAGCAGCAGTTCCGAAGCTAGCAGAGATTCAGTGGCCTGCTACGGACCCTTCAACACAGCAAATGTTTGGCTACATGAAATCTGGTTGATGAATGTTAAGGCATTCATACAAAAAAAGTCTCAAAAACAGATTTTGTTTGGTCATTCAGGGGCAGCAGAAACAAGCTGCAAACACATTATCAACACATTTTAAGGTACTTAAGAGAACTTATTAGAAAAAAAGAATTTCCCCACAGCGATTAGTAACGGACTTCTTTCTTTCACAGTTGCCTATTTAAGCATCCAGCCAATGCAGCGTAACATTACCATTTTCCACATGATGAATGTAAGTCCAATGTTTCTTTTAGCTCTGTTTTGCTCTCCATCAACTCAGGGCAATATCTGGCTCTTCAGCTGCTAAATGCTCCACTATGTTCACCAGCTAATCACTAACTCTGGTTGTTTGTCGTTAGGTGCTGAGCACCTGTACGCGTACAGTGTTTTTTCAAATTATGTTTCCCTTAAAAGAACAGCTGAAAACGATGCTATGAGAGCATTGAGACTAAACCAAAACAGCAAAATACAGTAGCCTTAAAAACAAAACAAGGAGCTGAAAGACCTTAAAATAATTCTGCAGAGATGAGGGAACTGCAGTCGGGTGATAATTCTCTGTGGGTTCATCACTACGAGCGCCCCTGTAATGTGCTCCATTAAAAAAGTGATTTCAGCTGCTTTAAATTGAGTTAAACGTACTTGATCGCCAAAGGCAAACTCCTCCCTGCATTCGATTACATGCGCTCCATATGCATCCTGGCAGAACCTGCACGTATTATGCTCTGTTTTTTTTGTTTTTTTTGCAAACTTCTTCCATTACATATTCCCACTTCTCTTTCTCTGTCGGTCTCTCAAGGTTACAGTGAGGGTGGTCTTAGCATCAATCTGTGGAGTATTTACCATCTGTCTCAGATTGCAGACTGCCCAGTCCACCCCACTCTCTAACCAACATTTTTTTTTTATTCACACAAGCTCTTCCTGTTCTCTTCATAAATGTGCATCACTACTCATGGCCTATGGGCAGCGAGATTGTCCAATGTTGCATCGATAGAGGGGAAATCAGTAACTTCCTGAGTCAAACTTTCTATGCAGCACAGAACATTGGAAAATCTCAGTGTTTTATGCTGAATGTTTTCCTAACAGTCTTTTAGGAGCAAATGTACTGAATACATTATCATTTATTTATCATAATATTTTATATTTGTAATGTTTCTTTACATTTTTAACTTAACAAGCTTATTTTAGACGTGACTCCAGAAAAAAATAATATATGTTTACTAATGATTTTTAACAATGACTACTAATGTAATGATTTGTCTACCGCATCAATTTGCCACTCTGTGTTAACACAACTTGACCTGACAGTTTCACCTTGTCTAAAAACTTAAACGGTTTAAGGCAACGGGTTTCCACGCAAATTTCTAGTCAACTAATTTGGGATAACACTGTATGGTTAGTCACCTTCACGTATCTAATAATGGAAGTTCTGAGTTGCAGATATATAATTCCATCAGCTTTGGAGGATGAAAGTTAAAGGAACTCTCCACAGATTTTATGAAGTTCAGTTTACTCCTCACCCTGATGATGTCATCGGGGTTGTCTTTGTTTAGGTTTGAGACTTTAGTTTAACAAAATGGAGGTGTGGGGTTTAAGAGAGTATAGGAGGCCGGAAAGGTCTAATAAAAGATGATCTCAGGTTGCATTGTGGGAAATGTAGAATATAGGAGTGTTTATTGAGCATTTTAACACAAGATATTTTGGGATCTGTTGCTACAATTTTGACCATGTTTTAAAATGTGATTATGATTATTTTCTAATAATTTTTTTTTATTTTTACTATTTTACTAATTATTTTCTTGATTTCATATTTTTTTAAGTTTATAAAATGTCAAAAAGGAGGGAATAAAGCCACTCACAATTTCTCAGACACCAAAATTACATATTTACAAGGCTTGTTTTGACCAAGCAACAGACCAAACCCTGTAAGATATTACGTTAATTAAGAAAAGCAGCAAATCCTAACATTTTAGAAGTTAGCAAATCTTTGGCAATTTAACTTGAAAAGCAAATATCAAAATAATTTGATATTGGACTTATTGATTAATTGCTGCAGCTCTAGTGTACTGCTCATGAATCCACCAGCTTTATGGAAGTGCAGTAATTACACAGTTCACCATCAATACCTTACAATGCTGTGTCATCCAATACAACTCTGCAACAACATACAGCCTTTAAAATAACCTTGAAAATGAATCTGCTCCTTTTCTGGAGACACAAAAACTAAAATCAAAATGTTACGTTTAACAAGTGTGTCTGATATACAGTATTTAGGCTTTTTAAAGCTTATCATACATAAATTGTGGCTGTTGTTTCCATCACTAATCACAGATTTATTTCATGGTTAAACATAGTTTGTTCTCCTAAAAACCTTTGTGTTTCTACTCTATTTTTGGCTACAGCAAAACTGCAACATTTTCACCTGCTTTGATTTCCCCAAAACAGCCAATCAACAGAACTACATCATTACAGAATATAATAATCAGATGTTAGACACTGTCGGCTAACAAAAGAAAAACATGTTTGGTTGCTGCTTTTAAAGCTTCAGCTGATATACAGTACATCCAGGTGGTTAATTCACGCAAATGCCACCGCATACCGAGGGTCGCTGCTGAGATGGTGTTTGGTTAAGAGACCTAGTTTTAATCCAGTATTATTGCTCTGTATCTGGAACAGAATTGTATTATGCTGAAAGCCTACTTTTTGACTTGCAGAAATACTGCACATTGAAATCTTAGTTTATTGTCTCATATTTAACAGTAAGCAATCTTGAGAACAGCTGTTCCTTTTATACAGTGCAAATGTGCAGGTTTTATTTCCTAATGTAAATCCAATAGTAACAAGGTTTGCACTAAAAAAACTGCATATTTTAAGCACATTATTTTACACAACATGTTGGATTGCCAATGGGTACTGTCGATACATGATCCGTGCTGCCTGCAATGTCCCTGTCCTGCGCATGCGCGAACATCTTGCGCATAATCATAATGTACAAGGATTTACGACGTTGCACGATCTGTTCCCATAGACAGTTAAAGAAAGTCTGTTCCACACATAGACAGTTAAAGAAACAGCTGCTAACTCTCAATCTCAGGCTAACCGTTCTCTTAGCTAATACATTGGTACACAATCTGTGCTGATCTGTGATTTTTTAGGTTTGGGGTCTTGGTGTTTCAGCTAGTGGTTAGCCAAATTAGCTGTTAGCTATATTAACGTTAGCTTTCCAGCAGAGGCTAACGGCAGACCGCTACTGCGGAACAGATTGTGCAGTGTCGTAAATTGTCGTATATCATAAATCATCTGATCTGATCGTGCAGGCAGCACGGATTGTGTACCTACAGATACAGATACAATTCAGCTGTGTTGTCAGGTTTATTGATATACACTCCGTTATAGAACCCCCTGAATAACATCTTCTCTTCATGATACCATTAAACAAAATATTCTGTTTATAAGTGCTGGCTTTGTTCTGTCAAATGAGAAAGTTTGTCCCTGACACTGACATCTTCCTACAAAGTCTTTTGTTTATTTTCTGAACCAATTTAGTGTCACTTTATACTCAGCCTCGCAGAGGTGTGGAGGTGCATACGTACATCTGCCTCTAAATGGAGGGTATTTTCAGGGGATCAAAGTCCTTTCATCTGGCAACCTTTCCTTTTCCTAGTCTCTTCATTTCCTCTTGACATTTTACTGAGTGCATTTTTCATCTTTCAACTAACCAATGACGTTTGTTTGTCTCATTTCCCAAATGAAGAGAGCAGAGGACAGATGGTAAGTGCCATATGACCTCTCCTAGGTTTATTTCAACAAAAATACCTCACATTGAATACTCTGAAATATCTTGTTCAGTTAGACAATATGGGAAACAGTTCTTGCTTAATAAAATATGTATAGTGCGCTGCTTATTGAGCTTTAGAGATCCTGATATAGGTGGATTTTGTTAACATTGTACAAAGCCAGGTGTGCGGTTTCCCCTGTTTCCAGTCTTTACAACAAACTATGCTAACTGCCCACTGACTGTGGCTTTACATTTACCCTACACTCATGAAAGTGATACAAATCTTTGCTAACTCTCTGCAAATTGTGGTGTTTAAATATAAAGTATTTTAGGAAAACTAACATATCTATTGACATGTATACTGAGTGGAGGGGAATATACACTAAAATCCACTTGATGTTGGTCTGGAGATTCTTGGGAATGTTATTTTTCTACCCACAGTTTCCCTTTCCTGTTGCAGGCATTATAAGCCCATGCTTGGCAAGTTGAGCCTTCTAGTGGTTGATTTGCTTGATCAAGATCAAAGGTTACATCTCTGATTTAAAGCGCCACATTGAAAGCATTACTACACAATAAAAGGATTAAAATGCAATTGTAAGTGCACAGAGCTTTATGGAAAGAGAGTGGACACTACAATATGGCTGCACAGAGCAGCTTGTAGAACCATTAACAGAGAAAGGGTGCTACAAATCAAAGATAAAAGATAAGCCCCTCTGGATCAAGGGTCGCAATCAGACAGATAATAGATCTCCGAGGATCAGATCAGAGGCCCCGGAGAGATCAGGGCAGAGAGCCAACCTTATCCTGCTACTCAATCTCAAGCTCAAACAAGACCATCAAAACATTCAACCATTCAGACATATGATAAATCAGGCTAGGTGGGAGGAAATAAAAAAAGAGGTTGACAGAAATAGCTCAGTTTAAGCAGGCACAGCAAAAGAATATCAGAGACGTACAGCACAGTCATTTGAGTAGAGGCTCAGAGGGCATATCGCTTCTGCATGATCCAATAAGACTGCAAAATACAGTCAGATATCCACAAGCACAGACACAATCCCATTAAATGGATGTTTCTATCAAAGGAAAAGCTTAAGCAGATATGGAAAGACATTCCAAGAAACCCAGGAAGCATTCCCTAAACCAATCCACAGTTCACCTCCACGCAAAACATCTAATGTACTGTAAATATCACCATTACTGACAGTCTGCGCCTGCAGGAAAACAATCCACAGTGCCAAAGATATACATAGAAATTGTGCTGACAGAAGGATCACTGCACAGAAAGGTACAACTCAAGTCAATCAAATGATTATACTTAAAGAAAAGCTAATTGGATCTCTCATGTCTGCAGGTATCTACTGTACAGTAGCCTCTTATCCAAGCCCTTGCAAAATGTAAACATGCAAATTACCTCAGATGACTGAAAAGGAGAAGGAGGAGCATGGAGTGTATCAAGCATTACTTCTTCAGGCTGTGTGAGAGACAGTCTTGCTCTGTCTTTGTGTGTGCATGCGTGTGTGAAGTAAGTATGTCTAAAATTATGCACTGCTATATTTATTTCTGGCTTCATTTGTGTGTGATTAAATTCCAAAGTGTTACAACCTACTTAACACTCATATTAACACATTGATGGTGCGAGTGTGTGTACATGTGCATGCATGTGTGTGTGTGTGTGTGTGTGTGTGTGTGTGTGTGTGTGTGTGTGTGTGTGTGCATGCATGTGTTTGCGCATGTGTGTGGGTCTGTGTGTGTAAGATAGAGAGAGAGAGAGAAAGAAAGAGTAAAAGTACTGTAATTGTTCTCTGACGTCATCACATCTCAGGAAGCACTTCTCTCACTACTGCATAATGCAGCATAATGCATATGGATGTCATACATGAAAATAACATACATTAAAGTTCACAAAAATAATAGGTAAGCCCTAAGTGTTTAACAAATGCACAAATATAAAGGGTATTTAAAAAGTATGTATAATTAGATACTCAATTTTAGCTTTCTTCTTAATGCATAGTTAATATAAATAAATACATTATTACATTATATGGCTGAATACACTAACCCTGTCCTGATGCAGCACTCTGACTGTGTAAATAAAACAATTCCAAGCTGCCTCACTTTTTTGTTATTTTTTCTGTATTATAGAATATATAACATGTATTCCATAAATTCCATGTTTACTGTGATTGTTAGAAAAGTATTGGGGTCTGCTTTTAGAAAATACAACTTCTTCTCTTCGGTCTCTTTTAAATTGTAGTAAGTGGTAACATTTTTCACATTTGATTGATTATTTGTCATTGAATTCTGATGTGATAATTAAATCAACAAAACATTGTATCCTGCTTGATGCAATGAACCTTTACGGATGCAAACTGGTGATAGCCAAATAATGTCAGAATGAGGCTTTCATGTCGTGTTTGGTAAAATAAAGAATCGTTCACTCGTCCCTATTGTTTTCACACACACACAGACACACACACACACACACACACACACACACACACACACACACACACACACACACACACACACTGTATCTTCCTCTTGCAGGGGACCGCAAGTTATTTTTAGCCGAAGAATAATAATCTGTTGAAGACCAGAGAAGACGTATTAACAATTCTTCTTATGCATATTTTTAAGACGTTTTCTCTGGTCTAACCGGAGACACACACACACACGCACACACACACAGACACACACACACACATACACACACACACTACACCTTACTCAACTATTGAACTATTGAGCATTAACGTCTCTCATAATAAAAACCATTTCAGTTTAATGAATGAAGCAATAAAGATTATGCATTGGTCAGAATTATTTCATCTGACAGGTAAAGGGAAAAAATGGTCTAAAAGTCCTAAAACAATGCTTGATGATTTCAGAAACAAATGAAATTGAATTGATAAGGTTTCTAACCATTAACAGAAAATGGGAAATCTGAGTTTTTCTTGTCCCTGAATAATAGATCTAATTACATCGCTGAGGATGGAAAGAATACAGCTCTCCTACACAAGGACACACATTTCCTAACTGACAAAAAGATCTGAATAGCCCTGTGTTTTGTTTTCTTCATACTTCTCATATACATGTTGAGACAACTTGCAAAGTTTATTTGCTCTATAAAATTGATAAAAGGTGCATCATTTCAGACTGTTTTCTGAATTATACCTCATATTCTACAAGTGCAATATTTTCCCACCGCATTTATATAATGTAAATGTAATGTAAAATAGGAAAGTAATTCCGTTGCACCGAGTGACTGTTGATGATCTGGCACTGACAGTCAAACCACATTAAGCAGGATTTGGCAGAGCATGGATTAATGACTGCATTCAGAGCAGTGGTGATTACAAAACTCCTATATTTTATGTGTAAGTAACCTTACCTACACTGATCTTCTAACCCTTTACTTATGCATAATTAATATTAATGGCGTGATTCTAAGAGGTAGGCCTATAGCCTACTACACAGTTACCTCAAAATCATTTGGAAATTAAGGCATGGTTCAAAGTAAGACATTTTGGGAAACGTCTTCACATGCCAAAAGTTATATGAGAAGATGTTAAATGTTAAATGTTTCAGGAAATAGTTACTGGAGCTTAGTTTAGCATAACAACGTGAAACAGATTGTCAGAGCTAGCCTGGCTGTGTCTAATGATAACAAATCTAATGATCACAATAGTTTCTTAAGCTCCTTGCATACAATATATTGTTTGTGTAATGCAAAAAAGGTTTGTAACCCCAAATACTTATTTTTGCACTTTTTTGCACTTTGGCCAAGCTAGCTGTTTCCCCCTGCTCCCAGTCTGCTTAATCTCCTGGCTTTAGCTTAAAATTTTACAAACATAGGCCTATGGAGTACACATTTTGTCATCTAAATATTATTAAAATATTTCCCAAGATGTCCAACTATTCATTTTAATCAAATGGAAAGCATTTCTTGCTGACAATCTCATACATAAAGAAAACTCATCACAGGCCTACTTTTATGATAGTGTGGTAGCTTACCTACAATACATGCAAAGCTTTGAGTCTTCATATCTCTTTAGTTAGTAGTCTCTAAAGAGAGAAGACACATGTGTGAGTGCGTGCAGGCATGTCCGCTACAATCCAAATATATCAATCATATTGCTTTGAGGACTTTTTTTGTCAGGCACACACAGTTTCAGCCAAAGACTTAAAGATGCTGTGAGTATTATTTCATTAAAGTGATGGATGTCAGGACTGTTTGGGAAAACAGCCGCATAGATACTTCATCAGAAATCGTTGTCATGCAATATGCAAAGGTAATTAATTAAAACGTCTGCTTGACGTCACTGCTCTAAAATTAACTCTGAATGAGATAAGCGCTCTTTATTTCAGGCTCGGCTCCAGTATTCTGTCTTTGAGTTTTCTATTCAAGATTATTAGAATAAAATAGGGGATCAGTTCAAAGCTTTCACCTGATGCTTAATCTGCCTGTGTATTCATTTGTTTGAGTTCAAAGTTGTTTATCACTGGTCCGTATCAGCGGCACAAAGGTATTTTTGCACTACGTGGGTTGATCAGAGAGGAAATGTGTGCTGCTGGCATTATGCAAAAAAAACTATGTTACCACACACACACACACACACACACACACACACACACACACACACACACACACACACACACACACACCAACGGTCCCAGACATTCACAGAGGTGAAGAGAGTCTCACATTTCCTCTCTGTCTGATACCATTATCATTATCTGTGCCATGCTCTAGGCAACCATTTAGAGCCAGGATGAGGAAGAGTCTGGATAGCAAAGTAAGGACACATTGTGCAAATTGTACCACTATTAACTAATCAGTGGATAGATGCATTGATGCCCCTGATGCACAGTCAGCCTCATAATAATCCATTAGAAACATCAACATTAAGTTTTAGCATGAAGACATGCTCCTACAAACTGTTTAAACCACCACACTGCCCCATGTACAGACATTTCACAGAATAAGTACCTAATTATTCATTTAGAAATTACAGTCAGTGACAACATGCCACATGTGAATTCTGTCAATTCTTTAATCTGTTGTTAATTACATAGAAATATGCTTGGCATAAACTACTTTTCAATTTAGGAAGTAATATGTTAAAGATGACTGGCCTTCAGTCTGTCAACAGATGGACATTTTTTTTCTCAAATGTTCGTGTTCATGTTCAGCAATATGCTGTAAAACATAAAATCTTTGCAAAATTACAGTCCGTGTTGCATAGTACATACAAATGCATAGTACATATTTTAATTAGAATAAATATATAGACACAAACTGTGAGCATCTGCTGTGATCAAAAGTGGCTCAAGAATGTTGCATTTGTGAGTAATAATTGTCGTAATTATTGTTGTTATAACTTATTATTGGAATAATTATATCATATCAGAAATATTGCTTACAGAATTGACTGTCTACTAAATTGCACATGACTGATTTGTAATTATTTATTATTTATATAACTTATAATTGATTTGTTATCTAATTATTATTAATTATAATTCATTAATTAATTATTCTTTGAAAATGTTATAAATTGCCAATTAAACTAATCAAGTAACTGATCTGCTAATAACCAACGTATAATTATCTATATGTTATACATTATTATTATATATTATATATTATGTTAATTCATCAACAGTTGGGGTTATAAATCTCTTCTGTCTGTACTTTAAACTGCACCTATTGGCCTGTTTTTAACATGTTTTTTGGAATTTATTTTACTGTCATAACAGATGTATAATGGTTCACTAAACCTTTTATACCAAATCTTAAAATGTATAAATCTTTATAAAAACTAACAGCAGAGATTTCAGACAGTCAAAGAAAAGCACATGAATTATGTATGTACTGTACATCACAACCACGGATACATAAGGGACTGTGAAGAAATACCATGCATGAAAGCGCTATGAGAGAAGTCTCAATACTTTATTTTTATCCTCAGACATGATAAATATGTATAGTGCAATATAGCTGAATGTTTAATAAAACTCAAAACTTAGTTGTTATTTTGGATTTTAATGTTGTTTCACGTAGTCAAAGACATCTTTCTCAAGAATAAGGTCTGATTTCTCAACAATTGTTTGAAATTTCAAACAATTTTGAATTTGCATGAACAGGAAACCATCCCTTTAAATTCTTTAGAGCCAGTTCAGAGTAAAAAAAAAAAGACAGTGACAGATGGGCTGAGCCGAGGCCTGTGCAGTCATCTAGGTGACTTACTGTACGCTACTCTTCATCCCTCTTTTCCATCTGCAGATCATAATTTACATCTTAAAGATAGCCTAGCTATTTCAACTCCAGCGAAATAAATATATAAATGCTCACATTCTTCCACAGTATGCTCTCAATTATCCCTGTGAGGGAGAACCCTTTCTAAAGAGGCCACCTCTCCACGTTTTCTCATTTTTCTATATCAAATGTGTTTTTCAAAAGAATGTAAATCTTCTATGAGGCACAGAGCTGATCGGGCAGAAATAACTTAAGAGAAATTAATAAATTACGGCAGCTGGCATCAACACAAGCCACACCATACTTTATTGAATTGGAGACTGCGCATTTTTGCATTTTGGCTTTTCACTCCCTCTTAAAATATTAAAAGTTTAAATGTTCCTTTCAAGGTAAAATGGATACAATCAGTGTAAGGGATGATATTTACTGACAAGAATAGAATAACAGATATGTTAAGATTGATATGTACTAAAGATCAGAAAAACAAAAAGATGGATATCTGCATGCACTACAGATCCCATTAGGATACTGCCTTTTGTCCTACATCGTTAACTCGCTTGCATCAATAGGCAATTGGAGAGGCAGCACACTGCAGCTGAGGGCTATGGGAAAGCAATTAAAGAAGTATTTTGTTGCTGGACTTAAGCCGAAAGGCATTAACTACAATTCCCTTCTGGGCACAGTGTTCCTAGTACGCTCTGTTGGATCGGGGATTGGGCTGTGTATGGGTGCTACAAGCTGTAAACAGACTGAGAGAGAGAGAGAGAGAGAGAGAGAGAGAGAGAGAGAGAGAGAGAGAGAGACAGGCAGAGTGAGAAAGACAGGTGCTAAGTATGCAAGGTAGCTGGCAGGAAAACTAAAGTAGGTTAAATGTTGTGACCAGAGGATAAAAAACAGCAACAATACAATAAACATTCCATTAACATTAGGAGTGACAATTGAGAATTGAGGAATAGGAAATAGGAAAAGATAAGAAGCCAGGGATAAATTAGAAAAGAAGTAAAGTAATATGCGTGAGCAGAGAGCAGAGTGGTCATGTTGCAAATCATTCTCTCTTTGCACAACAAGCCTCTGAAGCGTCGTTCTGAAGGCCCTGAATCCCTCTCAGAAAGAGTCCACCTACTACTACTACTGCTCTGACTTACTGCAACATCAAATGGCAGGTTTGCTATGCAAGCAGGGTCCTCATGGTAAACAGCAAGAGTTTGTTTACTACACCTCGCTCTGGAGTTTGTGGATGTCAGATCTGTATGTTTTTTTTGTTATAACATTCAGGAAGAATCCACTACAGTAGATCAAGGAGAAGGAGAGGGCACCGGTGTGACATTGCTAAGGTTTAAAAAATGAAAACAAATAAAAGCAGCGTTTGAAGTTTGGCAATGACAAATGGCATTGATATAAATAGTTTTTTTACAGCGTCAAGGTCGCATCCAACTTGAAAATACACCTCAAAATTTCCAAAAAGAAAATCGTCTAATGCAGAG
The DNA here is from genome assembly GCA_013375575.1 of Percina caprodes. Lineage (NCBI taxonomy): Eukaryota > Metazoa > Chordata > Actinopteri > Perciformes > Percidae > Percina > Percina caprodes. The sequence continues at coordinate 2,991,080 of JABXJD010000056.1, read as the reverse complement.
ACCAACGAAAAGAAAGTGAAAACAATCATAGGCCAGAACCTTCAAGATCAGCGTAACGGCTTTCCCTGGGTGCCACCAATCAATCACGTAAACCATAATAGGGGGGTGATTACATCTGGTATTACATCCGACCCTGTGAGTCATAAAGAGGCTGGAAGCGTGTGCCAAAATGAGGATGAAAAAGAGCTGAACGGCAAAGGAAATCAATGAGTGGTCTGGTAGTCGAGGGATATTGTAATAAGTCAGAATTACCAATGTCTCACAGCACAAATGTGCATGCGTGCACACGTGTTTGTGTTGTGAGACACACACACACACACACACACACACACACAGAGCTGCCCTTGGAGGGAAAAAGTAAGCTACATTAATTACTGCCAACCACATTGAACTTGCTTTTTTAGCCCACCTGAGAGTGAGGCTTGGATGATGATGGGAACAGCAGGGGTCTTCTAAAAGGGCCTGAGGTTTAGCTTATACTCTTGCTGACTACTTCAATGGGTCTTTAAAGGATTTCTAAATCATCGTCTTCATTAACTTGTCTATTTCATCTGTACAAATACTGAAGTGTAAAAAAAAAGCCAGGCAAGAAATAGCTTTAAAACAATAAGTAAAATGTGTTGGCTTTGGTCAAAGCCAGGCTTGCTGTTTCTTCTGTTTCCAGTCTTCATGCTAAGATAAGCTAGAGATGTGAAAGTGGCCAAGAACTTGATGATCTTTTGTTTTATTTCACATGTAAAGCCTTCTATGTTGTGCAAAACACAAGTTCTCATTAATAAACAGATCACTTTGCCATCGTATTGACAGATTGCAGGCACGTATGCAGACATGCATCAGCACTGTGTGACAGGCCAAATGCGTAGAGATGGAGCCAAACAAATTTCCATTGCATCACTCTAAATGTCAGTATTTGTGAAAAAAAAAAAAAAAAGCATTTATATCTCGAATGATAATCTGGACACCTTGCTGGTAAAGAGCAAGGACGATGTAAGGTGAACAGAGACTGAAAGGCAGAGAAGCAACGGCTTATTTTAATGGACATTATGAAAGGTTTAATTCTCTTTTTTGTTGCTCTAAGATTTTAGACCTCGACCTATCAATTCAACTATTTAAAAGGATATTTTCAAGCCATCACTCCACACACTGACCCAAAATGATGTACGCTCTGTGACTGTGTCTCCCCAAGCGACAGGAAGCTATCACAGGTTGACACTTTGGCAGGGAAAACCCTCCAGGACGTGTTCTCCAACTTACAGGAGGGAGAAGGTGAAAAACATTTAGAGAAAAAGTGGGAGGATGTAAGGAAAAGAGAAATGAGCAAAATAAAAGGAGTGACTGAGAATGCAATTAAGAGTGAAGGACAGAGATGAAGAAAGGAGAAGACAGAGCTAGATAGAGAAAATAAAATGAAATAGTGAAGGCAGGCCGATGTGTCAGTCTGGCTTTTTGTAAACACAAGCAAAAATTACAAAAATAACAAAGAAATGGAACAGTAGACACGTTGAAGATGAAATGAGATGTTGGAAGTGAACAAAAAAATGCTAGCACATGCACGGAATGTAAAGTAGATATTGGAGAAGAGGGCAATAAAAGCAATGAAGAACAGCTGTGAATGAACAGTAAATATCAGCAAGATAAAGAGAAAAAATATTAGACAAGTCTACATCATTTCTTGTTGCGCTGACAGCAGAAAATAAAAGCATATGGACTTTAACATGCAAATTGGATTCTTTAAACAGACATGTTTGTTCCATTTACTGGCAAAGGCATCCAGAAGGCTAAAGATGAGTCCACGGAAAGTAGCCTTTAACTGGATCAGATCCTGCCCCAACAGGCTTAATAATAGTATTTTAAAACATTTAGCAGAGTAATTGGTCATTGTTGTTTGCAAGGAATTACTTGTTAAAAGAAGATTTCACATGGTTAAGATCTTTCTTAGCCGGGTGAAAATTTAGAACCAATTCCAGAGAATTTAATTTGCATTAAAAGCCTGATTTACCAGCTTCAACGAGACGTCAATCAGTATTTTGCAAAGACAGCTATTCGAAAAAGAGCTACCTTCCCATTTCAAACAGCAACAGTCCATTAAGTTAACATCACCCTAGCAATTTTTTATCCTTTCGACAAATTGCTTTTTTATGTTTCAAAACCTATAATGTGATTTTCTATGACTACGAAGTAAACTTGTAAGATGAACGCGGTAGGAATAATAAAAGTGTGATTTGGGACTGCACGTTCCTCGGCTCCACAAACAAATGCCCATGTTTTCAGATAGGGAACGTTCGATCAATCAAGGAAGTAAGCAAGCATGTTTTGCCATTAGCTGTGCAGCTATGTAGCAGATTGAGTAGCGGTGCAAATTTAATCCAGGTATTAGGAGGATGTCAGTGTATTTAGTCAGTGTATATATAAAACATATTTATCAAAATGTTACACTATCAGAAATCTATGTGTGTATTTCTGTCTTTGTCAAACACTACTCATGCTGTCTCAGTTGTGTGGACCTGTTCACTAAGCCAACAGCCATTCACTCTATTCTAGCACCACCTATTGATACTATTTGAAGTGCTGTAGATGCAGCACTATTTACAAGAGAAAGACATTTTTGTGCGTCTCTTTCCTGGAGTCTTGAGTGAGTTCAGTCACAAATCAAATGTTGCAAGCTTATGTTACTCTAAAACTTGCTCCTCCAGTCACTAGCACGTGGTAAACAGCTTCACGGGGGCCGACATAACTGCAACAGATGATGAATTTTACAACAGCAGATCCCCTTGTCCTCATGGAAAATCCTGAATAAGAGCATTTGCTTAAATAAAGTGCATATCTGACTCATAGAGAACAACAAGAAAAATGGACAACGTTGTGCAGAATGGCTCCAGCTGTGCTGCACATATTGTAACACTTAGCTTTAATAACACCATATAACCACTCTGGCTTGCTCAATAGTTTTAGCTAAGTCAACATGAGTCTCTTTTTGAGGGTGGCTGTGGCTCAGTGGTAGAGTGGTCGCCTGCCGTCGGAGTGTACATGTGTGTGAGTGTTTATCTGATGAGCAGGTGGCACCTTGTACGGCACCCTCTGCCACAGTGTGTGAAAGGTGAATGGCTCCTGTACTCTGTAAAAGCGCTTTGAGTAGTCGTTAAGACTAAAAAAGCTCTATATAAGAACTTTACATTTACTCTTTAAATATCTTTTTCATTTCACACAGACTTAGGTGTGTGCCTCTGTACGTCTGATGTAGCATGAAATGAAGAAGTAAAGCCTGAACTCTGGCTCTAACAACACAGTCCAATTTATTATGCAAGAAAAAGGCTAAACCACACCCTTGGATCTGTCTGAGCTTGATGTATGGCTTGCAAGCATGAGAACTCTAATGTGTGACATTTCAGTGTTAGTCCAAATTATGCAGTTTCTCCGAACATTCATCCCAGCTTCTGTTTCAAGGTTTGCAACACAGCCAATGTAAGTAGTTACAGTAATTGCGTGACAGCAAATTTGTACAAATCATTCGACAAGCTTCAGACAGTTTGGGGGCGAAGGAGAGGCCTTTTCCACATTGGCAACTCTGGACCACAATCATGTTAATTCACATGAGTCTTGATTCCTCTGATTTGCCAAGGAAGCGTTATGGAGCAGGACAAGTATCACTGTTAGTCCTAAGGAGTAAATTGCAATGCTCAGACTAAGACAAAGAGTGACATTCTGTGTCATTGCATGTAGCAATGAATAAAACATGGAACATTAGCTTGATTAATATTGAGGAATATGAACAAGCAGTGGATAGTCTGCTGACCTCCCCTGAGTGATAGATATCAATTGCATGACACATTGTGTGTATGGCGTGTTTGTGTGTGTGTGTGTGTGTGTGTGTGTGTGTGTGTGTGTGTGTGTGTGTGTGTGTGTGTGTGTGTGTGTGTGTGTGTGTGTGTGTGACAGGGAGGGAGACAGAAGCGGTGTGTGCAAGTGTGCAGGGCCACGTATTTGCATACATGCAGTGTTTTTCCAATAGCAATTGGTTTCAGCGGCAGCGCCATTCAATTACTGGAGCATTGTCCAAAACCTTTCAATAACACACAAAAGCACAATCATGCTGCATAAGTGTGCATCTTCCCATTTAATCCATCTTTTTCTATTTTGACGCAAAGCTTCAAAAGCTGTCCCTCAAACATTTGAGAATATTTGATATATAACACACATACACAATGTCCCACTGAAGGCCTGTCATTCCTCTTTTCATGCAGACCTTTCAGACCTCTCGCTCCTGTCCCTTCAAACGTGAAGCAAATTTGCCGCTTGTTGGCTCGCCCGCTCATCTGCCTCTGACCGGACTAACAGACAGCATGTGGGATGATGAATGATGAACTTATCTCTGAGACTCAGAAAGCAGCCACACAATATGCCAACCCAGCACAAGTCACTGCGGGGCTCTGTCTGCACATATCTCTTCATTTCTGTCTTGCGCATTCTGTGCTGTTTCTATCTCTCTCTTTCTTTGACTGCCTCACTGTGTCTGTTGCTATTCTTGTCTTTGACTGTATTGCACAGCATGTGTATATCAGTATGTGCTTAGGGGCTCTCCTTCCTCGCAGTCATGTCAGCTTCACTCACCATTGGCTTTAATAAACCCCCAGATGACCCATGTCATTACTTTGAACACGGTTACGTGAACTCAAAGGAATCCCCAAAAGAAGAATCTGAATTTAGCTACAGACCTCTTCAAGGCAGGCACTTCAGCTTTCTGCTCCGTTTCTGCCACAACTGGAGACTGAACTGAGGCACGCAGCATTCAGCGATGATTTTGGCTTATTTTGTTTCCGGGCTGTGTGCCGTGGGTCCATGAAGGAATGCTTTCCCCTTTCCACGAGTTTGCTAATACAATCAATATGAGGGCTAATGCACAAGGGTGGTTTGAAGCAGTGTCAAATCCTTACTTAGAGGAGAAGAAAGAAGAAGTCCTGGGTGGATTTGGCCCGTGAAAAATAATTAAGACAAAAAAAGTAGCTTCAGCTTTATCCTCTACAGAGACACCGTATACTTTAACTATGATTAATATTGCGAGTGCAGAAAGGTTGCATGCATTGACCTTTAATCTGTGTATCATGTCTACCTTTGTGCATTGCATGCTACGTGGTTGCTCTTTTGTGTGTGTGTATGTGTGTGTGTCCATGTATTTATTAGCTTGTAAAATTATATGTATTGCTGGGAACATAACAGATGTCTCTCCATTTTTCTTCTGTTAATTTATCTGAAGAGAAGCAGGAGCCTGTGTGGATACATCGCAATCATATAGGTGTGCGTTTGTGTGTGTGTGTGTGTGTGTGTGTGTGTGTGTGTGTGTGTGTGTGTGTGTGTGTGTGTGTGTGTGTGTGTGTGTGGGTGCTGTGTGTAAGTCATGTGTGGATGTGTAGGCAATGTGACGTATAGGATTCATCGGTAGCATAAGCTCATATCTGTACAAAGAGGAGCGCACAATAATCCAAGCTGTCTAACATGCACAGTTTGTACTTCACCATTGAAAATATCTCTATACATTTCCATTGATTCACCAAGAATATCAAATCTGCAAAATTGTGTTTATGTTATCTATTCCTGAGCGTTAATGTATTTGAAAATACACTGTGGGTCAATGCATTGCCCAAAATTCCTTTAGCAGAAGCCCAAAATCACTGAATAAAATTAGCAGTGTGTATAATGCTTGCACCTTTTACAATCTACGGAGGAATCTTCTCAGCTTGTGCATGATTTTTTTTTTTTTTTTTTTTTGAATTTTAAATAGAGCATCATAGACAACTGTACAGCATGAGTCACATCCTGCATTCTCCATCTCCCTTGCTTTAAATAATCTTAATCTTACAGCATAAACACAAGAAAAATGATAATGTAATTCCCATTGCGTCAATAGTCAGCCCATGCAAAGAGGATTCCACTTCATCAGTGCTAAAAAATGTGACACAAAATAAGGCAAATTGGGATTTAAGCTGACTGACAGACAAACTGAAAATATGGACCCCTTAGCTGACTAATCTTTACACCAGTAATAACTTTAAGAAGTTAAAAAGGAAAACCTCAGACTTACTTCAACAGATTTTACAAACAGCTGCCCCTGTAAAAGAAACGGATGCTGAGGAGGTCCAGAGAAGCTCGGTGTCCTTTCTCAGAGACGGACTCGCCGCTTTTGCGCTCCTATTAAACGCAGCGTCAATAATAAAAACTTTATTTTGTGCATCCACGGAGATGAAACCCATAATAAAAATCAATATAATGCTGCAACTGCCGCGGCTTTGCCCAGGTGTCTGCTTTTTTATTAGATGAGTTAATGACCGGCGGTGCGCGCGGTAGAGGAGTGCTGGGCAGGGCGCCGGTCTGTAGCCGTTATGAGCGGTGACAGTTGACTGCCCGGTAATCCAAGTGCTTCTAACTGCCTCCAGTTACGTGGATGAGCGTGAGATGGTGGAGCTCCTCCTCGCCTTATCTGTGTGTGTGTGTGTGTGTGTGTGTGTGTGTGTGTGTGTGTGTGTGTGTGTGTGTGTGTGTGTGTGTGTGTGTGTGTGTGTGTGTGCGTGCGTGCGTGCACCCCCACACACAAAATTACAAATTAAAATAAAAATGTTTTTTGAAAAGTCAGCAATGACCAAAGTGACTTTTTGTTGTCTGGGCTTTACCACATATATATATTTTATAATTTTACAACTTCATATCTTGTTATTTTTTTATTTTATTTTTTAAAGATATTTTTGGGCTTTTTCAGCCTTTACTTCTGACAGGAGAGCTGAAGACATGAAAGGTTAGAGAGAGATGGGGGTTTCAGCACAGGGTCGCAGGTCAAACTCTGGCCCACTGCGTTGAGGAGAAAACTAATGGTCAAAGGATTTGTCACTGTAAATCACACAATAGCCTGCATTGTTTTGTTATCAAACTGATTATCTAATGACCATATTAAATCGGTACAACAACAGTTGCGTCAGATGGCTGCCCACCAATGGAGCCAAGGTCTGCCTGAGGCTTCTGCCTGTTGAAAGGAAGTTTTTCCTCGCACCTTATACTGTCACACCAAATGCATGTTCTTGGGGGGAATTGATGGGTCTCTGTAAATTATAGAGGGTGGATTAGACCTACTGTTTCTGTAAAGTGTTCTGAGATAACTTCTGTTATGATTTGATACTATGAATAAAATTGTATTGAATTAAATTAAATGCGTCCTTCCTACTTTAAAGTCACACTATCAGATTGTATCAGTTGATACTTGCTGTCTCTCTGCAGATAACCTTAAAGACCCCCTTAAAACGTGTTTTAAGATAAAATAACATGCTTGGAAATTTAAATTGTGTCTGATACAGGTTTATTTCCCACTCAAAAAGAAAATTGAATTGAATTGAATTGAATTGAATTGAAAAGAAAAGAAAATTATTTCATTATGTTATAGTTTTATATTGTAAAATGTAATTGAAAAAGCAATTCAACAGTTATGTGAACATTTTCCGCTTTAGAATTGTAACTGCTGGACACTTTGTGTTCCATGGACCATCACTGGCATCCAGTTGTGATGTCACAAAATCATGCTTGTATTATATTTAATGGTTCCTTGTGGAGTTTTAAACCCAAACTCAAACCTAGCATCCAGGCTAGCCATGCCAGCCAAACTTAGTCCCGCCCACAACATTTGAGGTTGGGAATTTCGGTCTGGACTTGATCCGTTGTGGAGAAACTATGCTTGAACAAGAGCTGTTCGGACCAATCAAATTGTCAGGGCGGGCTTTGTACGATGATGGACAGATGATGAACGGTAACATAATCAACATCACCAAAGAGCTTTTGTTGAATTTGTTTACAACAAAGATGGCTGCCGCTGGAGAATTGAGATGTGTAGATTCCGCCATCGCGTCTGTTATAGGCGATATCAACGGCACATTCATTTTCAAAGAGAAACGGAGATCAAGGCATTTGTCCATCTGATTGACGTTTTTGCCGTCCTTCCCACGGAATTTGGCAAAAGTTGACTTTATCAGCTGGCCTACGTCAAATATTCCGTTGCTCTGATTGGTTGTAGGTCTATCCAATTGAGTGCAGAGGCATTTTCTTTCCTGGTTTGGTTGAAACACGCCCCATAATCACAGCCCAGTGGAGCAGTATCAGACTCATATTCTGACAACAATCTGAGTATGACGACGTCAGGCTATGCCATCGCCAGACTAATTGGCAAATGTATGTACAGTATGTATTAGTTTGGGAGCTCACAGTTCATTTTCAATTTCCAAGGGGTGTTGTCAACGGCACTAAATGCCTCCAGGTTAAATTGAATAGACCTACAACCAACCAGATCACCAGGTCTAAAAGACTTTCATATTAAAGTACACTAAAAGGTGTAGCTGAAAACATTTTAGGTAAGAAATGTGCAATACAGTAACAGAATCAGGATTCATATTTGATCAGAACCGCCTACTTTGACAGTTTTATCTGAGTTTTGTGAGCCTGGAGTGTTGTGCTGGACGCAGTATGCTAGTTTTGTCGGTAACTATGTTCAGTAACACTACTTTGTCAGTCATTGTCTTAAACCAGCCACATGTGAACCTGGAACTCTGTCTGGATGTGAGGGGGGCTAGACATACTTGCCCCAGCAAACGAAACGTGTTTGCAGATTTGTCCAACCACACTCCATTCCACTGATCACCAGGTGGCGGTAACACGTCACGATATGCTGCAATGTTCCAGCAATGACGCAAAAGAAGAAGACTGCAAGCTTGTAAACATGGATGTTAACAGTACTGGCTTTAAAATACTCAGCTACTCAAATGTTTTATGAGGAAGGAAATGCACTAGACACGTTTCACAGACTTCAAGGATACACACAATGTCTTTTGGTGAGTAACACTAATTGTAAACACAACTTTTGTTTAAAAGAAAACTCCACAGGACACCTTTAAGATGAGCACTGAGGATCTTCTCCAGCAGATGGATGCAAAATGTACAACATCCAAGTAAAGGACCAGTAAGCAAAAATGATTTTTGAGTTGAGGTCAACTTTAAAGCGTTACCTCAACTAGACAGTAACCATAAACAAATATCTGCATTTTTTTTGTTAATGACTCAGACCTCATAGTGGCATCATAATTACCAGTGAGTCCTCCAAAACCATAATTCAGGCAACACAGGAAATTGTTAACCATTTCTTAGATTTCTTAAATCTTGTGACAATAATTGATGACGGAGGATTGGGACCCCAAACTCATAATGGTTTATCTCATTAATGCTGTTTATGCTAACACATATCAACATGTGAATTAAAAACCCAAGCTCTTTATGTAAAGCATTAGAGTAATATTTCCACTGGACATCTGATGAGTTGTATTTTGTCAAATATTCAGTTACCACATTACAAGTTTTTCTGCATATTTGAGATAGACTCTGTTTAGATTAGAATCTGTTTAGTCTAGACATGGGGCTATTATTGATTTGTTTAAAAAAAAAAGATGTGTTGTTTGATGATGCAAATATAAAGGCAAGATCACTAATAGCATAAAGAGCTTATTAGAGGCCAAGTAATTTGATGCCAGGTAGTTAGACTTGCTATTTAGAAGCAGGTGGTGTATAAAACAGAACACGTATATTTGGGAACCAACACCCTTGGGAGTATTTTAAAAACAGGAAGGGTTTCTAATTGTTGTCTTTTAGTTGCAGAACCTTTTTACACTCAATTATAACACAGTCAGCTGTGTGTCTCCAGTTCGTGGTAACACAAATTTAACACTCATTTCTCTCTCTCTCTCTCTCTCTCTCTCACACACACACACACACACACACACACACACACACACACACACACACACACACACACACACACACACACACACACACACACACACACACACACACACACACACAGACAAGTCACTACATGTTGCTGCATACTTATAACACATTATAACTGTGGAAGACATGATGAGGCTGTCATCTCCAAAGCCAGGAGATCTGCAGACAAGCAGAGCTGTCTTTAAATCAGCAGAGAAGACAGAACATGCACCCGGGAGGAGAGGAGTGGACAAACACAATCTGGAAATGTTAGTCAACTTCCCAAGCTAAAAACAACATTGCCCTTGTCAACTACATTGCACATTCATGTCTGCACATAAGTCAATTAGATTGACCCTAAATCATGCTATATAATGAACAACGTGACTTTCTATCAGTACTGATTTCTGGACAGGGAAAAAAAAAATCATTTTTGTGCCCCGCTGAAGGTTAAAGATGATGGTGTGCTTCTGCTAATTATGCTTAATAAAAGAGAGAACATTGTGAATTTCCATTGATTTTGTACAAACACTCTTTTATGGGTAGCATTATCGGATGATGAATGAATGGATAATATCATCAGGTGGCGCTGGAGTTTAATTCTTGACTGACCGTGGGTTCACTTGTCTGGGACATTTCATTCATAAATGTCGGCTTTTAATGTGGCAGTCATTCAGCCAAGGTGCCCATATCCCAGTAAAATCACCATGCTTGCTGGCTTCTTCAGTTTCAATGGAGCAGCTCCAAGATTTGTCTCCAAATTGCATTACCCCTTTAGTCTCTCGCTGCTGCAGGAAAGATTGAGCTGTACAATGTTATTGAAGCCACATTCATGCATTTTATTTCAGGGTAATTTCTTTAAAAATAAAGCTGCTATAATCAATATTTTATATTAACAATGTGACAAATGACTGATTTGGTTCACTTTCACTGCTTTAAACTCCATTTCCAGCCATTAAAGGCAACTGTTTTCAGCAATCATTAAGCCACTGTACACCACTGCTTAGCACCAAACAGCCGGCAGACAAAGTTAGCAACTAGCTGGTGAACATTGTGGAGCATGTAGCCACTATAGCAGCTCTATATTTCCTCATGGATAACTAAACAGACCTAGGAGAAGTGTAAATATTGTACATTCAACACATAGCCAGAAACACAACTCCAAATGAATGTTAACGCTGCCCTGGTCTGCTTGATGTGTAACTGAGCAACTGTGTGCCAACAAGTTGAAGTTCAACTTCATGAGGTAGTAATATGTCAGTGTTTTGTTTAAGATGGAATTCTGCTGTACACAAGTAGCACAGGTTTTTTACCAGGTTGTGTGACTTTTGTGTAGATTATATTGTTTAATGTCCTTTTCTTTAGGTTTTGTTTCAAAGTTTTTAGTATAGAGATTGATTGATTGATTGATTGATTGATTGATTGATTGATTGATTGATTGATTGATTGATTGATTGATTGATTGATTGATTGATTGATTGATTGACAGAGCCAGTGATATTCTAACTGGCAACATTGTACCTTTTAGAACATACCCAAGTTAATGTCTTAGCAGTGTGATTAGTTGGTTAATATTTTTTCTCATACACCTGTATGGTAGAGTAAGTAAGTAAAGTAAGTGTCTGCTCATATCCTTGATCAATAACCACAATATATAATCCAGTTTAGTTTGCAGCAGGTATTGCAAAATACAGATTTGCATACAATGTGCTCATTCAGGGAATGTTTACCCCTCCTGTTCAACTCTCTTGTGGACAGCATGTGGTGGATCAGCTTTTCTAAATCTGATATACATTAAAACCTATTATTAATATTCGAATTCAGTATCCAATGTGTCACAGGGCAGAGACTGCAGAGAACTGCTGAACGGGGAACTCAATATAAATTCTTTAACCCCTGGGAAACTGGTAATTGAAGCATACAGGATGAGAAGAAGTAGAGGAAGAAGCTCCAGCTCAGGTTAATATTTTTATGTTTTATTTATTTTATTTCAGCGCTTTTCAAGTGTGTCTGAAGAAAGAGAAAAAGAAGTCATCATCTGGCCTAGGGAAAAAATAGGCATCTTTATTTGTTCGTTCTACTCAAATCACTTTTTATCCTGTTAACCTTGATGGAAAGGGATTCTGGCACAATTGCAGGAGGGTGAATCAGTACACGTTATGAGTCAGCTATGAGTCATCTGCTGCGAAATAGATGGTCTTGTCAAACAACAAAAGCACAATATGGTCGTTACAGTAAAGACCTATGGACAGAGGGTAGGGTGTGGTCAATATATTGTTAGAACAAAATGTTGAACTCATATATAATAGGTTTGAATCCCTCTGTTAACTAAAATCTGTCATGGGCAACTGTAGAAATCGGTATTCACTTCAATAATCAATTACTGGCCCGTTACCGTAGCCAAGGCAGGGTGAAATTGCATTAGGACTTAAGAAGCGGGAAAGTGGTGTAATGACTATTAGTGAGCCTTTATAACTTGCATGTGCACAGGCAACACACACAAATGAATCTCTTTCTGTTGGTGTTAACCTGGGAATCAATTGACATTCTGCAAAGGCTTCCAAAACGTCTCAGAAGCAGAAGTATGGAGTTGTCTGACTTGTTTGATTAAATAACAGCTACATGTATTTTGCGGCCAGATGGACAGTAACAAACGGCCCAGATTCACAACACCAGATGCATCAGGTGTGTAAGGTAAGGGCTACTGCAGACCTGACAGAGGATGATGGATTTTGGGGAAACTCTGATGTCATGTCGGAGCATGAGATGTTTGGTCTACAGTTTAAAAAGACCAAACTTTAAAAATGTGCACGCAGTGTGTTACCCCTGTGTCCAGAATTCAATTTGTGTCATCAGGTTCAGCCATTCTACACACTTATAATGTTGTGATTTAATGCAGCTTTAAATTAATTTAAGATTTAAAAAAGAAAATTGTGAAGGACTTATAAAACATACAAAGGCATATTTACATCTAATGAAGTACCTTAGCGCTCACATCCTCTTTTATAAGCTAAGGAGTTTTCATAAGCAGCAACAAAGTTAGCCATCAATCTATACATATATGACAGGGCTGTTTGCTTTGCTGATAATATCACTAATAGCAGAAATGCATTTCCTGTTTCTGGCCTTGGGGACACACATTGGAGAAGATTGATTTGTCTATTTGTCTAAGCGAAATCGATACTATATCATCTTGGGATTTTGTTTTTCTTGAGGAACTGTGTCTTTAAAATATTCAATCGCTGCTTGACAATCTTTAAAATGTCAGGTTTCTTAGACTTGATAAAAACACAAGACAAGTTGGCTCTGTGCCAAAAAAGAGAGAGGGAACTTGTAAACAATGTAGCTGGATCTCCACCCGGTGGTTTGCGAGAGCACTCTGAAGGCAGTGTTCAATTCAACAAACCACATCCACCCACAGAAACAGATTGCAGTAGAATGAATGCTGCTGACTCAACACCTGAGCTACATGGCGTGGGTTGCTCCAATATTCTGAAACATATAGTGACTACAGGTGGCTGCAAAATCTGTTGTATGTGCAGTTTACTAGTTTAATTACTGTGAAGCAGTCAGAAAAATAAAGCTAATTTATTTCCAGATTGATATTATATAAAAGTTTTGTTTTTGTTTTTACAAATAAATTGAGGACATTTACACATACTTTTACCCCAAAATAGAATTGGAAACATAGCTTTTTGGGTTGTTGTTGTTGTTGTTGTTGTTGTTGTTGTTTGATACTGTAGATGTGAATGTGTGTATGTGTGAAAACGTGTGAACCTGCCACCAGGGGGCGTCTAAGATACTCCCCTAAATAGTACACAGATATTACACACATATACTTAATTTGAAATCAGTATTTTAATTTGATAACTTAAAAATTACAAAACAATATGATGTCTGACAAACAATCAAAGCATGCTTTTAAATGTGAAGCATGCTTAAACGTCCATTAATCACCATTGAGAATGGGAGACTAAATGACCCTGCCTAATGCACTGTAGCTAATGAAATAACTGGAGCAGGATCAATTCATCTCAAGCCCTCTGAACTACACCAGATCTTTTGCAGCCGGTGGTATATAGCCACCCATTAATGCCTCAAGACAGAGCTTTGTACAATTAAAAGTTAACAAACTGTATGTACCATCTTACACATTTGCCATGTGTTTCGGTGTTCAATGTAACTCGTAAGAATAAGTTGCTGCAAGGTGTAATTGAACACAAAACAAAATATTTTTTACGATTATTGTCAGTTTTAGTGTCAGCTGCAAAAGAAACATACCTCCTAAAATATGCTTTACTGTACGATGCTTATTTTGTAACGCACCACTGACCTGTAGTGGATAACATTCCACACACCTCTCTCCTTTTTCTGCTTTCTACATCTTTGAAACATACTATTACTTATATTTTATTGATTGAAAACTCCAGGCAGGGAAGAAAAGTACTACAAGAAAGTAAAATAAATCTTAACCTCAATCTTACCCAAAGCCACCAGTAATGATGATATCAAGATTATGGCTTTTGAGAAGCTGAGAAGCCTACAGACTGTTGGATGATGACATCCTAACTCATATCGCTATTGGGTAGATGATTTAGCTTTGGTTCTTAATAGCAAGGGGGCTATAGCCAGATGTATTACCTTTTATTGCTATGTATAGCCCAGCCAGATGGGTGAGCAATTTCCTTTGATATCTTCTATAAATATTTATTGTGGTGAAAAATCACAGAGCGCCTTATAGGAGATGGAACTATTAGAGATTTAGAACAGTCGAAACATAGAATACTTTGAATTGATAGTATATTTCCCTTAATGGGGTTACAAAACAATTTGATTTTTCTTGTAATACATACTATTATCTGAGAAAACGGATATTTTTGATCAAAGAAAAGGGAAAATTGTATCCAATAATATTTGTCCATACAATATCTTACCATGCTTTGTGCATGGATGCATTCTGGTTTGTAGTTATAATTGCATATATATATATATATATATATATATATATATATATATATATATATATATATATATATATATATATATATATATATATATATATATATAATTGTATATATGTAAATACAATTACATTATAATAGCTGAAGATGGAAGCTCATTATTCACATTTTGTAAAACTCTCCGTGAAACATGCAGAAACGTAATGAACCTGCCACGGTCACGTTGGCTGCGCTATAATTGCTTCCTTCCTGATTCAAGGCTATGCTGAAGCGACGAGATAGGCTTGAGTGCCTTGTATTACCAGATAAGGAGGGTAGACAGCAGCATTAGTAAGGAATGGAAGAGGCCTCACGATAAAGTGAAAGTGACTGTGAGAAATTGAAGGAAACAGCCAAGCCTTTTTTGTTTTTTGTTGCCTTCAGTGTTGTTGTGCTTTGGGAAGACACCCTTAAAGGTTATATGTGGCGGTTAAAAAAAGTTGTAAGCAACATATTTTTAATTAGTTGATTATTGAAATAACACACAATGCAGTCATTTACAACAGCAGCACATAAAATGACACACTACTGTAAAATTCAGTATATTTTATTAAAAATGTGTTTATACAGCAAATAAAAAAGTATCATATACTATCATAATGTATTACTTATAGAAAACATACATACAGTATCAAAACACACAATCGGGAACATTAGTGCAGTAGTAACAAACTTCATGGACAGCATACAGTAAAATCACATTTGAAATTGCTCATTAAGCATTACATACACATACAGTAGAAATGTAGTGTATGTGCCACTATAACTTATCCAGTAACAACAAAGATCAGTCTGTTGGTTAAATGCTAGTTTCCATTAAGGGCTTGTCCAAGTGAGAATTCCTGAGTGTCAGACCTCTACGCCCGCAAGAAAGTGATGCGGTTATTTCTATTCTGTCTCATGCGACGACCTTTTCCATGGCTTGTGTGTTTTTTCCCTCCTGGAACAAAAAAATGTGTAAAACAACTGATTAGTATGATAACCTATACTCATAAAAAAGCAAATATAACTGCAGAAAGTCAGATTTTCCTTGGTTTCCTTTGATAATGTAATTAGCATAGCATAATTCTTCTTCTTTAATGATCATCTTTAGTTACAGGCTTCATTGTGGACAGTGCACCACATGCATTCCCCCCTCACACACTTTTAGCACACACGTCCATGCAGTTGTGCCTCGAGACAAAGTTGTTGCTGCTCCCTCCGCAGCCTGAGTAGAGGAACTCCTCGCACATCTTAGTGGCTGTGTTGTAGTAATACCGAGGAATGGAGGCTGAACACCTCCCTTTGTCCAGAGGGTCCAGGCAAAGCACAGGAACAGCTGTGAAATAAGAGACAAAGCCCAATTAGACCGTCAGTCATCTTTAAAGAGGAGAACCGTCTGAGTCTTTGATTGATTTTTAGCATCATTCCCACACATACTGAAAGTGTGAAGTTCTTGCAGTAGTACGTCTGAATTACACCTGAAATGCTTTTTTATTCATAACAATATAATTCAAGCTGTTGGAATGAAATCATGTCTGGTATCTCAATGTATCGCCACACTGTATCACGCAGCGACGCCAGTGAGCATCCCTTCAGGATGGCTCAGTGGCAGCAGGTCAGAGTAAAACAGTTTATACTAACTTTTTCGTGGACTGCAGTACTCCTGACAAGAGGTGAGGTCTTGGAAGCGATTAGAATTGCCCTTGCAGCCACCGTAATAAAAGAGCTCACACTGCATGGTGGTCATGTTGAAGAAGTAGCGCTGAAAGAGGGCCCGGCAGGGTCCCTCCTCTTTAGGAAACCTGCAGATTTGAGGAACCTCTGGGGAGAACAATGACCAGATTCGAGGTTGGGATTAGATCAAGTGGCATCCTTACCTGTAGCCTAATTACGTTACACAGAAAGAACTCACATTAAGTCTTATCAAATATAGCCTAAATTAATGATTTTCTTAGTAGTCAATGTAGGCTACATATTGATTGATTGATTGATTAATTGATTGATTGATTTTATTTGACTACTTCTATATAAAATATCAAACAGTACTCTGTGTCATACATTAAAATACATAAATAGTCCGGGATGAATAAAGCCCAAAGACTTATTTCCATTGTGTTTCCTACATACAGAATACTAAGAGTTAAACCACACCTTTATCATGTTGAAAACTTACTTGGGATTCTGAAACATGTTTTCTGGCACTCCTGGTAGCTCTTGAAGTTATTGGAATTCCCTTGGCACCCACCATAGTAGAAAAGCTCGCACTTTTGGGTAATAGTGTTGTAGTGGTAGCGCTCAATTTCTGCCCTGCAAGGTCCCTCGTCCACTTGAAGAAGACACACGTCTGAAAGCAGCAAAGATATTATTACTCAGACACGAAACTACCACAGAACAAGGGTTAAAGGCTTTAAATATTGCTGCGCGTAACACCGATCTATATTATTGCAAACTTGTCTAACGCAGGTGGTCATGTGAGGGCCAACAACAAAGACTTGTAAGTGTTTTTAAAGAGTTCGTTAAAATACTGAAGAAACGACGAAAACATGACATTAGGTTACCTTTAGGTGACAACGCCAACACGTTGTAAAACGAGGAGACAAGTGTAACCAGCGCTAATATGCAAAACTCCATTGTGCACATTTTTGCTCCAACACCAGTCTTTTCCGCTTTGCCGACCATCCCAGCCACATCCAGCTTTATAGTGAAGTTTCCCAGGGGAACTTTAGGGGCGTGGATGTATTGACTCATTTCCATACTACAGTGCAACCAGATTGGTGGTGATGAATTCATTAATGACATCACACGGTTCGTTAATACGTTGTAATATTGTGTATTGTGACTGTTACTGCAATGTAGTAACTATAAGGGCATACTTAACCCAGCTGAAATAACAAGGGAGAAAGTTACATTCTCTCTGCTTTCACTGGTCACTGAGGATGAGGATGAGATGATGATGATGATGACGTACAGAGATTGACTAACCCCACAGCATCTTTGTAATTTCAGACAGTCTTGTGAAACACTAACATTGCAAATGTACAGTTTTACTTGTCTGATCCATCCAGCCAAGTTCCCATCACATGCCTGGCTGACTGGACACACACACACACACACACACACACACACACACACACACACACACACACACACACACACACACACACAGTCATGATTTTAAACTTGTTTTTCCTTGACTACAATTTCCGTTCAATACTCATCTGCATCCTTTCTCTTCCAGATATGGTGCGTCAATACCAAATATAATGTGCTGTATGTTAACGACTCTGCCCCCGGCCACAAGAACACTGTGTGTTGAAGGTAAAATTAATCATATACATACACAATGAAGTGTGATGTTGAAGGTCAACCCCAGCACGCTTAGTGACAACTGACCTTACACCTGTAAAATTCCGGCACCCCTGCAAGACAGTGTGATCCACCTTCATTGACACTGTGCTGTGTGTGTGTGTGTGTGTGTGTGTGTGTGTGTGTGTGTGTGTGTGTGTGTGTGTGTGTGTGTGTGAGGGAATGAAAGTGTACACCTTAACAATGTTAGTAATAGCCACAGCATCCATCTCCATAAGTAATATGTTGTGTTCGCCTTCACACACACTTTCACTCAAAGCCTAAAAGCACTGTGTGTACATTTCAAGCCTTACATTATCTTTTATTGGCTTAATAATTGCAGCCACCTTCAACATTCTTCCAGGGAAACAGTGATGTCTTGTCCAAACACTCAAGGCCCCTATTAGACCTAAAAGCACATTCTAAAAACTTAAGTAAAAATTGACAATAAAATAAAGGTTTTTGTGTTTACATATCTGCATAATTCTACCATGCTGGTTAATTGCAGCTAAAGTATTCTGCTCCTTCTGCGTGGAATAGCCTATCATTTAGTTGCAGACTGATTCATTACTGTAATGGCTTTTAAATCCAAAATTAAAGAATTAGAGGCAGGATTTATTTTAATTTACCTGTTTGAAATTGACTCTTGTAAATTTCTCTTTTGAAATGTCAGTTCCCTCTGATTGATATTTAGTTTTTTTTTTTGTCTCTTTTTGTATTTTCTGTCTGTAACTAGTGTTTTTATGTATGCTGCTGCTTGTCTTAAGCATGGCCTCCCTTGATAAATAGATTCTTAAAGTGATAAAGCTTAAATAATACAAAAGTAAATTGTTAAGGATGTTATGTGATGTATTAGAAAACAGCCATGCAGTCCTGTTAAGAACAATGATGTGTCTCCATCTTGACAGGTGGAGGCTAAATACAGATTAGCCGTCTGATCAAAGTGACCTGATACATAAATCACTACCCCATAACTCCTTTCTGAATATAGGAAGAAGCACAGTCAAAACAACACACATCCAAATTTAATCTGCAATATATACATTCAATACAGCTCCTTGTTTTACACATATTCAGAAATAACCCACACAGACACCTGTGTGATTCACTGTCCGCTTTGATAGCATACTTCAGATACTTAATCACCCCATGGGGCCTTGTTTTAATCAGATTAGAAGATTAGGATTGTTTATGCACTTACTTTATAACCCAGATTGAGAGAGAGAGAGGGATTGTTCGGAAGGATTTCAGGGGTGTAGGACTGCACCCTTTAAGCAGCCGTGAGTACATTTATATTCTTTATATTAAGTTTTTTTGCAGTGTAATTTACAAACATTTGAGACTTTATATCCATCATATGAAGAGGCAATGACGATTTAGAAAAAAATGGTGAATGTTTCCTTTTTTGACAGAGAATGCCAGTTATCAACGTGGATGACCTGACAGACAAGGACAAGGCTTTGATGGAATTAAACCAAAAAAAACTTGAAGTGAAACTTGAGAGGTGGTTGGTAAGTTTCTTTGCACGGAAGTGATGAACATGTCAGTGTCTTTATTGTTCTCAATGGTACCAATGAATACATTTGGGTTCAGACTTTCTCTCCTTGACAAGCAAAATATAATAATTGTCAACCTGTTAGAATGTAATTGGATAAAGTACTCTTAATGCTAAAAGGAGCAGCACTTAGACCTGAAAAAAATATTTTTAGATAAGACTATCTCCCAACACCTTTGTCTGATCCCTTTAGACATCTAAATGCTGTGAGGAAATCAAAGATTATATTCAGGCTCGAGAGGATGAGGACACCCTCGTCAAAGGCATTTCAGAAGAGAAGAACCCCTTCAAGGAGAAAGGTGGCTGTGTCATCTGCTAGACTCAACCTGAGGAGCGCTTCATATCTCAGATTAGCACCCAAGGACATTCTCCCTCCCCACATGAAATGGATTTGCAGACTAAGGGACATAGTAATTTAGAAAAAAATATGAAAAACTTTTCTGGACAGATTTATAGCCTTATAATTGTTTTCTTTGAAAAGATTCATAAATAAAAGCAACTGTCATTAAATGTGCTTGTTTATAACTCAGCCTGTCTCCATTCTTTACTGTGTTTTAAGTTATAGACAGAGTAGAGAAACAGATACATCTTCATAACTCATCCAACATATTCTCAAATACCTTTCGGACATCATTAACATTCTGTAGCATGATTAAATGACCATAATGTAAGTTGTAGGTCTTGTCTTCCTAGTTTAACATCTTTTTGCCTGGAATAGAAGAAAATGTAGGCAGGTAATGACTTGCAAATAAAAGTACTGTTATTTTAAATTTTGTACTACATACTGTAGTAATCATTTAATAAACTGACATTTTTCAGGTTTATTTTTGTTTTGTTTTTTTACTGTGGGACAGACTCTGTGTAATGAACATCTAGTACCTTTTCTGTTATTTTATGGATTTATTTCTTAGAGTGTAGGCTGCATTATATTTTATTAATAAAGGGGCAAAGACATGCAAATCTACTGGTTGTTTTTAACCGTTTCGCCTCATGACCTCTTCAAATAAAGCATGATTTGTCACGCTTTGCCACACATTCCAAAAGTCAGGACCATCAAAGAGTGGTTTCCTTTCACACATTGTTTCATTAAATTGATTAATTCAGTTATTTTTAGAAGTCTAAAGAAGTAAAGATAACCAGAATTTCACAATAAAATAGCAAAGATTAGGGGAAAGAAAACAAATATGTAATTTTGTGCAGAGGAAGTAGGCCCATATTGCGTATTCCACTTCCTTCCTATTCTGCAAATCCCACCCAATAATCTTGTGACCTGTGGGTTGGTGGGCCTATGTCCTATGTCCTAGCAGTGGGTCCCAACCCAGGGGTCACAAGATATCTCTCTGTACCTGTGTTATGGAGGCTTTTTTTGAAAGCTAGGGGTTACCAATTTTCTGTTTGTTTATTGGTGGTACTTCCCCAAATGACGGAATCCGACGGAAAGCCAAACACTGAAAACATTTAAATTTCCCCCTGGGGTTAATATTTTATCCCAAAATTCCAAAAGTGGGTTAGAAATTGCAGTCACATTTTGCGCATGCGCACGCACACACAAGCGGTTGTCAACCTTACTTAAACTGTCCATGTTGTCAACAGTGATGGCGCTGCGCGAAGGAGCTCTCCGTTGTAATATGCTAGTCAACAGCCGTCATTTTTACAAATGTACCTCATTTGTTGGTGTCCGCTCGGTGTCTGACAAGGTGTCATCTAAACCCTTAACGTCAGGTGACCCAGAGACCGCGGGTGACCATTTAATCTACACACAAGAACACTTTGCATTAAAGGAGTCCCTCAAAAAGGTAACACGAAGCTAACGTAGCAAGCTATGACGTTACCATACAAACAAGGCAACATTTTGCTTTATATGTTTGAAGTAAGCAAGTGACAGGTGAATATTTAAATACCCGGGTATGTTGCTAGAAAGCAGCAGTGTTATTCCGCTTAATGTAACTGTTAGAAGCAGCGGAAGGGCTGTAAAATAAAAGTGGGTGAGAGGTCACTTTGCTAGCTTGTTATAGTTCCCCATGACTGGACTGTTGATGTCTGCAGTAGCTGCTCTGTATTACGGCCTGTAGCTTCACCGATAAGAAATCTATCACGAAATTTGAACATTGTTTAGCTACTTCTATTGAAAATCTGTCATCCTCAAATGACTGCACAAGCCCAATGTAGTTTAGCCAAAGCAGATATAATGTTTGTTTATATTTAACATTTTACATCTCCCTCATTGAAGAGCCAAAGATATTTAGTTGCACATTTGAGTATTATTTTTCTGGTCACTGACTTTCAAAATGATTTAGGAATTTTCATGTTCATGATCAAAAATTGGTATGGCTATTTAATGTGAATGTGTTAACAGTAGTTTGTTAATTTGATCCCCAGGAAGAGAAGGCCAGATTGACTTTTTATTTAGTATTTACTCTAATTTCTCCAGTATTATTTATTAAATTTTGTGAAATGGGTTAAGGCTGCCGACTATTTGCTCTTCACTTGAGCAATGGTAGATTTCAAAGACAGAAATATGTCTTCTTTTTCCCAAGTTCCTCCACTTCAACATATTCTGCCTGCTAGTTATCTGACATGCAGGGCTGTTACTTTTGAAAAATTAATTATCAGCATTTGCAAATTATGGTAGTACATTTTCCAAGCAACCATTAGTAATCAGCATGACTCATTTATGATACATTACTAGACAGGCACTGGAGACAGAGACAGCAAAAATAACAACAAGTGGCTAATTTAAAGCAGGGAGTGAAGAAGATGTGGTAAATGGGGGGGAAGCATGTTGTGTGACTAAACCTTCAAAAGGATGCCAGGAGGTTGAAAATAAACGACCACTGGGAATAATGGGAAGGATGAAAATGTGAAAAGGAAATGCACAAAAATATAATTGCAGTGCAGGAAAGGGAAATTGAGGCAGCATGGTTTATTAAAAGAAATCACTGTAGGATAATGTGTGTTTATACATTGTATACAAATAGGGTTATAGGAAATCCTTTAGTGACTGTCCAAGGTCAGACGGTCATAGTGCTAATGTTTCCACTACCAAGTTTCTGTTTGGGGGGGGGGGCACTTTGACTCTTGTAGCTTTGTGGGTGTTACATAGTGTGGTGCTTAGACTTGAGGCTTCCTCCAGTCTCCTGTAAATGTGTGTGTGTGTGTGTGTGTGTGTGTGTGTGTGTGTGTGTGTGTGTGTGTGTGTGTGTGTGTGTGTGCGCTTGCGTGCGTCTGCGTCTGCTCAAGGTCATTTTCAATCGTTAATGAGGACAAGAAGCCTCCCATGGTTTCAGCAACAATGCTGGCCGGTGGACTGTACTTTATCAACCTTTTTAAATTTGCCCTGCTTGGTTATACTGCAGTTATTATTGGCAATAGGGGTGAATGAGTTGCATCTATAGTCTTGTATTGTGTTTTATTTATATATGTTATAATCCTAATCATGATTTATGTTGTGATATAGTCAACTTTCTAATAGATTTGAACTTTGAAACTTATACATAAAAAAAGATGTGAATGAGCATTGCCAATCTAGTCAATTAATGACCTGAAAATATATGTAAGAATATAGACTTCATTCTGAATTCCACACCTTGGCAGCCCTGCTGATAATTTGTAAAACTGGCTGTTATGAGACAATATAAATATAATGCAACACAGAAATTAACTTAATATTTCAAAGGGATGGAAATGGTATAGCAAAATGTCTATCAAATGTATAATGTGATAAAAGTTAATACACATTAACACAACCATTTGGGCTGGCCCAGTCTTAATGAAGTGTGCCAGCGGAAAATCACTCTAGACTGGAAATTTTGTAAGACCTGATGAGTGCAATGTTCTGACCCTGTCCTGCTACTTGACAGTTGGATAATGTGAAATTGTTCTGGTATGCAACACAAATAGTCCACAATAGAGATTCAAGTTCACTCCCTGATGACCTTTTTGTTTCCCTTTCCATCAGCTAGTCAACCCTCCCTTTCCCTCCTCAGGATTTGAACTTTGAACATAGATGGGTTTTATTCCAGGTTAAAGGGGAACCAGTACCTGCTTTTTTTACAGCTCGGTCTTGTGTTTGTTGTTAGCCAGATTTTCACATCTCATTTCAACATTCAGGCTAAGGCCTGTACCCCATATATCTGTTGAAAATAGTGTCTGTTTTCTGTTGTAAGCAGTAAAAAAAAAGATATCCATGTTTCCTGTCTGCCTCCTAGTTAGATATTTCTCAGCCAGTGAGGTTTGTTTTGGCTGGTCAAATGGTTGGCCGGTTTGGGTTTGTGTGTTTTGGAAGGATCCTTTTCTCCTTCCAATACACATTTTTTTGCAATCCTGGAAAAATGCCTGTGAATTCTTCTTCAGCACTTTGTCTTTTTTTAGTTTGAATGTTAAAACACAGGCCTAGTCATCATTGTTGGTTGTGCTTTCACTCTCAAGCAAAGATTTAATGATAGCTTCATGAAAGAATAATTAAATAGCATTTATTTTTCACAATCCACATTTTGCACATGGTTTATTGGCTGAGGCTTGAATTTAATGTTTCCGATTTCTATTAGATACCTCTGTAGTTTTAATCATTACTTTTCGTGGTCTTTACCCACTTTTTAGAGCATATTGTACTGAGCAGATTGTCATGGGCATGAAACCATGGCCCATTAGATATGTTAATGCATTAAGTGAATAACACCAGAAGCAAAGCTGCTGTAGTTGTTTATATTAATTTGGCTTACAAGTCCAAATCCATCTGTTAGAGGACATTTTAGTTTGGATTGAAAAGCATCCAGCTAGAAAGAGACAAGGAAAGTCACGGCTCATACATTTTGATTTTATATATTTATTTGTTAATTTATTTGGTTGAAATGTCAGGTACAGCACTTGCATAAACTCTTGTTGATGTCCTGTGCACTAGCATTTCTTGTTGACAAAGCCTGCTGTGTAAGGTAGAATTGTTTAAAGAATTGACAACTAAATACCACATGGACGGTAATCTACATCTTAAGCCTATTCTCTATGTGAGTTCCCTAAAAATAGCGTTTCACTAGATTTGTACCATAAGTGCTTCTCCAGATGTTGACCACTTCCAGGTGCTCAAATAAGTCACGACATTAAGGTTCACTCATTCCAAAGTCTATTCCAAAGCTAGGTTGCAACCCTTACTACCTGCAGGCATTATTGGCCATAACTCATAAAACCAAGGCACTATTAATTTCTTATGAATTCATTATTTCATTTGTTTAGTTGTGAGACGAATGAGCACAAAACTGGTACATTTTGATATATATAAGTTATTAAAATCATATTCAGGTAGTTATCAACAGCCACATTGTGCTGAATATAGTGAATAGTTACAGTGGAAATCCAGAGTTCTTGCGAGAGCACAATTTAGGGGCTCTGGATACGTCACCTTGTGTGTTGTTGTGATTGGTTGTAGTGTTATCCAATTGCAAGCAGTGAGATTTTCAAATGCATGCTTGTTGCCGCCCCTCGATATGAGCGACTTTCATTACTCAATGCCAGACCTTAATCTTTCAGATTTGGGTCTGGATTTCCAGGCTAGTGAAAAGTATTCCTTAACTGCAAAGTTCCCCCAGTCACCCCCCAAACTTTAAAAAACATATAATAAAGTCATCCTTCATTTTCAGGCAGCTGTGTATCACAGGCTTTGTGGCTGAATAAGTGGAGTAGCTGCTAACCCACAGGGGAAACTGGGTTTCAGAACCAAGCTTTATTTTTGCATGCTGTTCTGAATATTACTTTAGAGGTTCCCTGTCAATAATTAAATGGTGGAGGAAACAGTGAGTCAGAATCAGCACTACCAGCAGCTTAAGTATAAAAGTATCAGTGCCATCCCTCAAAAAACCCAAATCCCCAAACCCTCAGTGTAATTTGCATTGTAAGTTGTATTGGGCAATTTAACCATTTGGTATTACCAACATTGTCACTGTTACAAGTTGATTTTTAGCATCATTTTTCTGCTCCAAAATGACACAGTTTGGAATTGAGGCCAAACCCATGCCATTGTTTTTATAAGCTTGCAGCTTGTCATTTTCCATGTCAATAGCCAAGCTTCAGTTATCAGTACGGGACTGATAGGAACTAGCATGTCATGCACACTGTCACTTTATTGTCGTCATTACAGATTCACTGTGTGGTACGCTTTCCAGCCTGCTCTCTATTCATTGATATGTAATACCTTAGCTCGCTGTCTGCTAGAGATAGATTACATAGACTTAAGTAGAGATGTGCACTGCACAGCAGGGAACCAATGTATGTATAACAGTTTTTTTCTCTCGTAATGTAATGCAATCCTCTTGATGTTAGTTGTGACACAAGAAATAGAATAACAGAGCTGTCATTTGTTGTTAGAATCATCGTTTTTAATCTGTACATGTTGGCACAGAAACATGCAAACATGTGCACAAAATGCTTGAAAAACACCAGAAAAATGATAACATTATTTCAGTACACACACATAACATATTATATCTCTTCCCTCTTGTGGCCTCTAGATCATCGACCAGGAGATCAACCCCCATGTGGATCAGTGGGAAGCAGAAGGGAAGTTTCCAGCACATAAAATCTTCAAGCTCTTAGGAAGTGCTGGTTTTCTAGGAGTCAGCAAACCAGTCGGTAAGAGTGTTCGGTTATCTTTTCCTTTGAGAGGATCATTTAAAAACCAACAAAAGTAGAACATTCATTTTTATAAACACACGTTTAGGTGATGCACTTGCTCGGTGATTAGACTCAGACAAAGAACCTGTTGTTTTGGAGTCTGGCATGACATTGCCCACATGAATGAAAGTTGGTGTTTGTTTGGTCACCTGTATCTTTGTCAGGTCTGTAATCGAGTAACAGTGCATGCTGGGATAGTTTAGAGGGGACTTGTTTTCATGGAAAGAATCTAAGGACTGGCAGAAAAGGATAACAGCCATTATAGCAAGGTGCCAAACTCAGTGCACCTTTTGTGCCGTTGGAAACAAAAAGCCATATTGGCTGATTGTGTCTCACTGAGAATGTTCATTTTAACAAGTTGACTCCATTTGTATTCTTTGGCACTGTAGTTGGTAATTCATACAAATATGACGGCTCACCTGTGCGTCGGTCTACATGATTTATGTTTTTGGGACATGCTGTTTCTTTTGCCATTACAAAAGTCCCATAATAAATCTAAAAACATATCTGTTCCTTAAAAAGGCCTTGCTTTTAAGGATTTTTTTTAAGATTGTTTTTTAGGGCTTTTCCCTTTTATTCAATAGTGACAGTGGATAGACAGGAACGGGGGAGAGAAAGAGCAAAGGCAAAGGGCCAAAAGTTGGATTTGAACCCGGCCGCTGCCAAGGACTCAGCCTACATGGGGCACACGCTCTTACTGGGTGAGCTAGAGGCCCCAAAGGATACCATTTTTAATACACATGAATAACAGTCACGTCAGAATCATTATTTAACATCTGGGAAGAATTTGTCTGAAGTGAATCAAAATGTGTTCTGACTGACCATCCTCGCTTCAAGGCATTTATTTTTCACAGCTGAAGTTTCTCTCTGTTTGACAGCCATACATTGCAGTTGGTCTGGTTTAGAAATGTTCCCACTGTGATGATGGCTGTCTGCTACAGTATATCCCATTTCCAGATGTGTACCCAGCTGTGTCACTGCTGGGCTTGAGGAGGGAGTGGAATAAGCACTGTCCGGTACAGGACCACGAAACAGTTGCGGCTGTCATGTGTACTTCATTCTGAATATAAGAATAGATTTGTGGAAAGTGTTTGAGAATCTACAGCAGAGATTTAAAGCTTCTCAGTTATACCACATCCAGGTATTCCCACAGTAATAGACTCATTCATCTCTATACAATTGCCACTTTTCATCTTGGTCTTCATGTTGCCGTGAGAAAAACAGCTGTTATGGCTGTTCTGACATTTGCTGCTGAAAGAACAAATCAGGTGAACAATATTGGACATGGAGCTCTGTGAAGAAGATTGCACTGTAGGGCTGTAGGTCAAAGAAGGGGGAAGGCGAGGGAATTAAAATGTGCTGAGTACACAAGTCTTAAGAATTAGTTAACAGGATTAGAGAGGAGGAGCGGCCCAGCAGAAAACACACTGTATTATCAGGTGGTAGATTACGTGGGTTAAATGTATATTAACAATTGTCAGGGTTGGCATGTTTCAGTAAGCAATTTAAATCATATACATCATATACTTGCAGCACAGTATATAGTCACTGATTCTAGTCCTAAGTCTTAAAAGAATGATGTTTTAGTCAACAAAAGCTAATGGACAAAAATTGTATTGTCTTCAAAAAGACTGTTGCTCAGTTACCATACTGTGGAATCTGACTCCTTCTGATGACTCTTGATGTGTTTGGCTTATTTTTTGTAATAATTTTAGGAATAACCAAAGTTGCCATTGTATTAAATGTCTTCAGGAGTCTGCAGTAGTAGTAGCTCCAACAGGACATGTCTTTGCTGCAGTCCTGACTAATGAAGCAGACTCAAAGAATTCTGCACTGGCTAAATTGATTCAGAGGCTCGGATTACAGGAATGGCATTGAGGATTTAAGAGTCTGTTCAATGGAGAAATAATCCTCAGGTGGAAAGTCAAAGCCAAATACAACAGAAAACACTACATTACATAGCCATGTAATGGAACATCTACAAACATGGTGACATTTTGGAATCTACTCACAATATAAATAACCTTGTTTGAAAAATGATCCAGAATCAAGTGATACTATCGTGATGTGCACCATCCACCTTTATCTGCCTTGTTTCTAGTTACAGACATTCAATTCTAGAAAAGCTAAACTATCAACTTATTCATTTTTAAAAAAATTGAAAATAACTCTAAAATGCTCCATTTAAGACTAAATGTTTTGTTATGATATAATGGTTTTAATGTTGTACAAGTCAGGAGGTAAAACAAATCTAAGTGGCGCTCTCGTGGCTCAGGGTACAAAGCTGACACTGGCACACTAAACATTTATTTCCCACTCATTTTCCATGTACAAGGAAAAGCATTATTACCTTCCAAACATGAGAACAGGAAGTTTACCTTAGGCAGCCACGTTGAGGAAGAAGACAGGGATGACCCTTGGCTCCCTGCCTATTTTCCTTTGCTCTGAGGAAGAGGTATCTGCAGTTCACACCATGGCAGTGGCCTTTTGTCTCCTGCCTGACAGATAGAACCTGGCATCCTCCACAGTTTGCCCTTTAACTGAATATTTTTGCTACAAATGTTAAGGTGAATAACCTCTTGGCTCAAAAGGCTGTTTTCTTTCTCACAATTTCTACTTTGGTAATAAGGCCATCTTTCCTATGTTGCCATTCTCCTGGGAGAAGTGGTTTTATCATCCGGTCACTCGTGTTGCTAAAACTTTGTTACTCTCTTTTTTGTTTGACATGGCCAGTGTCTTCTGGTCCTGCACCTTTTAAATGATCTCAATCTTCATCCTTCAATATGTGCTTCATATGGAAGTCCACCTGATGAGAACCTATACTGAGGAACACTGGTGTTCAGAAGACACATGTGTAGGATTGACATTTGTGACAGACTTTTGTTTGTTTTTTTCTTCTGCTTGCTTGTTCAACCAGACGGCCTGCTGTTTTGCTTAAAGTGGAATAATCCTCGGTGCTTCCCTTCATCCACATTATCCACCACAGGGTTTCCAGTGCTTAGAGACTTATCGCTGCACAGCTGCACCTGCTTCCTCTTGTTTTTGGCTCCCCCACTCCCTTGTTTGCTTGTCCCACTATATCTCCCTCTTTCTCTGTCCCCATTTATTTTGTACTCTTTCTTTTTCTCCTTGTTCTCTCTGACAGTCTGCCGAACTGTGCTTTACGTCATTCAATAACTAGTCTGACAGGTGACATTAAACCACTTTGCTAGATTTGCAGGCCTCCACGTGGTGAATTCACACATAATTATTCAATTCATTGTTAGTCAGTGCTAGTATCCATTATCCAGTGGCTGGCATTACTATATTAATTCATGGGAAAACTGAGCACCTGTGGGTTTTTGTAGTTCTTTTCCTGTTTTATTGTGTTGCTGTATTTCCTTGTTGTTTTATGTCTCATGTTGTCTATGTTTCATGCTTAATTTCCTGTTTTATTTTGTAGTCCCTCTGTTTCTCCCATGTCATGTCTTGTTTTACTTCCTTCCTTGTGTTTTAGACTTAGACTTCTCTTTATTAATCCTTTTGGGATGACTCCCGCAAGGAAATTGAAATTCCAGCATCAGTTTCTGCAAGAAATACAGTAAAAGACAGTATAGAGAAAAACAGTAACAGTAATAATAAGGAACATTCAGTGTGTGTGTGTGTGTGTGTGTGTGTGTGTGTGTGTGTGTGTGTGTGTGTGTGTGTGTGTGTGTGTGTGTGTGTGTGTGTGTGTGTGTGTGTGTGTGTGTTGTCCTCTCTGCCCTATTTCCTCCTCCCCCTGAGTGAGGAGTTGTATAGTCTGATGGTATGAGGGACAAAGGAGTCCTTGAGTCTGTTGGACACTTGGGAAGGAGCAGCCTTCCACTGAACAGGCTCCTCTGGGTGCTGATGACGGTGTGCAGGGGGTGGCTGGCATTTTCAGTAATGTCCAGCAGTTTGTCCAGTGTCCTACTCTCTGCCACCAGTGAGTCCAGCTTCATGCCGACCACAGAGCCGGCCCGCCTGATCAGTTTATCCAGCCTGTGGGTGTCCTTCTTTGATATGCTGCCCCCCCCCAGCACACCACAGTGTAGAAGGGGACACTGGTGACCACAGACTGATAAAACATCCACAGCAGTTTGCTGCAGATGTTAAAGGACCGCAGTCTCCTCAGGAAGTACAGCCTGCTCTGTGTCTTCCTGTACAGGTGGCTGGTGTGTTTTGTCCAGTCCAGTTTGCTGTCCAGCCACAGCCCGAGGTATTTGTATGATTGAACTGCCTCCACCTCAACTCCGTCTAGCAGGACTGGTCGGGGTCTTGGTCTGGACCTTCCGAAGTCAATGACCAGCTCCTTGGTCTTAGAGGTGTTGAGCTGTAGGCAGTTAGTGCAGCACCAGAGAGCAAAGTCCCCCACTAGACTCTGATACTCCTCCTCCCTGTCACCCCTGATACACCCAACGATGGCTGTGTCATCTGCGTACCACTGTATGTGACGCAGCTCCGAGTTGTAACAGAAGTCCGAGGTGTACAGGGTGAAGAGAAGAGGGGTCAGCACTGTGCCCTGGGGGGCTCCAGTACTGCTGACCACAGCGTCAGACATGATGTCCTTCAACCTGACGTACTGTGGCCTGTCAGTGAGGTAGTTTCTGATCCATTCTACCAGATAGGGGTCCACTCCCATACTGTTCAGTTTGTCCTGGAGTATAGGGGGCTGGATGGTATTAAAGGCACTGGAGAAGTCCAAGAAGAGGATCCTCACTGTGCTGTTCCCCTTATCCAGATGGGAGTGGACCCGGTGTAGCAGGTAGAGGATGGCGTCCTCCACACCAACATCTGGCTGGTACGCAAACTGCAGGCAGTCCTGGGCGTGCTGTACTTGGGGTCTGAGGAGGCTGAGGAAGAGCCGCGCCAACGTCTTCATCAGGTGTGAAGTGAGTGCCACCGATCGGAAGTCATTCAGCTCACTGGGCCTGTTCTTCTTGGGAACTGGAACGATGCAGGATGTCTTCCAGAGGGTGGGCACTCTCCCTAGCTCCCTGCCTTTGTGATTGTCTGCCCCGCCCTGATGTCTTTCATCTGTTCCCCAGCCCTTGTGTCACCTGTCCCTTGTTTCACCCTCGTTGACTTGTGTATTTAGTCTGTGTGCTTTCTGTGTCTGTTGTTGGTTTGTCGTAATCCATCGTGAGTCTTGTGTGTGAGTTCCTTCCAGTGTAAGTTATAGTTTTGTGTTTAGTTTTGTTATAGTTTTTTTGGACATTAACAGCTTTCAGGGTTTGTAAGTTCTCTTTGTGTTATTGTTATTTTTTTACTGCTGCTTCCTCTTCACCTTCCTGCACTTGGGTCCAAGCCTCAACTCTGACAGCACCAAGCATTTTTTTTAAATGCTCAGTCTTGTTACATTTTGCTGACTGGATGTTAAGATATTTGTGCTTAAGAATTAACTGTGAGGGAACATTTGCTAGACCAGCATAGGTTATGATGTCCAGTTTTCTGCCATGTAATGCCCATACATGTCCTACATTCACATATACAGACACCACTACACACTTCTAGTGGGTCATAAGTGATGATTTAGAGGAATTACTTTTGTCTATACATTGTTTTTAAGGAAGATCTTACAAAGAATACCCTTTTAAGAGAAATGTAGTATAAAAGCTAGCTTATTCCATGAGTAGCATTCTGAAAATTGTCCTTTAGCATTAAGTATGAGTATAAAATGTATTCATTTCATAGATGCTGCAACTGATGATGAAAGGCAATATAAAAGAAAGGAAAAGAGAAAACTGACAAAAGGGTAACTGACAGGCTTTATAATGCACTGTTCAACTCTATTGATTACCTAAGGTCTTTGCAAATGCCTTCCCTGCCAGAATGAAAGAAATAGACCCAATTGTTGTACTTTTTCAGTAACTTCTTTGAGAGATCAAAATCAAGTTTTATATACTAAGCAGAACAGATGAGATGACACTGAGATATCAGTGACCCTTTTTTTGTTCCATGCTTCTGATCTCCCACCAATGCGTTTTACACATAATTACAGGTAGCGCAATTAATGATAACATCCTGTAATTAATTTGAGTGCATGCTCCATTTCCAAGAGATCAGTTGAGAATATTATACCAGTGTGTATGTGTGCATACAGAAACATGTTAGGCAGTGATTTTATCACAAAGAAGATGGAAGGGATTTAAGATGACAGGGTTTAAGATGATGGCGTATATTTATTTGTCCAAAGTGACATTGGTACACCATTCTTTCTTCTTCTTTAAGCAGAGTAGCAGAGGTCCACATCTATTATCGAATGTGCATGAATAAGGAAAAGAAATCTGAACAAAAAACCCACACAATTTACAGTGAACTGTCAGCCTTGAACTGTCAGCAGTACCTAAAGAGGTGTGTTTTGTACCATGCAGAGTATGGCGGCTTGGGTCTTGACTTCAGCTACAGCGTAGCAGTTTCAGAGGAGCTGGGCAACATCCGCTGTGGAGGCATTCCCATGGCCATTGGTGTACAGAGTGACATGGCCACTCCGGCACTGGCCAGGTACAATCCCACTAACAATGATATTGGATTTTTATATGTACTGATATTTGTCATATGGCGAAGGTTTGCACCGTAGCATTACATCCCGAAATGCAGTGTTTTCACAGTTTGGGTAGGAGACATGTCTTTATGTAAATGTGCATTGTTTCTTGCTGCCATACTCGCTCTCCACCTCTATCTTGTCTGCGTTTTTATCCTTTTTACACCACCACTAGAGCCACATTTGTAAGAGCTGGAGTATATTTTCAAACATTTATCCTACATGGGTGTTTCATTTTGAGATAATCAAAGGTTGCTTGAATTGCAAACAACTGTTCTGCTCTGTTTACCCTGCAGATAATAGTGTTGTCCAAACAAACAATGGACATTTTTCAGACATTTTCTTCATTATGTGGTCCAGCTCTTCAGAGGCATCTGTCCTTTTTCACACATTTTCTTAGCTTGTGTTTATTTTGGTTTATTTGGTGGTCTAATGGGCAATGATTACGTCAACAGCTGCACTTGTTAACAAGTCGTGAGTTGCACTGATTGCACTTAGTGATGCAGATAGAATCCATTTTATTCTGGTACAAACACTATAACCCAATCCATATTCATACTGCTTATGACCACTGCTAAATAAATCTACACATTTCTACAAGGTGTCCTCAACTGAGGTTATCAACAAGTTATGACAACAATATATACTTAAGGCAGAGGATTTTACAGTGAAGCAATGAATTGCTTAAAACAGCTGCGATACTACTCTGCCAGCCCAGTGGCTGCAGAGTATTATGAAAAATTAAAACTGAATGTTGGCTAACTTCTACATATTGCAGATATAGATACAGTATAACTGTACCAACAAGCCATGCATATTACCCCTTTGTTACATTGGCCAAATCTATTATGGTCCAGGCCCTTTTTAACTGTATCTTAGTGGTGATAGTATAGTTTCACTAAAAGAAATACAGCTATTGTGCAGCCTTTGTCACAAGTTACACTCCTTAAGACTATGTGTATTCATATATTTGGTAATTGTTTGTCTCACCCATGTATGGCCTTGGCTTATTGTGTGATATCATCCTGCTGTGAAACAGCTGTTGGTGACACAAGACAGCATTCAGTGGAACAGAGAGTTTGGAATCTCCCAGCTTAATTAGGGGATCTACACTAGCTTGCAGGGAGGTCTAAGTGCTAAAAGAGCAGCCAAAATCCCATGGGAGCTTCAGGGTAAGACTCCCTCCTGTGTCCCACAAACATGGCACTGTTGTTTCACACAACTTTTATTAGACAGGTACCTGCCGATCTGCCTCTTCGTCGATCTACTTTGTTTAGAAGTAGGGCTGGGCGATATGGAGAAAATTAAAATAACATTTTTGACCAAATACCTCGATATCGATACTGCAACGATATTGTAGTGTTGACTATTAGTGCTTTCACAAAATATTTACACAATAAGATTTTTGTTAAATAATCATTAGTAATGTGGATATAATGACTAAGTGGGTAAAGGCAAATAATAGAACAGTTACAACAGTCTAGTGGTTCAGAAAATTACATAACTTTACTGTAATGCAGCATTTAAAACCAGGAAAGGACAACACTTATGCCATATTACTATATTATGATATCCAAAATTTAAGACAATATCTATTCTAATATCACAATATCAATATAATATCGATATGTTACCCAGCTCTATTTAGAAGTATTGTCTTTTAGATCTTAGTTTATAGGAAATCAACAAGGGGGTGCTCTTGGATTCCCCTTAGTGTCAACTTCTAATTAATAGTTACTAATATGTTTTAATTTCTACATATTTGTGTGTGTCTGCAGGTTTGGTTCAGCTGAGTTAAAGAAAGAGTTCCTCCTTCCCTCCATCATGGGGGACAAAGTAGCCTGCCTTGGAATTAGTGAAGTCGGAGCCGGCTCTGATGTGTCAAGTATGTCTCATCTTCATTTTTCTGGTCATTTGTTATTATATAATTTCCTTTTTTAGCTCCTTAAGGACCATTTTAAAGGAACTCATGCTACAGAAATGATTGCGGTGCCAGAAATACAGCCGTCTTAGAATTAATTTGGTACGGACATTCTCTCTGGAGAGGAGGAGGGCATGCTGAATAAAGGCCTAAATTCTCCGCCATTAGATTTCCCAACTTTTTGACTTCTTTTTTTCTGGATTAGTATGCATTATGTTATACAGCAGCTTCAGCTTTTCATTTACACACCAACATTTTATTTCTAGAATTATTCCATCTATTGAAACCTTTCATTTAACCTTCTGCCCTTACAGTTCTTCTTGTCATTCCCAATTTTATCTCTCCCTCCATATCACATATCATATATCATATACATATCAATTCAGGTATCAAGACCAAGGCAGTAAGGGAAGGGGACGAATATGTGATCAACGGGGGGAAGATGTGGACCACCAACGGCACCCAGGCTGACTGGATCTGTCTTCTCGCAAACACCAGTGACGGGCCCCCACACAGAAACAAATCCCTCTTCTGTTTGCCCATGAACCTGCCAGGTAGGAGGCAGTTACTTGTGGGGTTGATTTTCCTATAAAAGCAGAATGCCTTTTTTTGAACAAAAAAAACATTTAGGCTGAAAATGAATCATTGTAATTCACATTAATTATCTGGGATTCATACATCAAATTCACAAATGCAAAGCCCTCAAATTTAAGATTCTGTTTTTCAGTTCTACCTAAAATTAATGAATTACTGCAATATTCTCACATATAATAGTTTATTATTATTAGTCTGCCTTTGCCAAGATGCATTATGACATTTATTTCTGTTTGCTGTCCTTACCATTGTAGGAGTACACATCGCCCGCAAGATTGATAAACTGGGTATGTGGTCATCAGACACAGCTGAACTGTTCTTCGATGATGTTCGTGTGCCCTGCAAGAACATCATTGGCCAGGAAGGCATGGGCTTTACCTATCAGATGCTTCAGTTCCAGGAGGAGAGGCTTTGGGCAGTGGCCAATAGTGAGTGAGCCTTTTTTGACAGCTCCCATTTGTTACCGCCTGGCTCAAAGCCGGCAACAAAAAGGGAGGTCTCACACAGATAATGTAACCAAAAAAATAAGTTTATTCAACTAAATACCCTAATAACATAACTTAACCCAACATAAAGGTAACAGTGGGATGTGTAATTATAGAAGACATCAGTTGTGTTTGCCGTGCATGGATGAGTGAATGAATGAAGTGAAGTGTGTTGTAAGATGCAACAAACCAGACAAAGAACAAAATGGTGGATGCTCCAGTAGGATCAGGTGAGAGAGGGTGAGAGAGAGAGAGAGAGAGAGAGAGAGAGAGAGAGAGAGAGAGAGAGAGAGAGAGAGAGAGAGAGAGAGAGAGAGACGCCAAGAAGGGCAGGCCTTTATGCCTTCTGTAGACCACACCCAGTTGGCCAGGTAAAGATGACCCTCACAACTCACCTCCCCGCCCACTCTCAGCACCTGAAAACAAAAAGGAGCAGACATGACAGGCCGGCAGATTGGGAAGGGCCGTCACACCCCCTCCCTCAAGATGGGAGTCCTCACACTCCCAACAAAATCCCAACCGCCACAAGCACTGTCAAAAACAAAAACAAACCAAAAAGGTTAGGCAAACAAATAAACAACCACAAGTCACTTAAACCGCCACAGCTCTAGACATGGCATCCGCCACGGTATTGTCAGATCCTTTGACATGTCAGATGTCTAAATGAAACGGTTGGAGGAAAAGACACCAACGCATAAGTCGCTGATTCGGATTCTGGAGTGAATGGAGAAAAGTCAGAGGATTATGATCAGTGTAAACCACTACCGGACATACTCAACCCCCCACATAAACTTCAAAATGCTGCAATGCCCAAATGAGTGCCAGTGCCTCTTTTTCAATGATGGAATAATTAAGCTGATGTAAGTTAAACTTTTTCGAAAAGAAACTCACCGGACAGTCAACATCATTTCCATTAGTCTGCATGAGTACAGCACCAGCCCCCACCTTACTAGCATCCACATACAGCGAAAAAGGCCGGTCCATCTGGGGGGCTTCTAGGACAGGGGCAGAACACAACAAAGACTTCAGACTCAAACTCCCCCTGCCGATCATATAATGCCTTCATTTTATTTCGAGCTCCCTGCAAATTAACTTTCGCCAGTTCATTTGCACGGTACAACCGCTGTCTGAACCCATTCACATAATCTATTTGGTTTACCCGTTAGCTGACATGTGTGGCAAGTTTTAACAAAAGCAGAAATGTCGCTCTTTAAAAGAGGCCAGTAAAAATGTTGTAAAACCCAATCATAGGTTTTCCTTACCCCTAAATGACCCGCCACGGCATCATGAGCTATCTGAAGTACAGTAAGTCTTAACGCAGAGGGCAGAACAATTTGCACAATTTCTTCCCCCACAAAACAGTTCCCCTGGGGAACCCACTTTCTCACCAACAAGCTGTCTCGGAGAAGATAACCACAGGCTGCACTCTCCACCTCATCCTCAGGCAGAACTCAGCTGTACAGAGCCTGAAGGGATGGGTCATCTCTTTGCTCTTTCACCAAACTACTGCAAGACATCGGCAAGGGATAAGCAGGCACAGGAAATACCGGGTCACCTTTCCCACACGGCCTAACAAGACCAAAACCATCACTGGCCCGGCTCATAGCACGTGTCACTGCTATGAAAGAACCCCCAAAACGTCTTTGGGTGACTCAGAACCGTCTACCTGATGAATTTTGACGTTGCACCATCACCGGAACCTCCGTCCTCGGCACAGACAATGAAGGTTTTGTGTGCTCCCACACTGCCGCAAGGACACGACTTCGCTCCTCATGCAAAGACGCAGCAGCTGCAGACGATTTTGTCGGCGAATACACAGGCTTAAACTTTTTCTTCAACACTGGGCACTCACTTTTCCAGTGACCCTTCCCCATACAGTAGTTACAGACACGATTTGGGTCCAGCTTTCCCTGGAAACCCCTGTCTGCCTCAGCCCGCTCAATTCCTTCCGACAGCCTGACAGAGTGAGCCGCATCTCCACGACCACGGGACTCCCCAAAAAATACCTTATGGGTCAAAACAAACTCATCCAAAAATTTAGCAGCATCTGTAACCTTACTTACTTTCTGTTCATTTATGTAAGTAACAACACGATCAGACAGAGTATTTTTAAACTGTTCAAGCAAAATCAGCTCCTGCAAATCCTCCAAGGTTTGTACCTGAGAAGCAGCACACCACCGACTAAAATGAGTGGTTAAATCACGAGCAAATTAAGACTGCTTCTCTTTATTGTGTAATCTGAACCGCTGACGATATGCTTCCGGCACCAATTCATATGCACCAAGTACAGCAGCTTTAACCAAGTGGTAAACACCACTATCGGCAACACTCATGGCTGAAATGTCCTCCTGGGACTTACCAGTGAGCACACACTGAAGCAGTAGAGTGCTGTCAGTGTCAGACCAACCCCGCGCATTTGATAAATGTTCAAACAAAACAAAGAAAATGTCAGGGTCCTTTTCTTTAAATTTTGGAACCAACCGCAAATTTACGAAAACATCAAACAACTGAGTCGGCAGAATAAGCCCTAACGACCCATCAGCCTTCAGTGGGCCAGACTGAAGCTTTCCTGTACTTACAAGGTCCAAACAATAGCGCTCCAACTCCGCCTGTTGTCTCGCCTGATCATATGCCAGTTCAACCTCCCGAAGATGAACATCTTGACGTGCCTTCTCCAATTGCAACTGTAGTAAGAGTAACTCTTTCTGCTCCACAAACGACAATCCAGCCCCAAAACCAGCCAGAACAGGCGCTACGTTAGACACTTTAACTTCCCCATCTACATCCGACACACTAGTCACTACTACAGGCAACTTAGCAGTCTCCCCGAGGACAGGCAAAACATCCTGCTCCACTAATGTGGCCTTTAAGGCACCCAACAACTCATCTTTGTTTAACTTTTTAGAGAGATCCACGCCATAATAGTCAGCCACTCTAAAGAGCTGGTCTTTCTTATAAGAATCAAGCAATTCCACACCTGGACAATTAATAAATTCCTCAATTGAAACCATTTCTCCAGGCAGAATGGCAGAATGTCTAAGCAACAAATACAGGTAGGAAAGAACACCAGCAGGGACGACAGGCCGCAAGTATGGAACCTTATTCCTCTGGCTAACCACCCAAATACTACCTCTCTCACTCAACCCTAGTCTTCATGCAGGCTAGCGGCAGGATAAATTAAGCACAAGCCCAGTAACCCGGTTAACTTTCAGCATGCTGAAAATCACCTAGACAGCCATGGAGTGCACCCGAGCAGCTCCTGGAACCGCGCTAACCACCCGCTGCACAAAAATAACAAACTAAAACAAAAAAATGTCAATGGGGACAACGAGTGTCCCACATTGCTTATGCCTACCAAGAATAAAGGCTCCAAATAACTCACCATCCCTCAACTCCGCAACCTGTAAGTTACAGACACCAGAGCCGGTCAAAACAGTGTGAAACACTCCCTGAAAAGTGTTTTTAAACCCTTACCAGATTCCCAGTACTAACAATATCCCGGACGAGCCCCCATTCCCTATTCTTTTTCCTAGTGTCACTCTCCCCTTTGTTTTTCATCACAGCTCATCTGCCTCCCACAGATGTAACTGTAAATTGCACAGTTTACTGTATCAGTGAATTTCCATTTCCAAGAATTAGGGCGTTCCGGTCACACAGTTCAGGCCATTAATGATCTGTAGTTGTTTGCTTTTGATTCTGAGTAACTAGTGTGCATCAATATGTTTCTTGGGGGAACTGGTGAGAAACTGTTCTAGGAGAAGTTCAACTTTTACGTGCTATAACTGAATCACGGAAGCGTCTGTCCTGGTAAACCTTTGTGCATCATATCATCAATCGGAGACACAAATGACAAACGCTCACATACATGCATGTTGTGCAGGTGGAAGCAGCCGTAGTAGTAATAAAGTCACATCTCTCCATGTCTCTATCTTAACATCTCCAGTCTTGACCATGATGGACAACATCATTCAGGAGACCATCCAGTACACACGGCAGAGGAAGGTCTTCAAGCAGCCTGTCCTCCACCACCAGTCGGTTCACTTCAGGTTGGCTGAGCTGCAGACCGAGGTCGAGCTGCTCCGCTCCCTCCTCCACCGGGCTACAGGTGCGGCTGCTTTATATACAGACATTAAAAAAAAAGTGAAAGATTAATAGTATATGACAGATGTAAGGTGCGGTTTGCATTATCACAGCACTTGGGTTATTGGTTTATTTCACTTCTAGATTTTGCATACTGTAACCAAAATACTTTTATAACCCAGGCCAGGATTAGAAACATGCATGCGTGATTTTGCATTTGCAGTATTTTAGGAAAAATCTTCCAAATGAATGCATGCAGCTGTCCTCATGACACTTAATACCATAGATAGGACTAAGGCTTCTGTAATGGAGGCACTCAGTTCTAAAAGACTGATGTGAATGCCAAACTAGCCTTGAGTGGGTAATTAGTACATCTACAATGCAGCAGGTTGGTTCAAAAGATAACTATTAAGTAGGGATAAGTTAACAGTGAACAACATTATGGTCGGCTAGCTATAGACAGAACAGTAATTGCTTGCTAGTAGATTGCTAAAGCAAAAATAATTTACTGGATGAGTTGGCTGAAAAAAATGATTAACACCATGTTTTGTCTGAAATTAAATTCTTCCCTACTTGTAGGGTATTTGTATTTTTAAGACATACACAGTTATTCAAGAGCTATGCTAACATTGTCTTTTCCCATTTAATTCTATTAGTTAATTGTTACTAGGTTTGGGTTGTGCCGGTGCCTAAATGGAGCCTGAACCGAATAAATATATATATATATATATATATACACACACACACACACGCTCTGCTGCATCCTGCTGTGCTTTGTAATGCCGCACAGTGCCCTGCTATGCCATGAACTACTACAAAAAACTACTACAAACTACTATTTCTTGTGACTGTTATTGCCACTCTTCATTCTAACCCCAACCGTCAGACACCGCCTACCAAGAGCCTGGGTCTGTCCAAGGTTTCTGCCTAAAAGGAAGTTTTTCCTCGCCACTGTCGCATTGTTGCTTGCTCTGGAGGGAACTACTAGAACTGTTGGGTCCTTGTAAATTATGGAGTGTGGTCTAGACCTACTCTATCTGTAAAGTCTTGAGATAACACTTGTTATGAATTGATACCATAAATAAAATTGAATTTTATATATATATATATATATATATATATATATATATATATATATATATATATATATATATATATATATATAACGGAGCACAAAATTACAGTTGGCACCATTAAAGAATGGCTTGTTTATTGCTAAGGCCATATGGTCAAATTGAAATTATTGATTAATAATGTAATAACAATAACTTATAACAATGACTTATTTCACCAGTAAATTGCTGGTAAACGACAAAAACAAGCAGCAGATGGATAATAACTTAAAATTTGGTCTCGTTACTACCGTTTACGTTGGAACCGGTGCCCCATTGGCACCACGTTTCGGTACCCAACCCTAATTGTTACTGTGTTAATCTAGATTTCCTTATCAAAGAACAAATAAATTACAAACGTTCAACTTTTTCTTTTGAAGTTAAGAAGAACTATGTGTGATTGGGTGTCTTACTCAAGGACACTTCTGTGTGGACAGGAGGAGCTACTGTTGGTTCTGTGTGTACTGGCATAACTTCAAAACCCACAGCCAGCTTGGCTACCTGAAAAGACTGGCACATACCCAGCTCCTCCAAAATACATCCCAAGTGCTTTACACTGCAGTGTTCATGATATGAATATGTGGGTGCATCATGGTGGGCGGGTGTTCAAGGTCTTGTGTGATTTCCTCGTGTTAGTAACTACTGCAGTGGCAAGCAGCTTTGAATAAATCTAGCTGCTCCGATTCGTTAGCTCAGAAACAGATCAAAGCTTTTGCATCTGTTTGGCACTGGTAGATAGAAACACACATGCACACTGAAACAGGAACGAATGCAGGAACAAGGAACATGTGTGAAAGAAGCATTGATCAGCTACCAGTGACCCTGAAACAGAGCCACGTTTGTTTATTGTCCTAATTTTCCCCCTTTACATTTTTTCTAACGCCTTTTCATCCACCTGGCCTTTTTTCACTCACCCATGCTTGTGCTATTATTTGTATTCTTCCTATTTTTCTGCAGCATTGTACATTAAAGGCAATGATGTCACCAGGCTGGCATCCATGGCCAAATTAAAGGGGGGGCGCCTGGCCAGGGAAGTGGGTGACAGCTGTCTCCAGTTTTGGGGAGGAATGGGCTTCACCAGTGACGTTCTGGTCAGCAGATTTTACAGGTGAGGCTGGTCAGAAAAAAGTAACTGAAATACGTCATTTGTTCAGTGAACTGGTTTTAAAACTCTATCCTGTTTACTCTATCACAGAGATTTATGGCACTATGATTTTTAATTTTCACACCTGTGCACTTTGTTCATTTCATCTGAAAAAATATCTGACTGGAAAAACGATGTTGCTGCACGAGTTACTAACACAGATTGCTAGCCAACTATGTTTTTGTGAGGGTATAAT
Organism: Percina caprodes; assembly: GCA_013375575.1. Taxonomy (NCBI): domain Eukaryota; kingdom Metazoa; phylum Chordata; class Actinopteri; order Perciformes; family Percidae; genus Percina; species Percina caprodes. The sequence goes on along the minus strand of JABXJD010000056.1, from coordinate 2,948,673 downwards.
GTTTCTCTGGTAAGGGCAACCTCTCCAGTAAGCAGGAGCTTGATACAGCTCATGGTCAATATATTTTTAAAGGAATTTAAATGAGATTGTTAGGCTCAGATTGATATATATGGCTTTTACATAAACATAGCATGTGATCAAATAATACTAATTGTTGAAGACATGCAATTATTTTTTCAAAAAAAAAAGTTTGTATTAACCTTGTCTATTTTACAGAGATTCTAGGTTAATGTCAATTGGTGCAGGAGCTGATGAGGTCATGCTGGGAATAATCTGCAAGTACATGGACACATTGCCCAAGTACTGATATCAACACCTGACTCAGGGACTGATGTCTGCTGCTCCACTGCTGATAATGTGCTAATCATTCACAATTAATTGCTAAACGCCGATCACCTAAGTGCAGTTCTGATATGTTAAAATGCATGACATGCAATGCATTAAGATTGTTATGCCTTTGTGGTCTGAAAGAAACTCCAAACGCAGAATTACAAATCTGTGTTCTTGTTTTCTATGACCTTACAAATGTTGATAGCCAAATGTAATTATATAAGTTGAAATTTGTTCATATCAACATCCTTTGAAGAGTAAATCTATTTTTTTAGAATAGACAGCAAAATAATGTGCACAAAAATGAATGTTGTGTATAATACCAATTGTCATTAAAAAAATTACAAAATCAAAGTACCAGTTTGATTTTTTTTTTTTTTTTAAGCACATTCTGTGTAAGTAGCACACAAACACACTAGTCTATTCAGACATAAAATTTATTTACATTAAAAAAAATTTACAATAAAGACGAAACAGTGAATACTTAATTCTGTATGGATGCAATTGCTGCAATATATCCGTTCATTCTTTTCCGTACACTTGATCATTTAACTTAATCACTCAACACAGCTGGGACTACAACACATTTGCCCATTTCACTGTTTATTATACAATGTGCCTGCATTAAAGTTTTTGACACAGTATCTTCTACCGTTCTTACGTTTGTCTCATCTTTCCATCCAGGTACATTGGACTGCTATCAAGTATATACATACAACATAATTCCTAATTCACATGGTCATCAATCTTCCATGAAATGGAATCAGGAGTACTTTCATGACTAAAAGTGGGTGTTGTTCTGTGAAATACTCAGACATGGGCACGTATAAAGCTGAGCCAAAAAACCCTGCCTTTCCTCATCAGCATTATGCTGGTTTAGTTTTGATGTGTGAGAAAAGCGCAGACAGGACAATGACGTGGAATCAAGAGGCCAAGTCCAACAGGGTCCTCTTATCACCTTAGCTTGATAAACCAGTACAGGACAAAGAAGACAAATAGGCAGAAGAGCAGCATGTAGCACAGCAGTTTGGTCTGACTGCCTCTGGACAGCTGCTTGACTCTGCCTATGGTGGCACCAAGCAGGCCGCCTGTTGAGTCAAAGTCTGAGTCCTAGTGTTGAAAGAGGGATGGAAAGTTTAAAGTCCAGGCAGGCCAGCAAACAAACTTACATGTTGATCCGAGAAAATATTACTGTATTTGATGGTGGTGGAATGAAACATAATGCATTTACTCATACAGTACTTGAGTACAATGGTGAGCCACTATTTAATACTTCTTTTGACTTTTTTTGACAGCTATATTGATTAAAATTATATAATTATCCTCAAAAATGATAATTTGATCAAATTACCCAAAAGTAGATAGCAGTTTAAAGTAGCTCTTCCCCTCTTTAATTATGGAGCATAGTGCAAAGGGTGCTGGAATAAATATTGTTATTATATAAGTATTATAGTACAATATGAACAGCTCTGAAATAGAGAATGATGAATAAATAAGTGGAACCAGTAAACAGACAGATTAGAGACTGTTGCTGGGTATAGCATGGACTAAAATAAATGTTTTTTTCTGTTTATTGTGTAAGAACATGTTGCTGCCAATAGTTATGTACTTAAGTAAGATTTGAATGCAGCACATTTACTTGTAAGAAATACTTGTTAGTACCTGGTAGAAGTACTTGTATTAAACTCACCATCTCCTCCAGCACTTTATTCTGGTATTTAACTTCCGTTCCAATGTCGATAGAAAGCTGTAAATATCAACACTATATTAATATCAGTAAGTAAAAAACAATAAAGCAATAGGCTAAGTGTACATTATTTCAGACCTGTAACGTCATTCCAAATGAGAAAAAAATCAAAAGAGTTTAGCTTTTAACATTTAGCTTGGACAACCATAGCTAACTATTTCAAAGTGGCCAACACAGACGTCTTTTATGTAGCATTTACCAATAATAATAAAAAACATCAATAGCTAACTACTTACACTTTTCAAAGCGCTGACTTTAGATCTCAGTCCCTCTTGTAGATGTTCATTTTCCTCTTCATACACACTGTATCCACTTGCGACATAATTCCCAGTGCCTCCTTCACCTTAATGTAACGACACAGTTAGCTAGTTTGCTATTTATCCGTATTGTAGCCCTATGGAGCTTGTAGGTTATATCAACTTGGGCCTGGAGTACACAACAACGCACATTAATTCTCATTTAGGTAACAACATTATCTAGCTAACGTTAGCTGTTAGCTAGCTAACATACGAGTTTAAAATTAAGATGTAACGTTATCGTTACGTCTGTCACTTACCCAAGCCGGCGCGCCTCATCTTGAACAACTGATGGTTAACGTTAGGGTTTATATAACGTGTATGAAAACAAATTCAAACAAAATTAGATAGAAATTACGGCTAACGATAATCTGGTGACTGGCAAGTTTGAACACATCAGCAAACGCCACGACATCATACGGTGGCCGACGAGGACAATAATTGCTTGAAAAAGCGTGTTTGTGTGTCAGTGTCTTTAACTGTCTATGGTCAGGTCCCAGTCTAGTGCATGTGACTTGCTTGCATGTGTTTCTCTGCAGTTAATGGTTGAGTGTGCGTGTATGCCTATAGGGAATACAGGGGATTATTTTATAAACCCTGCAGCTCACCTTAAAATGACGTCAAAATTAGCGTAACAAAGACAAAGTACAGCAAACCCAATCCATCTCTATTGACTGGCTCCTATGGATTCTGGACGGACTGAAACAATATTTATTTAAGTAATTATTGTGAGTCAACAGTAAACATTGCATGATCTTTCCCAATATTGTGACAGTTTTCTTTTCTTTGCTCTCACGTTTTTATTATTATGGGGTTGTTGTTTAATGATTATTAAAATGCTCAGTATAATGGGGAGCTGTTATGGATTTTCTGTTACAGGAACAATAACACAAGTTGTCACAAGAATACAAACATAATTTTTAATTTGTCTGTTGGACTTCTGATGCAAAGACAAAAGAACCACACAATAATTATTTTGTTTCTTTCAATAAAATAACTATTTCATGGCTTCCTCATATTGAGGTAAAAATATCCAAATATAAAAATGAATCATGTCATTTTGTTTTTGTGTCTTTTTGATTGTATATGTGTAGGGGTATACCCAATCTGGGAGAAAAAGCATAATTCATATGATTGGTTGCCAGGTTAATACCAGTTGCTCCACCTTAACACAAAAACAGGCCCAATTATTTCAAACTATCTGACATATATAATAAATATAATTATCAAGACAAAGTGCTGTAGTAGCAACACACAGCAATGGGTGAAACCTATGATTTTAAGGAGAAAATTCTATGATGTTCCTTTTAGACAGACAGATTGTTTCCTTTCAGATGAATATCCTTTGGTGATTTAATAACGGGGGCTTACTGACACATCCATCTGTGCTCTGTAGGATAGAAAAGAGTTTCTCAATATTTCCAAAATCCTAGAGGTGCTATTTAGCAGTGATTAGCTTTCCTTATCCCCACATCCATCATCCCTCACCTGGCCTTGTGCCATTATTGCAGGAGACAGCCAATATGATATAGGAGATTAAAATGACTTTCATGATGTTAATTCATTCCAATCCAATCCATCTTTTAAATACATACAACTTTAAGCTCCTATCTACCATAATGCATTTTAATGCGCCAGCACTCATCTTTTTATGTATCGCCCAAAGGCCTTGCTGCATGCATGATCTTGGCACACGTGTCACAGAAACTGAGGATATTGATTGAACTGTGCGCGTCTCAGCCTTTGTGGATCTGAGAGGATTGGATTTATCAGATGGGTCTTTAGAGTGGAGAAAGGCGTTTGGATGTTTGGAAACTGGAATCCTCATTGGAACTCTGTGAATCCTGAGCACACTTAACACACACATGTTGGATTGAGTGTACACACACACGCAAATATGCCTAAGCAGTCCTGTGTACACAGTAAGCTGTGTGTTACAGGCAGCCATGTTCCATATTATGTACATATTCTAGCCTAAATGTATTTACCAGATTTGAATGTGTTCTGTGGTCAATACCATCGGTTATTTTCTGCAGTGAGGATATCAGACACATGATTTGGCAAAAGCTTCTCAGGGATAATCCACGTAATATCAGGGATAATTACAGAAATAGTTCAACATTTTGGGAAATGCACTTTTTTCTTTCTTTCAGAGAGTAAACGAGAGGAATGAAATCACTCTTATGACTGTATGGTGGATATAAATGAGAAGAATTAGTTTTTTTAATCGCTTTGGGGAAATTCAATATTTTTTTACCCCATTTTTATTTACACATGATGATATTACAACGTGATGATTACAGTTAGCAGTTAGGGATTCCTATAAGGGCACATTGGCAGTGCTTGAACATTGCTGCATTAAGTTACTAGTCTCTCTAGTCTCGCATTGCCAGACCTTGTTTTGGTGGAACATATGCACCCCGCTAAAGAAAACACCACATCAAATACTAAATGAAGTTAGGTGAGCTATTTAAATGAACTGGATACATGTTAATATATGTTTATACATGTAATATGCTCTTACCAGCATATTTCCTTCTGCTCTTCAGACAGCATGCAACTCCACTCAAAACTTCCCAGATATAAAGTTCATAGAAGCCTGTAAACATTTTTTTTGTAAATCTTCACACTCAAATTCCAATTCTGGAAGAAACCAGCAACCTTGGATTTCAGGAAAGTGGGCTACTACTCAAAATTGCAGTTCCCATACCGGGAGTCGAACCCGGGCCGCCTGGGTGAAAACCAGGAATCCTAACCGCTAGACCATATGGGAGCCGAATACGAAGTCTTCCTATTGTGCCTCTCTCCAAAAGTGACACATTTCACTGTTCTATAGCTCAGCTCATTTTTATTTTATTTTTCTCGCAGCCCACTCCAGAGTGCAGCGTGATGAGGTATTTATATTTGGACTCCTCCGACGGCATCTTGCTAAAAAACAAACAAACCGTCACGTACACTCAATGGTAGGCTACCCTTCAGTCAGTGGTGCATGCTGGACAATGCTACAGTCCAGAAAAAAAGCTATAAAAATGGATAGGCTAACAGAAAGCTGAAAATACGAGAAACAAAAAAACCGGAAAGCTCTAAGTGATGTGGCCAGATGACCTAAACCGAAGCACTTTTTCATTAAAACCAGCGAAAGTGAAAGACAAAATGAAGACGATGAGACGGGTAAGCTAGCTAAGCTAGTTAGGACCAGTCATTCTCTATCGTTCTCGTTAGGACGTTCAGAATGCTAGCGGTCGCGCAAAACATAATACAACGTTGCCTGCAAACCACCGTTCATGTTTTGAATCAAACTTTATTTTGCAGCTCCTCAGCAGCAGCCACAAGTCCAGTTTGCTGCTAGAAGTGACAATGAGGAGCCAGTACCAAGCACCAGCTCCAGGTGGGCAGGTAGGATTGCTCATTGAGTGAATATTACAAGAATTATTAATTAATGAAGAGTGTCGTGTAGACCCGGCCTATATAGAAATACGTCCTCAGATATAATCAACGATGCCAGATGATTCTACACTACAATAATGAGACTGACATGATGTGAAAGCTTTGTAAAAAGAGATTTGTGCTGAAAACATGACCTTGTTTAACATTATATTCAGAAGCTGAGCCAGGAACCAGTAGTGTGCAAGGGATAGCTGCTGTCAGGAAGGCATAGTAAGCTGTTATGCCACAGTGTGGGAGCAAGCAAACATGATCAAATTAGTTACAATATAATCACTTTCTATGCCCAAATGTCACTAGGGACCCAGTAGGATTTGTATCATGTAAATTAGAATAGTAAATATATTGAAAGAGAATAGGATGAAAGTAATATGAAACATTATACAAAATACATGATGGGTCATTAGAAAGTGGAATATATTTTTATTGTATTCTTTATTTATTTTTCTTTTATATTTGTATATAGTCTTTTAATTCTTTGCAAGGTTTGGATATCTGTGAACACATTAATTTGCACAGAAAATAAATTCGGATATGGTTGAACATTACATTGTGTTGTTGTAAAGTATACTGTCGGTAACTTTTCTAATAAATCTATTTTGTAAAGCAACACTTAATGTGTTTGCACTGAATGACATTTTATAAAAATACACTGAATCACAATGTTGTAATGTAATCTGTAGAGAGCAGTGGGCTATTGCAGACTTCTATACTAAGGTTTTAATTACATTGTTTTAATATATCATGTCAGTTATCATGAACTAAGGACTGAGGTAGAGCCCAACCGATGTATCGGCGGGCCAATATAAATAAAACAAATTATTATCATATTATTTTAGTGAGAACTCATAAATAACTACAAATAACTAATGTTAGGGAAATCTGTTTATGTTTTGTAATGCATTTCTGGATTTCTAAAAAAATATACATGTATATCGGCCGATATATCGGATTTTTAAATAACCAAATATTCGCATTGGTATCGGCCTTAAAAATCCTTTATCGGTCGGGCTCTAATCGGAGGCATGAAACTCCAGGGCTAAAACAGTGAGTCCCGCTCTGGCCCTGAATGAAAGTAATATGGAAGTGTATGTGAAGTGCTACTGTGATTTGGCAGTGATCGTTATTAGCTGAAAATGAGAAATGTTCATCTATCTCAGCACTGCACCTCTCATTGGGTACTGCTGATGCTTAACAATATCTGGCGCACCCTGATTTGCATAATTTCTCCAGAGAATGGAGCGATGAATGAGTCAGATGACGGAGGAGTAGAAGTGGAGAGAAAAACATGCCGGAGGAAAGATCAAAAGGACCCGATTGTGCTTCCTACTATTAGTCTCAGGATATAAAGGATTTTGATTCCCACACTTAACATTGCTTTGAACTGCAGTTATAATAATTCTGCCAGCCCTTTAGTCATGCTTAAAATGTTCTGGCTTGTAAATCGTTATTTTATGAGGATCTGGATCCTGACTAGATGGCCGTGTTATTCAGAATGGGCCTAAATTCTTTAATTCATTAGTATAAGGATTAAAATGTGGAAGGCAGTGAGAGAGGAGTGTAAGTGAGAGGGCGAGGATGGAGGGTAAACAAAAGTCAAACAGTCAACTCCAGGGAACCTGTGGAGCCCCACAGTGTTCAATATTTAAGACATAAAATAAGTAATCACATGAACACAAAGTAAAATATAGCCTATTTAAAAAAAACAAAAAACTATGGGACTTATCTTTTATGAATTAGTTTAACTCAATTCAGTATTATGAAATATTATTTAATCATTATTTTCATTTTAATTTCATGTTTTTATTTCATAATTCCTTTAGGTACAATGTTTTTAGTCTCACATGGCAGTGGAGTTGTGCCCACCTCCTTACCTCTCAGCCAATCACCTTTGCCCTAACTATACCTGCAAGCCAGCTAGATCAATTTGGCTACAAGAGCCAATGAAAAAGTCTGCATATAAAAATAAGGTAGCTACAAAGAGCTCACAAGCCAACCTGGCTAATCAGCTGTCTAGTTAAGTAGCGAGAATGTACATAGATAAAGAGAGGCTACAGTACTATAACGTGCAATGTGTTTATTTAATTATTTTAGCATTAATGTTGTTCTAGCTAACAAGAGCTAGCTGCCTACATTTTGGTAACATTTGGTTAGCCTGCTAAGAGACTGAGAGCACATGTGATTGGCTAAAAGGTGTTGGGGCGAGTACTGGTGACAACTACACTAGCTATGTTTCCATCCACACGTTTTTATCCGAATTAAGTGATATCAAATGAAAAATGCCCTATGGAAACAGTAAAATTCGATTGAAATTCATGAAAATCGACTCAAAGGAAATACGTTCAATCTCATCGGATTTTATCTTGATCAGTTTACGGCTCATGCAATGAACGCTGATGGAAACGTTATTTGCTGAATAAATAATGAATTGCGATTAAGTTTTAGGTCATATTATGGTTGCAACCCGCCACAAAACAAAGAAAAATAAGTTTTAGTTCATTTCCGCCAAGTATTTCCGCTCTGTTTGCACACATGGCGAGTGTCAACAAAGACAAATGTAAGTGGACGAACGAGGAGACAAGAGACTTTTTGAATTTAATTTACGAGCAAAATATAACGGCTATTTTAGATAGCAAAAATCTAAGAAATGCCATTATTTATCAGGAACTCGCGAAGGAAATGGCCAACAAAGGTTAAGACAAGCTGTGGGACGTCCTCTGGAGTAAATGGAAGGCACTCAAACAGCGAGACATGTCTCAAAAAAGAGTTGTCTTGCAGTGGCACATAAACACTATTGCAACTTTTGCAATATTGATCATGTGTTGGTAGATGGGGCAACCCATTTTGTCTAGCAAAACTTTGTTTGCAAATGTTTTCTTGAATGTTGTGCGATTCAGTGCGAAAATGAATGGAAACGCCTTAAAATGTCTCAAATCAATTTGCTATACCAATTTGACGGCAAAACAGCATGTGACGTCATTACGCACAGGTTTTTTTTCGCTTTGTTTTTTTTTTTTTACCAAACTTCAGATAATTCGATTGAGAAGTGGATGGAAACTTAGCTACTGCTTAACTTAGCTAAATAGAAGTGAATGCCGCAAGGCTGGTTTGTATTTATAATTGAGTTTTAAGAATAAATGAAATTATTCAGAATTTATTAGTGTGTATATAATGTATACATATGTAATGTGTAAATGGAGTGTATACACATTATATATACCCTATCTAAAGGCTACATATTTATTTCAAATTGTTGTATTTCAGTCAGTCAGAGTCACATATAAAAAAAGGCTTTGAGAAGAGGGAAAGTATGCAGGTTTGAGTAAATAAGGACATAGATTGCAGCACATGGCTCTAAGCTGAAGGTTTTTTTTTTCTTGATTAGTATGGTGATGAGAGTAGGATTTCATGACCCTCCTGAGATCTGTAAGGCAGGTGACTACTGGGAAATTATGAAATAATCTGTGAAATAAGCAGCATATTAGAGAAAATGTTCTGCAGCATTGTGAATGCCAGACATTTTACCTTTCCAAATGAAAACAAAAGCTTAAGGAGAAGCTTTTTTAAAACACAGAACAACATCTGTTATTACGCCAGAGAGAACTCGGCTCTCTATTAAACCTTGTCTCTATACATTATATTTAGAACAGATGCTGATATGTGTGTGCATGTATGTGTTTACATGCATATACAGTGTGCAATTTTTCAGGTTCCCCATTTCATAATTTCTTATTAAGACATTTTCTATTTAAATCATTTTATAGCTTCTGTATTGTCATCTTGCATTATTCAGATTAATCACAATGTGTCATCTTATTGGTTTAGCAGGAATGGTAGGTAGCCATTACAAAGAAAGCACTCCTAAAATAGAAAATTAAGAGAAAGATAGGTTGATGGAGGATTAGGGACGTTCCTTTCCCAAATTCATCTTTAAAAGCTCACATATTAGCTTTATGGCTATTCCATGCAGCTGAATTCCGTCAAGGGATCCCTTGTCACTCCTAATGAACAAGACTATTACTCAGACTAAAATAAGTTGTCACCCTGTTGGATCCATGTTATTATTCACTCGTTCCATCTGTGCATCTGTGTGTTTGCAGCTGAGTGTGTCTGTGTCAGCAACCTGATGACCCCCTTGAATCCCAATGGGAACGCAGCTAGTCCCCATTTAAAAAAAAAAAAAAAAAACTGATCATATGAGCTCCTTGTCTTTCTTTTTCTTGTTCAAATTGAGCTTTGATTCATTGGTTGACACTGAAACTGGATCCCTTGACAAAAAGAAGATGCAACACCCTTTACAAAAGAAATGAAATATTGATTAACTTTAGCGTTGTTTACCCCACTGGGTGGGCTTCACTGTGATTATAATCTAAACAAGACTATATAGGTCTTACTTACAGATGACATTTTATTAATACATGTCATTCAAAGTGTATCTGATTGCAAATTAGATCACTGTCTTTTTATCTGACCCTTGATGTAATGTCATTGCCCCTTATACTTCCAGACAGACATTTCCTTTGGAATGCAACCATAACACCACAGAATGGAAAATACATCTATATACATAGTTGTGGCATGTAGTAGTTGCATTATCTTTAACACAGCTGAAACTGATTTGTTGGACCGAAAACAAACAAAGACAAAATGCAATATATTTGTTTTAAGCCATTCATCTCCAGTTCCCACCTTCAATCTTTTCTACTGCACAGCTTTACTTTAACTTTAACTTTACTTACTAAATCATCTGGCAAAGTGCGTTTGGTCACCAACTGCACTCACCTGACCGAGGGTGCTTTGTTGAACACACTTTCATGCCTTGAGATTCAATCAACTAATTTGAATCAATTTACCTCAAGGCATGATGCAACAGCATGTAAGTAAATCTACACCTGGTGGAAATGATCTTGCATTATGGTAATCATGCTGAAATACTTTCTTACTTTGCATCATTCAGTCTGAAGCTGATTGCTACAGTGCAAAAGTGCAACTATGGAGTACATTACTCCCACATACAATCCGCAATAATACTTTAAAAGTATATTTTTATTTAGTTATGAATACATTACAACATTACTGACACAACACTGACAGCCCTATTTACCTTTGCGGTTTTTAAATGTGTTTTTGGTCTGTATTTAGTCTTGATCAGATTTCACCATTGCTCACTTTTCTATTCAACACACTTTGGGTGTGCAATTACCACTTAAGAAAGGGCATTGAATGGTTTGCCACCTTGGAAGAAACATGGGCCATAAGTTGCCAAAGGCCATCTAGTGGACTTTATCATACTTTTTACAATTAGACATTTTCATTAGTTTATTTTTTGTCAAACCATTCCCAAGGCCAAACTTTCACACTGAAGTTTATATATTGTTTTGTAGTTCCTAACAATTTTTTATTTTTTGTATTTTATTTGCCAGTAAGTAACAAACAACTAAAGCTTTCAAAAGTAGATAGTATGGAGTGAGTGCTGAATTTTCTTCAACAATGTAGTAGAGTAAAAGTACAAAGTAGCATAAAATGGAAATAGTCAAGTAAAGCAACCTCAAAACTGCACCTAAAGGGTAACTCTCACCAAAATGCAACCTAGGGTATTTTTGTGAATGTACCCGAGTCAAACTTTTATTTAAAAACATAATTAGGACGGAAGCGCCACTTTTAAGATTCACCATATTAAGTTTTTTTTTTTTTTTTTGAATGGGCGAGCTAGGGGCCCTTCTATCATCGCAACCACAAGGTCAATATTGTTTTTCACTAACGACAAAACAAAAAATTATCCATTCCTTTTATACAGAACTAAGCTTTAGGAGTGTTCCATCATTACTCTCCTCCCTCGACTCTTTTTGACTAGCTAGATGGACGGCAACCGGAAAAACCAACAGCTACAGTGAGTGGTTAAAACCTAAAAAAAGTCTCAGTATACACAAACATTTGACCAAAAAATGATAATATGATAAATCTTAAAAGTGGCGCTTCCGTCCTAATTGTGCTTTTAAACGAAAGGTTGACTCATGTACATTCAAAAAGGACCCTAGATTGCATTTTGGCAAGAATTACGCTTTGAGTAATTTTAAAGTGGCTATTATGTAACTTTCAAATTGTGTTGATTTCAGCGGCCTCTTCAGACAAAAACGCTAGTGTTTTTACCACACTTGTTGTCTTAAAGGTCTAGGAGTTAGCGTTACGGGGAGGTCATATAGTTGCAATGAATGTTGTGCCCAGACAGAAAATCACTCATTTACAATAAGAAAGTACATTACAGATGCATCGTTGCAAGTGTTGTATACGGTAACTTAGCCTACTTTGGATGTATCGTAAGCTGAACCGGGTATCCCTGTCCTTGTGTCATGAGCCAAAGGATTAAGAGTTTGTTGTAGCAACCAACGTAATAATAACTTAGATTAATATAGCGCATTTCATGAAACCCAGTGATGCACAGAAGTACAGGGGGACAAGGGAAAATAAAATAGTAGGCCAACACAAACACGGACTGGCATACAACCACATTGTGCAAGTTATTTTTATGAATGAAACAGACATATTGCATACCTGAGGGCCAATTCGGGTTTAAATTATTAACAAACCCGTAATTGTCTCCATCTGTTGAAAGCCTGACATGATGTGACTCGGATTTCACCAGTTGTCTTTCACTTTCCCTTTTAGCTTTTAGTTGTTCTTCGTTTAATTTCCTTCTTTTCTGTGATGGCCCTGGCCCAGAATCAGCCATAACTACACCAAATAACTTCTCAAATAAACTAAAAATAGATTAGGCCTACATAAAGACCTCTCCTGCTACCTTTTACCTGCATACTCACTAACACAGGCTTTTCTTGTGTTCAATCTGTGACCTTTCAGAATGTGTGCTCTGTAGCGCCGTCTACCTGCCGTAGATACTTTTGGGACTTTACGGGAGAAGCCGGACTCGGGCAGAGGCATTAATAAAAACTATATAAAAAATAGCAATCTTTTCACTGTTTGTCTCGTTTAATGTTACAGGTCATTTATGATCATCAGATGGAACGTTACACAGTTTCAGAAACATTTAAAAGTTACATATAGTCACTTAAAGTAAATGTAGCCTACTTAGTTACACTCGTAGCTTGTAGCCTTGCAATAAATGACCTGCTCATTGGTCTGATGTGAATGAGTGGTGGTGCATATTAAGATGTAAATAATTTTTTAACAACATACTCTGTTATTTCCTTGATTCAGGCAAACATTTGTCTCAGGATGTTTGAATAACACAACCTGTTTTGGGAAACACTTCCAGTCAGCAGCAACCACTTATAGACATAACAAATTTAATGTCCAGGAATCATTTTTGGTACATTGACTCAAACAGAAGACACTAAAATCTTGTTCTTAATGTCCTAAAAAAAACAACAACATGTAACTGATTTATTAAATGAAGTACAAAGAGAGGAACTGACTTGCTAGTATAGCAACAGCAGAGTATGCTTTCTTATAAAATCTATACACAGGAATATAACATAAATGGAAACTTATTGGTGACAAATGCTTGCTGCAGTACATTAGTGTGCTTGGTTGCAGCAGTTCCTTATATTTGCTGCTCTTCTACTCTTTGTCTTAAGCCTTGAACTACATTTGTTTTCACAATTATTTAGTTTTTTTCATTCAGGGCCTCCCAAGCATGTTTGTTGCAGTAGTCCATTGTTTTTATTTAATCTAAAAAAGGACAAGGTTGTAAGTTTATTAAATTGGTAGGAAGCAATTCAACATTCCCCCGATAAAGGATATGGCCTATTTTATGCTCTGTCTGTGTGTTTGTTATTAGAATACACACTTGCCATATCCTCTGCTGTGTTATCTTTCTTTTACTGTTCCCACTTATGGAAGTTGGAGCCATCACACCCAGTATCCTACAGTATGTAACTCTAAACTCTGCTGCTCAGCTCCAGTGTGGGCTACATCGATAAAAGCCATTGCTTTTATTGGTTTCGATTGGTCTGCAGGGTCACCCATGATTTTTAAGTCGCCCACACATACACAACTGTACGTCTGAGTTTCCCTAAGCTTTATCACTCTGCCTTGTTTACAAAGTTTTAGAAGGGTTGGGCAAAAACAAATTCACTTACTTACTTAAGCAAATCCAATAAAGTAGGCGATTGCATTTGTTTGAGAGTCATCCAAGAGAAACCATATACAAGGAAGGACGTGTTTATTGTTTGTTTTTTTGCAACGTATAACGGTGTGAGAGTCCTTTTTAAAATAGAATGGAGTCTATCCCAGCAGACAAAGATAATGAAAAGTTATGATGAAAAGGCATATAATAATACTAGTGTGCGCTAATTAGCTTTTTCTGCATGACCACTTGAAGAAGAAAAGTTTGCAAGCTGAAGAGACACCGTACAGCTGACTGAGTCCTAAGCCAGCCAGGAGCAGATTGAGCTTGTTGTCTTTGATCATATTGAGAAAACATTTCTATCATCGCTTTGAATTCCTGCAGCCAAGTTGAGCTCTTTCATTTCAATGTGGTTAGGAAAGAGTATTAATGCACATTAAAGCTGGTTTTGCTCTGGCCTCATTTTATATGGGAGTTTTTGCACTCTCAATTTTAATGGTGGGGAAAGTCAGGGAAGTGACCGCACGGACGTGCTGATACACCGCTGAATCATTTGCTGCTGCCACAGTCATGACAGCTTTCTATTAACTGTCATGAATAGGACATTTCTTCTCTCAGCAAAAGAGCAAACCAGACAAAGCCTACCCTTCTGTGAATTCCATTTGAAAGGCTTACCCACACACCAAGAACAGAATCACAAGTTTGATGCACTGCTGTGTCTCTCATGTTACCAAAGCTTTGGTCTGCTGCACTTCTCCTCCCTTCAATATGTCACCGCACCGCATGCCTTTGTCTTGCTATAATTGAGTATCACCAGGGCTCAATTCCAGCACCCTCTTATACCCCTGGTGCTTGGCATGACAAGCTTTGACAAGTAATTCATAGTTTGCTGAGTAGTGCTATGAATTACTTTACGGTAATCTCCCCTCAGGGATGTGGCATAATGTCAAACCTCCTGTTTTGTTGCGCTTGTAGAATACTTATTGTGACCAAAGCTGGCCTGGCCCAGGGACAGTTTATGCATTAACGTCCAGGCGGGAGGGTTTGGGCAGTATTTGGAGAGTAAATTCCCACTGAATTGTTGAGGGGGCAGATGTGCATAATGATGAAGGAACCTTAATGAGGCTTGTTTGGAAATTACATACAGGGAAGAGCATAGCAATGTGCTAAATTTGACAATGTTTGCCATTGCAAACTACAGCCTTTTATTACAATACATTATTCTCATAACAGTGCCAATACTGTCCCAGTGCTCTGTGGCCTTCATAAATGTGCTGCTTATTGACACATTACCACAGATTACAGTGCTACTCTAAACGAGCTAATGTTCATTTAGTCCACACAATTGAGACAAAGCCAAGGTAGCCTAGTTTTTTATTGCCCATTGTATCAGTTTTCTTCTGGATTACACACATTAAACATGGTAAATATAATTTATAGCAGCTTAAGTATAACCATGTCACTAATTTCTTTGTGGTCAAGTATGACCCTGTAGACTGCAAAAGCATCATAATCAATAAATAGCATTGGCAACTTGTTATCAAGGTAGCAGCTGTGGGTGAGGATGAAGCTGTTATTTTATGAAGTTTCACTGAAGTTACACACTGACTTTAAGTTGACACCACCACCCTCTGAAGACACCTGGTATCTTCAAAAAAGAGGAAATAAGTGTGGGAGGAGCAGTCAGATCCCATGCTGCCTTTTTGAATCTAAAACATCCTGACCCACTTTTCCGCCTTGGAAAAAAGTACAATTTGACTACATAAACTGTAATCTGATTATAAAAGCAAGCAGAGGTATTAGTGCGGCAGTATTTTCTAAAAAGAGCGACTTTGAACCTGAATTTGTCATAGCTAAGATAATGGAAATTTAAAGCCGGAGGCCATGTAACAGAAATGGATTTATCTTTTAACTAATGCAGCAAGTGTATCATAACCACAACATGACTACTATTATAGAGCACTATGTGAAAGCACAGGGTTTAATCACTCATTTATTTTATTGTAAAGATTACAGCACTATAAAAGCACTAACATTATTGATATCATGACCATGGTTGATTTTGAGATGTCACTGATCACATCAGTCACAATGCTGTACTTATTAATGCAACGGCTACTTTTTTTTTCTCTCAAAAATTAGTAAGACTGAAGGAGGAGCAACAGTGCCACCTAGTTTAATGTATGAGCTCAATCCTCTTCACTGTCCAAGCTCTGAAGGAACATTCACCCTTATTGTCAAGGCATATAATAAAATCTGTCTGTATATTAAGATTGACTGACATGATTAGTAATTTGCACAGTCAGTCTGCTCCTGCTGTGTCCATTCAGAGAAGATCACATCAAGATAATTATGTCAGGAATACATTAGGCATGACCTTCATTGATGTCTTTGCAGATAAATATTTGTTGAAAGGGTTACACGTTAACATGAAAAAGCTTTATTTAGACAGACGCATCCTAATTAGACTGAGGTTAGCTCTTCACAGGGTTGTTAATTCCTTAGATGACACAATGCAAATGATATCCTTCCAACACCCCTTGCTCGGCTCGAGCAATGAGTCATCAAACCCCTATCAGGAGAGAAAACTAACAAAGTAAAACTGTCTAACTCTTTACTTTGTCATTGTAATTCAAGACAAATACAAGTCAGCCTGGTTAAATTTGAATATTTTTATGTTTTTTCTGCACCAAATCGCACGCTTTTAGATGGAAGCTTTCAGCTTGCATATTTTCCTCCTTTATTTGGCAAAGGGCAACTCAAGGCCAATTTAGAAACTAGAAGCTAATTTCTGACTGTGTCTTTTAAATCACGCTGCAAGACCGTGTTTTAAGTGTCAGGGTTTCTTCTGGCATGTTTAGGTCCCCTGACTACTAATGCTTGGAACTTAGAAATTCTAATACTTGTTGTGGTTCAGGCTCTAGCTGTTTGGTGACACCTGGAAGCTGCTTGAAATCCTCCCAGATCCATTTGTTTCTCATAATGTTTACATTATATGTATACTATTTGTCATTCGGATTGTCTCTGCTGTAATTTAATTATTTTGGTCATTCTGACCATACTGTACATCTATTGCATGTCTATTGGTCCAGTTGCTCGTCCTGAGGTTTCTTCCATTTTTTCCTGTGAAAGGGTTTTTTAGGGAGTTTTTCCTTATCTGAATCAATATTCAAAGGACAGAGGGTATTGTATGCTGTACAGATGACAAACAAGCAAGTCCCTGGCCAAGTGCCAACTCAAGACAAACAAGTCCCAAGTTTAGAACAAGTCCCAAGTCAACTGCTTAGTCAAGACCAACAAATCCCAAGTCAAGTCCCAAATCAAGACCAACAATTCCCAGGTTCTAAGTTAAGATCAACAAGTCCCAGATCAAGTCCCAAGACAAGACCAACAAGTATGAAGTCATCTGCAAGTTAAGACCAAGCAATTTAAGTCCACCAAGTTCAAAGTTAAGGCCAACAAGTTGCAAGTCATTGAAGAAATGAAGAGTTAGTTTGCTGCACTATTTTTTATAATATGATTTCTAATCCCTAGGACCAGATATACCACGTCATTCCAAGAAAAAAGGCCAGAGTCTGAGTGAAGTCAGAAGTCAGTTGCTTATGTCAATAATATACCTATTTCACAATATATCTGAGACATATAGATAGGAATGTGAAACATGTTACTAAAATTGTACTTCCACAATAAATGTCCTTAAAGCGTCACATTGTGACTTTTTGCATCTTTTAACTAAAACTTTTGAACCAACATGGAAAGTCCCTTGGAATTTTGAATCAAACATATGAATCAGGCAGAACAAAAGATAAGATGTTAAAACCACGATAGCACATATTCAGTTTGTTTTGCAGGGCTTTTATATAGTCCAGGTAAATGGAAAATATTTTCAAATAAAATAATTTTTTTTTGAGGGTGCTATTTCATCCAAGAACCATAATCTTTGACAGTATAATGTAGAGGATATTTTGCACTCTACTCTCTTCTTGAGTTTTTTTTTTTTTACCTAGATTGAAAATGCAGCATTTATGCAAAATTGAAAGCACTCCAAGGAAACAGTGTTTGAACTCTAGGCATAACATATCCAAATTTAGTTCACAAGGAGAACTCAAAAGAGAAAACATTTATTAATGTGCATCACAATGCTTCAACTGACAAATGCATATGCCCCAAAAGAGGAAAATATTAGGCTACTTAATATCAAATTATACAAGGTTGTGTTCAAAATCAGCTATCATCACTACAATACAATTACTTCGATTATCATGCAATTGATGAATCAACACTACTGAAATTAAGCAAATCCAATTGTCTCATTCGGTTTTCAGCATGCACACAGTGTAGTTCTCCTGGGTCCCTGTCCGTTTTCAGCTGTCTCTTAGGCAAACTAAACCAGGCTTAATGTGTATCCTGAAGACCTCACAAACAAATCCACAATAATCTTCTTATCTATGCATAATTGTGAGTGATTTAAATTCCCAGATGCTCACAAGGAAGGAGACAGATATTGTTTGACAGATTAGTGAGTTGTCTGTCTTATGACTTCCTCACTGAACACAAGCAGAAAGAAGAACACATCATTAAAACTTCCTTCACAAGCTGACCTGTGCTAACTAGATTCACATTGGTAATTTGAAAATGTGTTATGCTGTGTGCCATGCATCAGCTGATATGGAAGTGAAATGGGAGGAAGTGATATGCAAGGATGCTTGTTGGAGAATATCAATCAGCAAGCAGCAGGGGTTTTATGACACTGCTTTATTAAGGAATGTTTCTTTCTGTCCCTTCTGTCTTTAGATGTTCAACTGCAAACACATTCTTTGAAATCAGGTGCGAGCCTCAATCTTCTTTTTATGTTTCCCCTGATTTCTGCAACACTGTTCTCTACCACATTGGAGAGGTGCCTTGACTTAAATATCATCCTGATGTTCTCCTTGTCACAATACATTCAAACAACATCAGATCTCCAAGCTCGGGGACATGACCACAACCCAGGAGAGGTTGATGTTTAAATACAGAAGGGTCAGATGGTATTGTTAAGATGAGGCTCTGGTCAGAGGAGTCACAGTAAAGTTCATGGTAACATGAGAAAACAAGTTGAAGGCAGATGGTGCTTAGGCCATTGTGTGAGCAAAAGTTGAACAATTCAACCCAGGCCTTTTCCAGATGCTGTCAACAAAGCCACTGTATCTGATCTAATGCCCTTGTCTCTGGGATTCAGTCACTGGGCTGTCATTCAAATGTGCACAAAATGTCAGCTTTGAAGTCAATTCTTGGACACAAGGCATCTGAAAAACACAATACACATGGAGAATGATAGTAAATCAAAAAGATACAGATCATTATTTTTTACAAACACAATATGACATCAGTGGTGATTACGGTTTTTGCATAGCCAAAGGAAAAATCGGTATGGTTTGTTGTGACTCACAGGATCCTCCTTTGCTTTCACTGAAACAAAGCAAGAAGGACTTTAGAGTGATTAGTGAATCTTCTGTGGGCTGTTGCAAATCTGTCATGCATGCTTGTCAATCAAAAGATTTCCTTCTACAGCCAAATGAAGAGAGATTATTGCCAATAACAGGAGTTCCAATCCAATCACAGTGTAAAGTAAAGCCTAATGGTAAATTGTTTACCAGGAAGTTTAATTTCTTTAATATCTTTAATGGACTATAGCTGCTTATCTTTTCTCCTCTGATAGCCCCATATATATATATTTATGTGTGAATGTGTATCATCATTAAGCCTTTTTTGTTCTTCTATACTTGGGAGGTAATTTTCTAGAACCTTATCCTTATCTTCACTACCCAGGTTGACATCTGGTCCGTGCCAGATGTCAAACAACGGTGAGATTGTTCACTGTTGGTTGCCGGAACCAAGCTGGCTACTGTAAGAGCAAATTTATGAAAAAACATAATTTTACAGCAGTATGGAGCAGCTTTGTGGTAGAAACATGCACAAGCCCATGATTAATTCAGGTACAACTAGCTGTTAATTTTGTGGAAATAGAAGATGGTGGACCTCAGATATTAACACAGATGTGGCAAGCTATCACACTAGATGGTTAGCTGTGCCAAATTTCCATATTCATTTAGTTTAGTTTTGTATTGACCTTTTTTAATGTACAGTACATTGTTTATATTTACATAATTGAGTTTTGTTTTGCGTACAACCCATTTGAGTCAGGGCATGTTTTAACTCAGCTTTATGAAAGTTGGTGACTTCACTTGAGAGTGAGTATCCAAACAGGTACTTATGTGTTTTCTAACCCCATACTGTGTTGAGAATACTGGGTCTTCATGTCAAATCAACACTAATAACCTAAGCCCAGGATTTGCCATGGATTTTCAGAAAGCTAATCAAGTGTTTGAACACTTCCACTCAGGGTGACCAGAGAGAAGGTGGAAACAGCAGACCTCCTGGTGGTCTGGACCCATGACTGATGATTAAGTGCTTCGTCTGCACGGGGCAGATGACTCTTACTAGGACACAAACCTATTTGTCTTCTTCTAGGGTGTGAATTTACATGGAGAAAAATTATGTCCACAATAATCACAGTCTGCCACAGGTAGCTGGACATTTAGGACAGAGCCATGAGAGGCAACAAGTGGCGCTAACACAGGAATGTTCCCAACCACAAATAAAAAGTCATCGTTTGCTGTGTTGAGCTTGCACGTCAGGCATAAACATAAACATTACTTTCAGCAGGCAGATGAAATAAATGGCTTCTGCCGACTGGCATCTGAGGATCTGCTCCTGCTTTACTACATTTTTAGAAATGTCTTAGCTTGTGAATACTTTAGAATTAGTTGCTTTGAAACATAGGAAGTGCAGTCCAATCAAAAGCAAGGAACAGTGTATACAGGAAGTAACCGTGGCATCCCAAGCTGTAACATAACTTTAACTGTATCATAAGTTTAGGAGGCCAAAAAAAACATTAAACTTAACAGCAAATCCTTTGTATGACTTTATATTCTATATGTACATAAGTTGTATTCGTACAGTTTAGAATGAGTGGGGGAAATAGGAGTACGCTAACCTAACTGATGTTATATCTTGTCATACAGTCTTCACATGTGAACATAAAATTATTATTGAGTTGTGTTGTTTTGGAAGTCAATGTTATCTCAGGTCAGATATGTGGACCTCTTTGCTCTTCTATTTAAACAGGTCAGATATTTGTCAGTAGAAATAATATATTTAAGAAGAGTCAAATTCATAAGGTTATCAATCAATACTACTGACTCATGGATAACACTGATCTTTTAAATTGTACAGCACATACAAGTTTTAGAAATTATTTGGTTGGTGAGATAGAAGTTACTGGAAAACAACATGTGGAATAATATCTCTATAAGATCCACATTAATCCAGTTTTGGACAATAACAACAATTGTCCCTTCTACAAGAATACATGTAGTCTGCAGTTGAATGGGGTCACACTGATTTTCCAGATTTTTTTTCTAATTAAATTGTTAATGGAGCCATAACCACCATTTTAGGCACAATATATCAGAACAACCATTCATTACATATTTAAAAAATGAAACGAAAGGTCAGGAACACATGGTGAATAATAGAATTTGATTATAGAATCTTTCAATCCATACTGCACTGCTGTTCCCCTGCTTGTTAATTAGGCAAATATCCACTAAACTGCCCATTAACCAGCAACTTAAATACAATTTTTAGAGCCTCAAAATTCTTTATTTTTCAAGGGCACATTTCAAAGTTAACAGAGCCCATTATTATATGCATAATTATAGATGTGTCCTGATAGCCCATCTGTCTCTGGTCCACTGATCTGTGCCTTTTTCTTCCCTTAAGCGTAAGAAGTTCTGTCACTTCATGAAACTAATCTTTATGTATGGTTGCTGTCGTGAGCATCAGACTACATTTACTATTCTAATGTATGCAGATCGAGCTTTCATTTCCATATTGAGTCTCCTGGTGCCTCTTGAATGACTGAACGAGACCTTTGGTAAATACAGCTAAGCGGGGACAGGAGAAGCAAACATGGCTTTCTCATCGTATCACAGGTCAGACAGACGGAGTCCTTCCTGGTGATGAAAATCATAATTAGGTGGTATACCATTTGTTCTAACATCACAGACCACATGTGGCTTCTTTAATCATATCAGTACCAATAAACTGATATGCCACTATTTCAATATTGTTGGTGTTTTTGTCTTGGAGGTTTTAGGCAAATATTGGAGCTTATAGAAATTGCAATATGCTCCGAGGGAACCCTCTGAGGCAAGGCTTTAGTGAAGATGTCATTAAAATCAGTGTCAATTAATGTCATGCTGTACAATGGAAACCGTGAATAAATAAGGGAGTGAGTCAGGGAACATGCACAGTGTACTGTCATGAAAGGGTAGCTTCAGTAAGACATGAAAAACAAGATGTCCCTGTCCAGTACTATTTGTACTGTTTATAACATCCTTTTCATAAAATGTAGACATCATATAAAGATGGAAAACATTTCAAATTTGAGCATGTGCCATAATCATAAGGCCATGATGTGTGTGTGTGTGATTAGTGTGAACACAATGTTTACACATATTCATATATGTTAACCAACAGTTTCTGGCCACCTGATGAATGTAAGTAACATTTTACTCACCTTTTAGCTTTGTCTTGGTCACCACCAACTCCTGAAGGAAATAGCTGTCTCTTTAGCAGCTAAATGCTCCACTGTGTTCACCAGCTAGTCACTAACTATGTCTGTCTGCTGTTTGGTGCGAGGTACATGATGTGTAAAGTGGGTTTTGAGAGCTTTGTTGCTGAAATTAACTGCCTGCCGCAACTGAGAGCGCCGCTATGAGAGCAGTGAGAGTGACCCCAAACATCACATTGTCACATTGTTCTTGCACATTTTTATAATAATGCAATGGAGCATGTTTTGTTACTTTTAGCCAAGGATCTGAATACTACTTCTACTACTGATGTGTTTGTAGAGACCATTTTCATGTGACATTTATTAATTCTCCCCTCTAATTCTGTTGTTCCACTGTCACATTTCTCAATTTCTCATCATAATGATTTAAACTGTTTCAATAGGCTACATTGAACATGTAAATAATTTACAGTCTGCTCAAGTGAATCAGCTCAAACTGCTTTACATTATACTGTGCCTGGTCTGCTTCTTTTTTTTGGTCCCACCAAAAACTGAAAATGATTTATTGCTGACATATATTGCTTCTAAATGAGGACTGACAGATCACTCAGTCATTGGGCAGTTCTGGCAACCTGTCCGTCATCCTGCATCTGCAGAGAGATGCATAGCTGCAGGAGAAAATCAAACCAAAACTTATTCTGCTGACTGACAGCCTGGTCACGCTGAACTCAAAAGTTTTATTTTATTTCCTGTGATGGTCACAATGAGTGATCAAAGCAGAGAAATATTTGGATGTGAATTTGCAAAACTGAAAGAGAAACGTTTTACCACAACAGTAAGCCAGTGATGGAGAAATGATCTGCAGACAAGTCAAGTTAGTTTGGACGCAACAAACCCAACACAAGGTTAGCTGTAAACAACCATATTAATATGCACTACACAAGGCTTTAATGGAGATCTCTTGGAAATTATCTTAGCATGCATAATGCATTCAAAGATTTTAACATGCTGGGGTTTTTTGAGTTGAGAGTGGAGAAAATGAATCAAACACTTTTGGCAGAGATTTCATTGTTTGTGTTTTTCTTTGAACAAAATAACTGTACTCTACTGCCCAGAGAAGATTACACATAAGAGGATCCCAAATAAGTGGGTAAATACAGGTTATTATGTAATCACGTCAGATTTGTTGTGAAAGAATTAAAGTCCTATCCCTAAATAGGCCGAAAAAAACTAGGTGTTTTTGAACCAGATCTTCAGTCTTTTCCCCTAGCTGCTCCAGTGGAAATATAGGGAACAACAGATCAGAATGTGGTTGTACTGGACATTTAAAGGAAGAAAGAGACTAGCTGATGGTACAGTGTGTGATGCAGTGGCACCATCCAGTGGACACAATGCTTATCACTGCTTCTTCACAAGGAGGACACAATACTAATGTTTCATACCCTAGTTTGATCCCTAGACTGTATACAATGTATGGTTTGATCTTCTATTTCCTGTAAGAAATGTATTCCAAGTCATGTTGCATTAATGGAGATGAAATGATTATAAGCTAAATATTATCTGCACAGATCACAGTTGTATTACAGTTTTTCCCCTGACAGAACCATGCTCTGTAGAAACTCCAGAAGAAGAAAACGGTAAGAAATCCAAACACGGGGAGTGTCTTGTTGAGCATTTTTACCAGGAGAGGATGCTGCTCTCTCACTCATGAAGGGACAGGCTGGAGTTAACCGAGGAGAACACAGTTTGTGCGCTCAGAAAGTCTTTGTCTGACAGAAACAGAAACAAGCAGCAAAAGAGACAATGATTATCCACAGTTCGAACAGTTAATACAGTAACTCAAAATCCAGTAGTGGTTTGAGAGTTTTTTTTGGAGATTAACACATTTCTATTGAATAGCATTTTAAAAGAAAAGTTAACAAATATGGATGTAAACATCTTAAAAGGAATTCTACAAATGGTTTCTGGTGGTTTTTATCTTTCTTGTTTTATTTTTGCCATTTATTTTGGGAAAAGCAGTCAATTTTTCCTCTTCTCTTTTTTTTCATTGTCTGCAGATGGTCATGGGCTGTGCCTAGAAAGGATTGTGGGATGTGTTTAGACGCTTCACGTCTCTCACATTGTTGCCAGAGGCATTTGAGGTGCAGTGTGATTCTTTAAAATATCTTTAAATGTTGCTGGTAGAAAAAAATTCCAGTTTTAGATCACTGTAGCCTTCTGGAGCTTTAGTGAGACACTGCAGTCTAGACTGTTTAACAGTGTGTATATGTGTATGTGAACCAAATGCAATAATATTACCATATGACCATTTCTTAGCAATGCAAGACTAGGTGTTCATAGCTCGCTGGTTGATATATCCATTGATTTAAACAAATAAATAAAAAAGCACTGCGACATGTAAGTAATGGAAGACAAACACAAACACACATAATTTACATTAATCTGTAAACAGATGTAAGTATCTAAGTTATATGCATATATTTATTATAAACCCAGTGCACCAGTTGTCCACCATGTGTTAAAGCTAAACATCAAACCTCATTCTCTCCTTTTTGTCTTTTTGAAGGACAGCATTCCTGGGGATTAATCTGGAAAATGTTTGACTTTATGAGTCAAAGTGGAGCGCCCAAACTAACCATGAGTTTGGTCTGCATCAGGCTACACTGTCTCATCTGGAGGAGGACCAGGCTCAGTTTGGCCTTCAGGTCCTCTGATGGAGCCATCTTTGTGGACCCAGCTCCTAACTTGAGACACAGCTCTAGACCTTTAAATTATTCATTAATTTATACACAATCAAAAATAATCTCTATAAATTAATTGTGTAGTTAATACAGTAGAATATTTCTGACACATACCATATAACTGCAAAGTCAATGGGCATGATTCTGGCCAGGGACCTATCACTTCAACTAAGGCTAAAATTGTGGGTGTGGGTATGTAAGAAGCATGAGGAAAGGATAATGTAGTCGACTTTACAGACTAGTGCTTCAGAATGAATTTTATTTCTACTACAGTATGTCACAGTACAGTAATTTACAAAATAAAACACACAACCCAGACTGTGCATAGATACAAGAAATATCTGTAATGGTGCTATAAAAAAATCTACCTCAGGTCTTTGAGAAAATTCAACTGCAAGAGCTCAGTCTTTTTATCAAACATGCAACGTGCATTTAGTATCCACAGAATGGAGGCTCGTGGGACCCGACGGTGTGTCTGTCCGAGAGAGTCATGACAAAATGAGAGAGTACAGCTCAGTGAAAATGGCCTGTGATCGAGGTGAAACAGCTGAACCATCATGCAATACTGTGTGGTCACCAAGCTGGCGTTTAGACTGCACAGGAAGCAAGTGGAATAGACTGACCCTCCCTTTATCCCTGCAAGAACCACATAAGAAAGAAAGAAAGGTGTCATCAGAGAGAGACAGGCTACATAAAGAGACCGTGAAAAAGCAGGAGAAGCAGACTATGGTTAAAGAAATATAAAATCACAGTGAGATATGCAGAGCGAGAGAATGAGGAAAAGGGAGGGGAAAACAGGAGAGACAACGTGGCAGGAGGTTTCGTCCGATGTAGACCTTGGATGGGATGATAGTACTCCGGGTTCATCTGAGGATGTGTGCTGGAAGAAAGCTCTGCCTAACCATTCATAAGTGTGCTGTCACTAAACAGTCATTAACTTTCAAACCCATTTAACTGCTGTTTGCACTTTGGCTGATGGAACTTTTTGCATCATGCAATCTAGTTTTCACTATATATTTGATGCCACCTCTGTGACATTAAATACAGTTTAATATATGGCAAAAATTAACACATTTTACATGTAATAGCAGTATTACAATGCAATGCATCAGTGTAATACGGGAGGATCGCTTGGCTTGACTAAACTTATTGTCTTTCCATATCACAATCCTCTCCTGTCTTTGTATTTTCTTCATGCAGACAGACTTTATCTCAATGATCAGGCCTATTAAAATGGAACTTCCTGTTTACCCCCAAGAGAGGGGTGTTTGGTGTTTTTTGCCCCCAACGTCTCCTTCAGGCAGCGTGGCAATGGTTATGTTTAGGGTTAAGGTTAGGGTTAGCTGCCTGGGCGGCGACGTTGGAGCTAATAAACACCATCGAGCCAAGAAACAACAATGTGGCTGTTGAATAAATCAGAAACTTTTTTAAGGTCACTGCACACCGGAAAATGAATGTTGAATATCCTTGCAAAACAGTCAAAAAAAGGGATTGATTTAAGCAGTTTTGATCTCAAATTATTTTAAGGGACTAAAGTCTAAAACCGTACATGCATGAGCACCTGGTTGCTTATGTAGAGATGACTTGATAGATAAGATGGGTAAAAACAATCCATTCCACACATTTAAAAGGAAAGAGACTACATAACCCCATGTGAAGGTGCGAATATAGAAGCACTGCAGAGCAGACTGCAGGTAATTGTAGGTTTCACCTCTCCTTGGCCCACCCTTCAATTTATACTTTATTGCTGTTGAAATGGGGAGATTCTCTTAACGTGCAATCACAGGTCACATGCTTGAAAGACAAGGTATGGCTGGCACACTCACACACTCACTTCACAGACATCACCTCACAGAAGCAGACCTGAGATTTACAGGTGTGTGCACAACTTCTTTCCTTTCTGTGCAATGGAACTTCTACCTATACAGCAACACAAACAATCTGTCTGAATATAGTTATTCTTTCTTCTTGTTTGTTAAAGTAGATTGTGTTTATTATATTATAAAATCTGCCTGGATGGAGCGGGTGGTTTTATTTACATGGTGACCCTGAGGTACAGCATCTTCCTTACTAACCAACACAATGCAGAAGCCCACCAGTTACATCTATGTTTTTTATTTGTTTCATGATGACTCTAACCCTACCAATGAGCAAATGTCGTGGCATATATTTAACACTTCAACCTTTGGGGTAATACACATATTCGCTTTCTTTCAGAGACAGTTAGATGAGATGATCAATGCCACCTTTATTGGACAATTTGAAGCTACAGCCAGCAGCCAGTAAGCAATAGCTTAGCAAAAAGACTAGACACAGAGGTAAATAGTAACCCAAGGCAACAAATACACCTACCAGCACCTCTGAAACTCAATAATTAACACATATCTAATTATATATGTCTAACTTTTTTTTTGTCCAGCACATAAACCCAATTAAACCTACAACCTGTCAAATGAAAGACATTATACTGTATTTGGATTTTAAATTGGCCACTCTGTTAAATAAAATATGAAAAAAAGACTATGATATGTGTTTGGTAAGCTTTAGAGGTGTTTATTATTTTAATCTTTGTACTAAGCAAAGCTAGCTGCCCCCCCGATTCCAGTCTTTTGTGTTAAACTAAGCCACCTGTCTCCTGGTTGCTTCATATGTAACAGACAATTATGAAAGTTATCTATCTCTTGACACAAAGCATTAGTCCAAACGTGTCACTTAGTCCATTATCAACCAAATCATGACCAAAAAATGTTAAACCTATCAGATTCCAGCCAGGGAATCCCTCCACCAATCACACAAAAGCATCATCCTACTTGGAAAGTATTAGCAGAGACAGTTTAGAAGTAGAGAATCTTTGGTAATAGGAGGTGCGTAGAAAAAGAAGAACTAGGAAGCAAAGAGTGTGTCTGGGTGGAAGAGGGAGGAGTGGGGAAGGGTGGGAATGTTGCAGGGTGGCAAAGGGAGCGAGGGTGGAGGCTGAAGAGTGGCTGAAAGTGCAGGTTTCCGCTATTTTATGCCATCAGTGAAAGTAATGCAGCCCATAAGAAAAGTGGTCTGCCTACTTTATCACTTCCCCTCATATGGAGGTGTCATCCAGTGGATCCACCCACCAACACCCACAACAGCACCTGGGCAGCCTCATCTCACCTCCCCTCTGACCACCAGGGGAGAAAGACAGAGTGAACCAACCCTTTGGCCATAGAGATTCCACATAAGCTTCATTCCTTCCCTGTGTTGAGTTTTGGTTCCACTGTTAATGACAAGCACTGCAGGCTGAGACAATCCAGCAGTGGGAGTCTGAGCTCAGGGAAAGAGAGAAAGGGAAGAGGAAAAAAGGCATGGGGGAGGGGAGAGTTTTGGACCTTTTTAAGATGTCTGTGGAAAATGAATCATGGGGGCCTGCACAGGGGGAGATCCAGAGGAGAAACACATCTGGATAGGAAGAATAAAGAAAAGAATAGGACTGAGAAAGAGAAGAAAATGTGCCTTTATCAGAATAAAGTAGTAATGAAAAAGAAAGATAAAAGAGGAAAAGCAAACATAAGTTAAAAGTTTACACAGTGACAGATGAGTAGACAATGGGGAATAAAGGACAATGAATTGTCATCTGTGAGTTGTATGCGCTGGTATTCTAAACTGGAGATGTCCCTACCTAAACACTGACTTTTCTCCACAATATGCATGCAGACGCAGGGAAATGCAATCCAACGCTGCCAGCGCTCAATTCCCTGTGGTTGCTGGGGCTT
Source organism: Percina caprodes (assembly GCA_013375575.1). Classification (NCBI taxonomy): domain Eukaryota; kingdom Metazoa; phylum Chordata; class Actinopteri; order Perciformes; family Percidae; genus Percina; species Percina caprodes. The sequence continues at coordinate 2,919,669 of JABXJD010000056.1, read as the reverse complement.
GTCATGAAGATTTTTTTTTTTTTTTCTCTGTTCACTTTTAGAAATTGGTTTGAGCCATGAGCAGCAGCAGCATCTCAGGAGCCTAACTCGGCCACGTCATCTCCAGGTCTGTGTGTAGAGAAATGATCACTGTGCATCACATCATTTAAAAAACAAACAAAAAAATAAGTAATTTCATCAAAGAAGGAAATAATCTACATTCCATTGTATATTACAGTATGTATTGGCATTGAAGCTTTATGATGTTTCTACAATATTCAAACCGAAAAAATGTTTTTTATGGCCACAACCTTCCATCACATGGAAATATTTGAAAGTTTGTGTGGATCATTTTGTACACATTTCCCCAAAATTCAGCAGGCGAAAGGTATCCTGGGAAACTTTGTGCTTTGTTTTGTGCTTTAAATGTTAAATAAAGCTCAATAGGTGTGAATGCGTGTATAATGATACTTTTTTTCATGGGCAAGTAGTTATTTTCACTTGAGAAAAGTAAGACAAAAATCCAATAAAGTACACAGCAAACAGCTTGAATCCTAATGGGTAATGCTACTGCTTTGTGTTTTAAATGCAATTATTTCCTCAGAGGGAGATGTGAGCAAACGTGGAAGAGTAAAAACAGAAAGAATAGAAGAAAAACAAGGAGAGAATTCCTGCCATCTGTGAGGCTGGAGAGTGCAGATTTAGAGCTCAGACTACATGCTGGGAAACTGTATCTCTCTTCTAATTCCTTTCTCAGCAATTTGACTAAAAGTACAGTCTTACAGCACTCTAAAACTTTAACAATGTTTCTGTAAAGCTCTGTAAAATTGGATGCTACCAGAAAGTGTGTGTGTGTGTGTGTGTGGGGGTATTATTATTATACTCAGCTATCAGCCTGTTTATCAATGTATCTGTCATAATAAATCTAAAAATCAAAACAGTTGAGTGGTTCACATGCACAAAGAAGGGTATTTGGTTTGTTTCAGCGATGGTGTGAGAGAATAGTTTCAGTCAGTGGCCTTCATCACTCCATTTGGCCTCTGAAACACCAAATCAACATAAATATATGAGGTGAAAAAATACTGCAGAATACATTCATATATCTTTATCTCATATATCTTCACATACAGTATCTGTAGCACAAGTGGAAGAACAGGTCAGCCATTAATTGCAGCATGGCTGGATGGATAATCAAGGCAAAAGATTTTGTGACGAGAAGGGGATTGTTTTTTCTTAACCCTAGTGATCATGTAAACAAAGTCCTGCAGATGAAGGTAAATTATTCCAAATTGCGAATAGATCATACTGATTTATAGGTGTTCACAGGGCCACCTGAATATGTCTTTGAAAGTTAAAAACATTGTAATGACAACAATAAGAAAAAGCTGATGTACATCATGAACACAACGTTCATGATGTCAACTATCATGGTAACAGAAAGAGTTATCATTAGGCAGACAGTAGTCATGGATTAATATGTAAGTTTTTTACAAGTTAAAAAAAAAATCATAGGTTGCTCTTAAACTTCAAATGAAAAAACCTAACCTAACTGAGCTCAGATCTTTAAGAGCAGTCTTCTCAGTTTTGCTTTTATGAGTGGAAACATGTATTTCTATCAAAGCCCACCACCAGTAACAGAGTTTCTTATTTAGATCATGATATGTTGCCATTCCTTTTTTAAATACTGTTTTTTTATAACTACCTCAGCTTCAATGTCTTTTCCTGTGTCTTAAATTAAATTGGAAGATCAGATGAAAATAGAGCCCTGGGCTCTTTCTGATTGCAGACAGTTATGGACCTTCTAATAAATAACAGCAGTCTTCATTCCTGAAAACATTCAAACCTCCCACTCTGCAAGGTACAGTAGTTCCGTGTGATGAAGTGAGCTTGCAAACATAAAACTGTGTGTGCCAAAATAAAGGCTCACAATGAACATGAACTTTAACACCTAATACACAAAATGCGTCTTTTGCTTTGTTGACAACAAGCCTTGTATACAAAACATACAATTTGCATTTTGACACATTCTGGCAGGTGTCCTCTTGTTTATAATTCCATACAAATTGTTGGTAATTAATTCAGCACAACTTTAATTAATAATGTGAAATTATTATTCCACTGAAGTGCACTACTCACTTCAGGCTCAGTGGATACATGAGATGATCCATCAAATTGTAATGAGACTGAAAGTCTTACATTTGCTTAAAAAAAAATATGGTTTCCATATTCAATCACACCAATTATTTTCTAACAAAGCTGAGGTCTCTCTCTCTCTCTCTCTCTCTCTCTCTCTCTCTCGCTCCAGTTGGGGCCTGTCCTCTTTAGCTCAGAGTGTCCTCCTGGAGGACATTATACAACATCTGAAAACTTCCTCCTGTTGCCTTGATATTCTACCAACGGGTGTTTTCAAAAATGTCTTGAATTGTTTGTCTTCTGATCTTCTACAGATTGTGAACACATCTCTTCTTTCAGGAATCTTTCCACAGGCCTTGAAAACTGCAGTAATCAAGCCACTCTTAAAAAAGAACAATCTAGACACATCCCTAATGAGCAACTATAGGCCAATATCAAACCTTCCGTTCTTAAGTAAAATCATTGAAAAAGCAGTTTTTCAACAACTCAATTATTTCTTGTCACTAAACAACAGCTTTGATACCTTTCAGTCGGGCTTCCGACCACACCACAGCACTGAGACGGCTCGTTAAGGTCTTTAATGACATCCACCTTAACACAGATAATGGCAAAATTTCAGTCTTAGTATTACTTGATCTCAGTGCTGCATTTGATACGGTCGACCACGACATATTACTAGACCGATTGGAAAACTGGGTTGGTCTTTCTGGCTCAGTACTAAACTGGTTTGAATCTTACTTACAGAATAGGGATTACTTTGTGTCAATAGGTAATTATACATCTGAGCGTACAAATATGACGTGTGGAGTTCCCCAAGGCTCCATTCTGGGGCCTCTTCTGTTTAACATCTACATGCTTCCACTGGCTCAGATTATGGAAAACAACAAAATAAGTTACCATAGTTATGCGGATGACACACAAATTTACATAACCTTATCGCCAGGGGACTATAGTCCAATACAAAAACTGACTAAGTGTATTGAACAAATTAACGGCTGGATGTGCCAAAACTTTCTGAAATTAAATGAGGGAAAAACTGAGGTGGTTGTTTTTGGAGCAAAAGAGGAACGATTAAAAGTTTGCGCTCAGCTTCAAACAACAATGTTAAAAACAACAGACAAAGCCAGAAATCTTGGTGTAATCATGGACTCTGACCTGAATTTTAACAGCCATATAAAGACAATTACAAAGTCAGCCTATTATCACCTTAAGAATATATCAAGGGTTAAAGGACTTATGTGTCAACAGGATTTGGAAAAACTTGTCCATGCTTTCATCTTCAGTAGACTTGACTACTGTAACGGGGTCTTTACAGGTCTCCCTAAAAAATCAATCAGACAGCTGCAGCTGATTCAGAACGCTGCTGCTCGAGTCCTCACTAAGACCAAGAAACTGGATCACATCACTCCAGTTCTGAAGTCCTTACACTGGCTTCCTGTGCCCCAAAGAATTGATTTCAAAGTTCTTTTGCTAGTTTATAAATCACTAAACGGTTTAGGGCCAAAATACATTTCTGATCTGCTAGTACACTATGACCCCCCCAGACCTCTAAGGTCATCTGGGACAGGTCTACTGTCTGTTCCTAGAGTCAGAACTAAACAGGGGGAAGCAGCGTTCAGTTTCTATGCTCCTCATATCTGGAATAAACTCCCAGAAACCTGCAGGTCTGCTGCTACTCTTAGTTCTTTTAAATCAATGCTGAAGACCTTTCTTTTCGATGTTGCCTTTCTTTAAATTATGTTCATTTCTTTCTTTTATACTGCACTGTAACTTTTATTCTTGTGTTTTATTTGTTTTACTTTCTTTTAACTGTTTTTGTGTAAAGCACTTTGAATTGCCCTGTTGCTGAAATGTGCTATATAAATAAAGCTGCCTTGCCTTGCCTTGCCTTGCCTATGGTCTCACCCCCCCCCCCAGGCAGACCGCCTCCTCTCAGAGCCTGGGTTACTCAGGTCACAACAGCACAGTGGTGTTGAAACTATAATCGAGCAACTTTACCATGTTAATTGTGCTTAAAATCGTCCTTAAAATAGTAGACTGACAAAAGGATGAATTAAAAACAAGGACATGATAAAAGCAAACTTCCTACTTTCCTTCTTTGTCTCTGAGTAGGCCTATTCTGCTTCTGCTTCTCCATCATATAAAAAACTGTATATTTAATTGTCTAATTTCTGCAAGCTATAAGGAAATCCTTTCTCCTATAGTTTTGTAGTGTCCTTTAGTAGGCCTACCGTAAGATAAACCTTATTTCCTATTTTTATCTCATGCATTTCATGAACCCCTGACCAACATTTTGTTCCAAAGAAAAATGAGGTCCAAACCCAAAATTGCTGATGTGGTGTTAAGACGTTAATCTTACACTGCTTTCAGAAGACTCTCCTAAATCACGCAGTTATCAGTTATTTCTTAGCCGGCCAGCTGTGTTTGTTAATCTGCCTTCTTGCATGCTGCAGTGTGTGTATGTCCATCCCATCTAAATGGATATTTAACACTGAGCACCAAAAAACAAAAGAACCTGGATTTAAAAGACAGGTGGATTTTAAGATACCCCCACCCCCTTCCATCAAAATCAAGCAGTGGACACGTGGAAGAAGTTTCTGATCATCATGAAGTTTTGGGCTTAGCAGGAGGAAAAAAAAAGAGCCACAAAGCAGGACACGAAAGGAGGAAAAGAAAAGTTTTTTTTGTTATATTAGACTCCACCCCAGCATTATGATTGGCTGCAGGAGATCATCTGATTAACAAACTGAAGTAGGCGAAGAGGGGAAGTGCGAACACGCCCTAAAGCTATGAAGTGTGTGGCATGTGTGTGTTTACATTACAGACAAAAAGAAAAGGCAGAAGAGACTAAAGTAAAATAGAGAGATGGCAAAGAGGGAATAATGGCATAACAAAAAGAAAGAGATATTAGTAAATCTGTGTCTTGAGCATCAAAGATATACAGTATCTGTATGTGTCAGAAAAGACAAGAAATGTGAAGAAAAATAGAAAGATTTAGCATTGGGTTCTTTTTGTTACTTTGCAGTTTCCATTTAGCTTGTTGGCAACAGAAAATAAGAAAAAAGATAGCTATAGAGAAGAAAAAGTGTAGATGTATGTGAGAGAGTGAGACAAGCCCATACCTGTCCCACTGCCCCACGTAAACCCTGGAATGACTGAGAGTCACTACGAGCGTCGGGACCACCGTGTTGTTTAACAAGTGGTCTCATCCATTAGTCTTTACTGTCGTTATAAAACCAGTGCTCAGCAGTCTCAGCAAACACCTCATTCTTCTGAATGAGGTGTCTTCAAATGAGAAAAGATGAGAAAAGAGGTCTTGACCAACTTTGCTCATTTGAAAGCCATGATATCTCTCTCTCTTTCTCATGGGCAGGCCAAATTCTCTGGACGGAAAATTAAACAGAGAAAGGGGAGGTAACCATGCCCCTTATGATCTCATAAGAAGCAAAGATACCAGATCGGTCCATCTGAGCTTTCATTTTCTCAAAAGCAGAGCAGTATACCCACAGTATACCCACTCTTGGACAAAAGAATTATCCTCATGTTGTCAGCCACTGTATGGTGTAGATAACATTTCCTGTGCTAACTTGCAAATTCCAAAGCAGAATTCATTCATTCATTTTTGTTTCTTAGTAAATTATCTCTTGAGAGATACAATACAGAAGGGATGATACTTTCCTCCATGACAAGGCAACTCTGGAGTCATTCAGCCGATAGTTTGAGGAACACCATCTCTCTCAACAGAATGATAGGAACCAATTGGCTTTAAAAGACTATTTGTTTGCATTGCAACGGCAACAGATTAATCTCATTTTTTGTATTTCTTCTCAAAATATTTATGAGACAACAAATCAGAATCCATTTCCATGTTAAAGAAATAGTTCAAAAACTCGTGTTCACTTTCTTGCCAAGACTTTGATTGCTACCAGACTCATGTTCGCTAAATATGAAGCCACCACCAACAGGCGGTTAGCTTAGCTTAGCACAAAGTCTGGAAACAGAAATAAACAGCTAGCCTGGCTCTGTCCAAAGGTAACAACCTTAATATTTTAACATGTCTTTTTTTACTGAAGTGTAAAAACAAGTTTCCATCTGTTTCCAGTCTTTTTGCTAAGCTAAAGTAACTTGCTGCTTGTGATCATTTTATCTTTAGCAGAATGGTATTGCTATAACTCTCAGCAAGAAAACTATTCCAGCTTTACTTTGCACCTGCTGGCCTAATTACACCACAGTTTCTCTCAATAGAGATTGTAAATGAAGAGCAATTCACTTTCTACTCTTGTTGTTTAAAAGTGAGAGAAATCTACAAGCACAACTACAGAATAAGAGCAAAAAGGCAAAACCTTTTGGCAAATGGCAAAGCTCTTTCATCCAGACAACACTGAAACATCTAGGGGGAGTTCAGATGGCTCCCTCCTGTTTCTCATTCCATCTGTTCTATCAGAGACACAAAGAGAAAGGAAAAGGGAAGCAAACGCAACAGAAAAGGTAAAGAGAATGAGAATAAATAAGAAAACAGAATTGATGGAAGAAAGAAGCTTAAAATGTAAAGTGAAGAAGAAGAACAAAGAATAAGAATAAGCAGAGAAGTAAAGTAGGAAAGCAGAGGCAGTAGATGTTAACCAGATGCAGAACTTTCACAGTGGACGTCAGCCAACAGGCATGTACTCATACTTTAGCTATGTCATGGGCTGCCTGCTCTACCCTAAAACCTCCCCCTTCCTTTACTCTCTCTCTCTATATCTTTCAAACTCTCTCTCACTTGACCCTCTTCTCTCCACCTCTCTAAACCTAATGTTAACCCCTCTCTCGTTCTTTATCTCCCTTTTGTTCATGCTTGCTGCCACTGTGTCATCCCCATACTGCATAAATAGACGTCTGACAAAAGGGGAGACGTGGACTGTGTATTGCCGTGATAAATGCTGGTCGTGAATTTTCGTCTAGTCTTGGTAATAACTAGTGTGGCAAATGTAAAGGACGTGGCTCAAAAGTACAACAACAGGTTCCATGAAACCCCAGCTACAGTGTACGATTTCTGTCTGACTAAATGAGTTTGAACAGACGCTCAGGCTACCATTTGCTATGATGGTGATTTTCCATTGAACACCCAAGCAATGGGAGAGAGAGAGAGAGAGAGAGAGAGAGGGAGGGACTAGACAAAAGAAATTGGAAAAAAAAATAAAACCATCTGTAATTCTCAAATGGAATTTCTTCCATCATCAGCCAAACCTCCAAATGTAACCAGCAGAGGAGGTCAACACACACACACACACACACACAGACTGGTGGATCTGGTGGCCGACTTATGCTGTAGAGCAACACAAACCCCTCCTATAGTTAAATTAGGAATACTTCCCAAAACCAAAACTACATGAGCTAGTTGTTGTATATGATGTGCACTGGTAGCAAATCATCACTCCTTCAGGATTAAAGGCACTAATTGAGAGATATGAAGAAAAAAAAGCTGTTCTATTCGTTAACTAAAACAAGTGTTGTTGGGTATTGGCAAGAGCCTCATGATTCAATTTCAATACTTTGGGCCACTCTTCAATTCAATATTAATACAATTTGATTTTAATTTTGTTTTGCTTTGTTTTTTTCTTCAATACTGTAATGACAGAATATTTAAAAAAGAATGCCTCAATTAAACCAAAAGACACATGTTTCCATTTGTGGAAGTCTTACTGTGATGCTGTCTTTCTCTTCTCTCATTTGATCTTAGTGTTTCGCTGGGCCCCACACACACACACACACACACACACACACACACACGCGGTTAGTGCGTTTGCAAAGAAAGGTGCAGTTATTAGTGCAATATTAGCTGCTCTGTATCAACGATGCAAACATGCATGCAAGCTAAAATTCACTGTGGTGCATTGTTGGAATAACGCTCCTAGCTAAATATCCATCTCATCCATCTCAGCCGAAAACTAAGAAATGTTGTGTTAGAAAAATCTGATGTGTGTATGGATCTGGAAGTGGAAGTGTCAAGTGAAGCCTCTGTAGGCCTCCAATGGGAATTACGCTATAGGGTGACTTCTACAGGAGCGGAGCCTGATAACAAGCGATGAATCTGCTCCTATTCTACACTTGTACAACAACAGGGTTACAACTGTCAATATGATAATTAAATATGAAATCGAGGACATTTATATAGCAATGCATTGGTTTATCAATGTTTTTTATACAGCCCTAGTTTTATGTTAATCTAGCACTTTGCCTCACATAACACCTTGACAAGTAATTGGGAGTAGAAAGGTAGTCTTAGAAAGACAACATGGGGTCAACCTTACCCAGCTTGTGATGATATCATCGGGCCAGTCCAAACAGCCAGGCTGGCAGGGGGTGCGGATTGTACTAATGACTGTAATGTGGGAAAGGCAGCCCCTGCCACTTTAAGGTTCAAGTGCCCGTCACATGGCTCCATAAGGATGTAATGTATTCCAGGTGTGGTGGAGGCTTTTTTTACACAGTTTAGATTACAGGAGTTCACTCTCTCACACACATGTATGTATACACATCCTCAAACAAATAGAAGCCTTTATATGTGTATACTCAAAAATATGCATACAGAATTTTGAATAAAGGAATTTGCACTAGTGTTGAGGGGAGCTAGATGTGCTGGAGGCCCTGCCGACCCTGATAACAATAACCCTTGACTGTTCTGCTAATGACATGCACATATGTACACACAACCACACACAAAGAGAGACACACTAGTGTTTTTCCATTTAATATGGCCATCCTATCATGCTAAACACACATTTTCTTTATCCTACTATGTGCTAAGAGGCTTTTTCACGGAGCAAACCACAGCTATGCTAAGCAACATATTCAGGGGCTACCCAGGAAACATAAAGCATTTCAAGCCAAGCTACAAACTCCTGTGGAGCAGTCTGTAACCGTCAGAGTAAACTCGGAGTAATTTGCTAATTAACAAGTTAAACATGTTCCTATTATATGAAAGTCCTGCTGCTCCTGGTGCCTTCATTTCATAAAAACTTACCTGGAGCGGGTCTATTATTTACATAGACAGAAATTGTAAATGTATCTATCTTCATTACTGTTCTCTAAAGAATAAATGAGCCTCCACATAAAGGAGATAATTAAAGGCTTGACATTTAATACCGTACTGTGATGTTTGTAGTTTTGTCATGTTTACATCATCAATACAAGGTCTACTTTTTTTTTGTATGTCAACCCGTGTAGTTTTAAAGGCGGCGCTGTGCTATAGTGATGTGTTAGGCATCCTCACCTGCACACACCACATGGCCGCCATGTGCTCACAGCCCCTCAGCAGGAACTCACCTGGGATTTCCTGAAGCAACCCACATTTTCAACACTCCACTTTCCTAAATTAAGTCTCCCTAATGCTTTAAATCCTTGCTGCCCAAGGACTGCAGATGCAAATCAGCTGGTGTGATAAGCAATATCTGATCAGTATTTTCCTGCACTGAAATCAGGATTAATACCCTCACTGTGAGAATTTCCACAAACTTACCTATGCCAGTAAAACATCGGGGGCTCTTAACATACAGTGCTCGTAAGGGTTTAGTAGTTAGTGGTGGTACTTGTACTTTGCTTGAGTATTTCCATTCCATGCTTCCTTTCTATTCTTTAGTTACTAGTTAATTTGCATAAGTAGATTATTAATATGAAATATAAATCAACTAATCACTTATTGTATAATGGATACCTATCAGTATATGGGTAATTATAATTAGCCCTATCTTTACCAATTATGTACAAATTATTACATCAATAATTATGACACATATATTTAATATACTGTATATGAATCGGAAATGAGCCATTATGAATAAGGAGTACTTTCACTTTTGGTACTTTAATAATAGTTTGATGCTAATACCTGTTAATTATTATACTTTATTTTTACTTAAGGTTAAGATTTTGACTGCAAGACCTTTACTTTACATACAGAGTATGTGTGCCCTGTAGTATTGCTGCTTTAGTGGACAGATCTGTCTTTTTAGAGCTTTGAAACAAAGCAGTGTGGATCAATATCAAATACAAACTGCAGTGCCTCTAATCTGTATCTCCTAACAGTATCACCGGACACAGAAAACTGTTCCCTGCAGTAAGTTCAGTTTCCCTTTTTTCTTCTTTTGTTTGGCTCTGCATTGCGTTTTCTCTGGACAGCACACCCTAGCATTTGGATTAAACATGGATCTAGACAAGCTATGCTACAGACAGAGAAGAGAAGAGACCGAGAAGAGCACTGGGAGGGAGAGAGAGAGACTTGAGGAGGAGGAAGAAGGAAAGTGATGATGTGGAGCTTGTGAAACTAGAATATAGTCAGAGTGAGGATTTTTTTAGAAAAAGGGGAGACAGAGAGGAAAAACAAATGAGTATGCTTTTGTGTGTGCGTTCATGTGAGAAATAGAGAATTTTATTTTTAATTTTCTCTCTCAAAAATCATACCCAGAAGGCAATTTAAATAGTAGTTCATTTATTAATTAGTTGTGTCAACAAACACATTTGATATGAACTGAAAAGCAGAAGCTATTTGCCTCAGTTCACTTGTAGCTTATAACGAGTAAGCTATCAGAGACAGCTTACATTCGCCACAGATTTCATCATCACATTTTGAACTATAATGCTTGGCTAACGCAGTTTAATTAAAAGTAATGTAATTAAGAGTCAGTTAATCCAATTTAACTTCAATTTCTTTAAAACAGTTTGCTTAATTAAATCAATTAATTGAACTCCTGTATGCCATTAGAGGTGTTGTCTTTTTCTTTTCTTTAATTTTCCTGTTCATTTTCTTCTCTTTTAAAATGACTTCATATTGTTTTGCTGGGTCCTGACTTTTGAATATACTTCCTCATCGTCAGCATCCTCCTCGTCTCAGCTACTCCTTGCAGGGCAGCTTAGGGGTCTTCATGTTGAGGCTCCTCCTGCTTTGGTCTGGGGATACTCCTCGTTTCCTTCCACCGGGCTGTGGCCCACCAGAAACTGCCCTTCTGCTCTTAATTTCTTACCATTAAATCTATACTGAATCATATGCAAAATCACCATCAGGGTTATGTATGTATCACAGATCCCTATCTTTGTAGATCAATGTCCCCTTTCTCCATTCCATGTCATAATGTGGAAAACATCATAAAGAAAGTAACCATTATTACATATGTGATGAGATGCTTAACACCATGCCTAACCCATTTACATTAAGCTGATGTTTTACCAAGTCTATTTCTTGTATTAGAGTTTCTGTACATGCCATGTATATTATAGTTAACTAAAACAATAGGAGTACTACTGATGTTCTTTCTGTTGTCCAGACCATTTCTGCCACGGTAGTGATATTTTGTATTTGTTTTACATAAAACAACTCTGTCTAATATCATGCAAGATTTAAATCTTTTCACAACTCAACTTAAGTAGTGCTCTTTCACAGACTCATATTCTTGGTGGCTCTTGTCATTTATTATTATTATGTATTGACTTTATGTCAATAAGTTCCCATTTAAAAGATATGTTGACTAAGAAACAAACGTGTCAAAAGTGTCATCAAACTTGAAATTGACCCTCTTTTTTAGGCCCTTTGAAAGTAAACAAATAATTCAGTATGATTTCAAATAGTTTTTTAACAAAAATCCGTTAGATTTGCCCACCACTGCTGGGGTTTTGGACTTAACGCTGACTGGTTGTCCTGCTGCCGATAGGAGATGTCTTCCACCCATTAGCTTTAGCTTTCTACTGCAGCCGCCCTCCTCCCACTGGCTTAGCGTGTGGAAAAAGTGACACAGCAGCTGAGTAAAATGCAAGAGGTAACGCTGCTCCCAGACAGAGGGATCAAATGGAGAGAAAAAAAAGATCTCAGAACTTGACTTAGTTTTGCAGGATTTATTCAGAATTAAGAAACATTGACTAATGTTAATTTAATGAACACAATCAAAGACTGTGAAACACAAAGGTACTGTGTGTGTGTGTGTGTGTGTGTGTGTGTGTGTGTGTGTGTGTGTGTGTGTGTAGTTACAAAAAACAACAACATATGGAACATGTTCAACTGTGGAGAAGGATGTAGATGGGATCCCCCCCTCCCCCCCATTCACACACACACAGACACGCGAATTTAAAAAACAATCAGGATGGCAGAAATGTACAGTACTTTGAACTTTCTACAAATCTTTTAAGCATCAGTCAAATTAGTCAAAAACAAATAAAGAAAAAACAAAGCATGTGGGAAAACAACTCCTCCACCATGCAAACTGACGAGTTAAACATCGAAAATCAGCTGTGACAGTGGTCCTCTCTCTGTCCCCAGGCACATCATTTAACCAGGGGAAGTTTAAAAGGCTGATTGCCCTCAGCAGGCATCCACCAGGTGTTTTATGTGTCAGGTGGAGGTTTGATTGGTAGCAGGTGGCAGACAGTTCAAGTGCTCAGTTAAGCCTGTAACCCAGTAAAGGCAGGGCGCAATCCAGTTTAGTGGTTGACTACACTAACAAATATCTGCAGAGAATCCTTGCTAGAGAAGGACTTTACATGCATTGAGTTAGGCTCAGCATTGAGTTAGTCTCAGCACAATTATGTCTCATACAATGAAGTATGAGATAGTAAATGGGTGTCAGGGTTAGTATATAGAGAGTATGTAGAGTTTGGAGTTACAAAACAGTAACATGTAACACAGGCATTTTGAAAATAGACAAAGAATGCGTGCTTCATTTAAAATAAAGTAAAACATCGGTATTCATCATATGAACTCTCAATAAGTTCTCAGTATCAAACCCTTCATCTCTGCTACTGAGAAAAGAGAAAGGAAATCAGGGAACCACTTTAAAGATGATAATATACATGCCTGTGTTGTGTTCTGCTGCTCTCACATGGCCAAACAATCAATTATGACAGTTTTATGGCAGTATTTTCTCTTAGCTATTGGTGTCCAATGGTGCCTTGGAAGAACAGCCATGCTTTTGTTACCACCAGAGACCATACAAGGTTGATTCAATATATACACCTTCCACTAGAGAAGAAGAGTCCGTTAGTAAAATTTGTCTGTTCCCCACTCTAACCATATCCCCAAGCCTAGATTTGGTGTTACTGTAAGGGATAGTCTGTCACTTGATCCTTCAGTCATCAGCTGATTTGAAATTTCCATTAGATTGTTTTGCGATTAAGTGATATAAGTACAGAAATGTAGTCATTATTTATGTCTCTTAAGTCTTTTGGGAGCCAAGTTCAAAAAAGAGATAGTTTATACTTGTACTTAGCTATGTGATTAGTAAGTTATAACCAAAACATACCAAGGCACACTGCTTTGTAAAAAATTAAAGAGCCTTTAAAAAAATCTGCTTAGTGGTTAACTTTTGGGGTATTAGTTTGAATCAATCGATCATTCATGACATAAAAAATCTAATCAAGTTGTAATAATTAGAGGCATTGTCAAAATCTACTATCCCACCAGAGGTTTGTACAGCAACATTAATGTAAGAAAAGTAAAGTGAAAGCATTGTCTGGCTTTACAAAATCCAACTGTTGAAGACCGTTCTCCTCCTTCCCATCTGTGAAATCATTCAAGCAAAGGAGGTCTGGAGAAGTTATTTTACTTCCTTGTTGTCACGCTGACTGCCGCTGTAAAGCCAGGAGACCAGGCTCTGGAGTTTTCCCCCACAAAAACTGTGTGAGCAAAACTGAATTGGATGGGATTATTTTCCATTTAAAACGCCACCGAAACAAACTTTTTTATTAAAGTAACTTCTCTGGGATACAGGGATAAGAAAAGGTGCCGACTTTCAATTTTGCACTTTCCAATCTAGTTCCTTTAGGACAACAAAACCTTCAAGAAGTATTAGTGTTGATTGGCTTCACTTTCACTGGAATTAGGTGGATTTAGAAATTCTGTGAATTCATTGTTGTGACAATACTCCAAATGGTTTTGTCACAGCTGATGTAAGTAAACTGATGGACTAGTAAACAAGAGAATAAGAAATAATAGTAACAGCAGATGAAAATAGGAGGTTTTGGGAGTTTGGGTTCCCTCAAATGCCTCCTCTTCCTTTACAGGACATAGAAGGGTTGAGGCCAGACATGAAGGGGGTTGCGTATGTAGGCCTTTAAGTGATGCGTGGAGGGTTTTCTCCCTCAACTTTGACCTCACCTCTATAACTCTTGTTTGCCACCCATCATTCCCGCTGCAGGGACCCTATGATCTTAGTGTGTTAGTGTTTTGAAAAAGACAGAAACAGGATGGAAAGAACAAGAGATAAAGAAGAAAATAAATGTATTCTATCAAATAGTATCTGCAGAAAGAACTACTCAGAGGCAGCTGAAGTCATGGAAGTAATATTATGGTGGTATGTGGACCTGGGAGTGAAGAGAAACAACAGTTTCCATCCTGGAAAAAAAAAAAGAACTCCTGAAAGCTCATCCAGTCTGCATCCATCATACTAAAATAAAACTGCAAGAAGGTGGAGCTATTGAGGGGAAGTAATGGGAGGAGAGACAGAAGTTGAAGTCTCAGATTTCCATTAGTGTTAATATCAATGCACCTCAATCAAGTTTGTCGAGTTCACATCTTTTGCAGCATTGAAGGCTGTCATTGTCTTAATAACAACCCTGACGTACTCTGTTCTAGCTCTGATGGAAACAAAGTGCTAATTGAATGGTGCATGCTTATTTGCGTATTAGAGACCTTTTGTTCATCTGAATTAGGTAACTCTTGTCTCCTCACCCATTTTGTTTCCTTTGCAGACTCTCCATCTTTTACCACAGAGGTTAGTTACAGATAGAGTGTATTGTCTCTCTTTTCTCTGGTGTGTCATCCGGGGCTGCGAGTGCATTTTCCCAGATGTGTAATGATATACTGCTGTGTTGAACTCGCCCCTAACCAGAGAGAGAGAGAGAGAGAGAGAGAGAGCGAGAGAGAGAGAGAGAGACTGAGAGAGAGACTCCAGACAGCTGAACTCACTTTAATGTGTTCCTTGTGTGTGCCGTAATATGGAAAAGATTTCAGCGCTCTCCCCTCCGCTCACCATAACTGAGCTCAGCTTAACCCTTGAACAGCCAAAACGTTCTGACTTCACTAAGCAGGATTAAGACTGTTACGTGAAGTTTTAAGGTCCTGTATCTTTTATCCTAGCTATGCAAACTCTTCCTCAAACATTTGCATACACGCAACAGTACTGCGAGATTGCAAACTTCAATTTAACCATTAACAAAAAGACCTAGTTGGAAATAGACAACTTTCTTCTTTTTTTTTAAGGGCTATCTGCTAAGGTCTTCCATGCCTCCTACAACTAGGATGAGTCTAATAGAGTGTATGAATTTAAAAATGGAGCCATTTCCTTCTTGGGTGTGTGAGTTTACTGAAAAATATTTATTGTTGACCATTAAAATTACAATGCTATGCTACATAAATACAGTTTTTTTTTTTTGACTGGCACAGGAGTGTTAGAGCTAAATGCTAATGTCCGCTGCTAACCTTCTCAGAATAACAATGCTAACATGTTTAGAAACAATGTTTACCCTGTTAACCATCTTACGGTAGTTTAGCATGTAAGTACGCATGCTAAGCTTTTGCTAATCAACACTAAAAAAAATGAAGAACAGCTGATGTTAGTAGTTTTTCAGGTGTTTGGTCATGAACCAAAGTATTGGACACATTTAACTTTTGATAATTAAACGAGATTAAAACATAAGGAATACAAAGCTCCTAATTCATCCTGCAGGGGACACAGATATTTGCATGAAAATGCATGGCAATTTGAGACTAAATTCCACAATTAACATGCTGTTGGTGCTATAGGACAGTGCTCCACAAACCTTTTACAGTCCTGTACCCCTTCAGACTTTTAACCCTCCAACTACGTATACCCCAACATACCACCCAACTCTGCACAGATTGTTTATTCATATATACGGACTCTGGGCAACATGAATTATGTACATAATTTCACAGCAATCCATCCAATAAATGTTGAGATATTTCAGTCCTGACCAAAGAGGTGGACCGACCAACAGACTGACATGGCCCTCCCTAGGGGCCATGCGTGTAGCAACGACTGCCTCTGGGTGATGTTAATTTTACTAAAGCCACAACTACAATATGGACAGAAGTTGTAGATGTATCTTTTACTTCTTGGGTCAAACACATTAATGTATGGATGTGAATATTACTGTAAATATGCTGTAAATGTGGTGCATTCATTTTAACAATTAAGAATGATTCTCTGCTTTACTTGAAGGGACAGAAAATGGTAATGAATGGCAGTGGTACTTTTTCACATTAAGACCCCTAAACTGACACAAGTTAGACCACGGACCCCCATCTGATAAGACTTTGTCCCAGGGTCCCCTACCTGCTACATGATACAGTAAATTAATGAAACCCATGAGCAAAATAGTCATACAATCTGTCATTGGGTTACTTCTGGATGAAATTATAGTGTAAGTAAATTATTCCCCTTTTGTTGGGGACCCCCTGAAACTTCTTAAAGGACCCCTGGGAGTCCCCGGACCTCACTTTGAGAACCCCTGATGTGTGGAACAAGAAAGTAACTATTATTTTTAATTAATTATTATCTTTAGAGTTATACACCAAACAAGTCATCAGCTGTATCTAGCTATAAATAATAACCAGTAATAGATGACATTGTTGGAGTAACTGAAAACACTGCGGTATGCCTCAGATTTAATTTATAATTTGTAAAGTTTTCCTCATCGTGGGACCAATGCATTTGACTTGTATCTCTGCTCCTGAAAAATATGGCCACCAAAACCTTGACTGAATTCTGTCAAAAGATCAACTCCACTCCTTTGCATATTTATGCAGCCTTTCAAAAGTATAAGAAAACATTAAAGGAAAAAATACATATATGGACATTGTCTTGATCTACACTTAAATGATGAGATGTACTTTCTTTTCCTCTCTCAAACCACGACTCAGCTCTATCTAGCAATTAACTCCCTGCCATGGACTCTGGTGACATTGTGTGGGGATATTTCTGTCACGTTTATTATGCGTTAGCTGACCAGACTGTGAGTCATGTGGACACACAGGCAAAGCTAACCATGTGTTAGTTGCAGCCAAGGGAGGTTCCCTACTTTGATATTCTCCCTTCTGCCTTCTACTTTTTTGCATTTCTCACGTTCTTTCTCATTACTTGAGCCATTTCTTTGACAGACACACATTTTGGGGGAATTGCCTTTGCATCAATTTTGATAAATCGTTTGAAGTATGCAGGTAAGATGCAAGAAGTCATATTCACTAGAGATTTTTTTTCCTCTCAAAGGTGATTGTTAAGTGTAAGAGTATCTTCAGTGAAAGGCCTATTCCCTGTGACTCAACTTCTCCGACATACTCGCTTGTGTTTCCTGACACATATTTATACTCTCCCTTACCCCTACCGCTCACTCCCTCACTGCACCCCTCCCCAAGCTCACATTAGACTAGCTCTTCAATAACCCCTCCTCCATGCAACTCAAGTCCAAACGTTCAAGAGATATATTCCATTGGAAACAGCCTGCAGATGTGGTAATCTGAAGGAGCAAAGGCAGATAGGGAGGAAGAGAGACAAAAACCAAGAGATTGCGGAAAAGCAGGGGGAGACACTGAAATGCTTGCTGAAATGATACAAGGAACAAGGGGTAGGAGGGAAAACAAGAAAAGTGCGAGGAGGAAGGGAATGAGCGAGAAAAGGCGTTACGTAGGCCTGCACATAGACACAGAAAATTGGCCAGGGCATTGTATAATTTTAAGCACTTAACTTAAACGAGTGCTCCTTAAAGAACTGGTCTGTTTTTTTTCTAGTTCTCCCCAATTCCTTCCTTCCTGGGTACTACGGAGTCATTCAGCAGGGTGAATTATGCCAGTGGCCTCAGCATGCTGATATGCGCTCAGGCCTGTCGAGCCAACAAGAGAGCTGAATTCTTCGACTCAGTCAGCCTTTTTGATCATCTTGCTTGAAGACCTGAGCAAGTGCCAGCAAGGTTCTCCTCAATGTCTAAAAGGATCTAAATCTATATGTCTGACTAGACTAGAAGCCTTGATGGCCAGTGTGTTTATCTCCTCTGAAGGACAAGTCATTACAAACTCATGTTGTGCATCCCAGAAAGTGTTATTTCTAGTCAAATCCCCAAAGATACAAAACAGGTCAAGCTGAATTTGGGTGGAATGTGCGTCAAATGATGCACACGGCATCTAGAGTATTTTTCTTTGATGGGATGGTGCTGCCGATAATAATATCGATTTGAGATAACTTTAATACTTGGTTAGATTTAGGTAAAGATCATGGTTTGGGTTAACATAAGTATGCACGTAAGTACGTGAGTTAATTATGATAACAAGGATATGTATGTTAAGTTTGTTAAGTAGGCTACTTGATGCAAATTAGGGTTGTATTTTTACGTTTTTGACTTGGTATGTAAGTTTAAAAAAGGTCAATGTTGACTTTTGGTTTCACACGGGACACAAACAGCAGTCTCCTGAGTGAAAGTCCCCATCTTAACACATTCAACGACAACCAATCAATAAGACATATAACTACCTGTGACACACTTGTACTACACTGTAAATTACTCAAATGTAGTTCAGCAAAAGTTACAGTTACACTTTGACACTTTCACTAAGTTTAACATGATACAGTAGCTTTAATGAAAAATTGTAACAAGTCAATGCAGAATATAAAGCCTAGTATATAGGCTACAATTTGACGGTGTGGAATGAAATTGTTTTAACAACCTTAATGGACTTGTTTGACATTTTGGGGAATCACGTTTCTTGCTTAGAGTGAGATGAAAAGATGGATACCACTCTCATATCTGTGCGGTAAATATGAAGCTGCCACCACCAGCTAGTTGGCTTAGCTAAGCTTAGGGCACAGACTGGAAACATGGGAAAACAGCTCGTCTGGCTCTGTTCAAGGGCACATAACTACTTGTAAAACTCCAATGTGTCATTTTAGATAGAAACTTTGTTGATCCTCAAGGGGAAATTCAAGGTCCAAGTAGCTTACAGACCTCACACACAATATACACATACATCATAACAGGTTGATAAAAACAAATAACAAAAAACAAACAAATCCACATGAATAATATGGACAATAACAGAAAAGATACAAAATAAACTAAATAAAAAATCTATATGAATGTACTAGGGGATGTATAAGCATGAGACGCTTGCAGTGACAGGTCAATTATATTGTGCACAAGGTGCTCTATGATAAGGTGCTCTATGAGAGTGTGTGTCATGGTGGTAGTGCAAATAAGTCCAAAAGTGCAATGAAAAAAAGGAAAAAGGGAGGGGTTTTGCATATGGGCTAATGTAGCTCAACGTTAATTCTTTCAGGAAGACATAACTTTTAATCAATGCACTCCTTCATCAATTCAGCTGTTATCCTAATAAATGTACTTTTTTGCTGTGTATCACTGTTGCATATATGCAACCAGTCTCTCCTGATTTAAATATAGCTGGGCGTAAATTCTTTCAGGAAGACCTCATTTAATCAATGCTCTTTCCTAAATAGAATCAGCTGGTAGCTGAGCCAGTAAAACAGTGTAAGCAGTAAACAGAGTGCCAGTGGACAGTCAGTACATAACTATTGGTATAGGAGGTAGTGGAAGTGGTGGAGAGGGAGGAGAGGCAGGCAGACTATGCAGAGAAGTCTATCTCTCCTCTTCCCTTTCGTGATTTTTACACTTACTGTACGTTTTTGTAAATGTTAAACAAACAAAATATATCTTTGTTACTTTCCTGAACTTTAGAGGTACTGGTGAGAAGGTTTGTTATCCTTTAACAGAGCCTTCCTTTAATCTTTGTGCTAAGCTAACCAGCTGCTGTCTTCGTTATCAAGCTGATCGAAGTTATCAGCTTGATAATTACAGGCAGGCAAAATCTGTCACTAGAAATCAATATCTGGTGGCCCAGGACTCTGAGAAAACATTGACATGCTAGTTGGTGCAAGGATGTAAAAAGGATCTCCAATCTGATTCCCATTGTACCACCAGACATTCCACATCTTACATAAAAAATGAGAATTTATTATTTAACAAAAAACTTTTTCTAATAGACAAGCTGACATTCTCAGTTTTTTGGTTTTTGAACAGCATTCGTGTGTGGAACTTTTGTTGCAAGAGTTCAGAGAAGAAAAAAAGAAATACTGCCTGGAATATAGGCTGTAATTTGAAAACCTCAACCGCCCTTGGATGTCTGCTGATCTGTGTGTGTGTGTGGGGAGGGGGGGGTGCTCTAATTAGTACTTCTTTCTATCTTTGTGTGTATGTCTCTGAGTGCAGTTTGTCTGAACTTTTTTTTAGCTATCACTCTCTACTTCCTTCAACCTTTGACAATTTTTTTATCTTTTCAAATCTCTGTCGTCTCGCTCTTTGCGTCAATCGGTAAAAGGATTATACATTAGGTGTGTGTGTGTGTGTGTGTGTTTGTGTGTAGCCCTCCTCTTTAATCACTAACTCTCTCTTTCTCCCTGCTCCATCTCTGATCTTCCTCTACAGACAGCTGCCAGTGTCTGAGTGTGTGGGTGACATAAACCCATACCAGTCACTTTAGTTTATCATTGTAGCATCATTGTTCAGAATCAGAAAGCCCATTTTTAAATTGCAGGTGAGAGGCAATTTCCTGGAATGGTTCTGGCATCCTTATCTCCTTAAGGGAAGGTGTCATTACAAATCTTTACTCTGATAATGCTCCTGTTTGACCAGGTGATATTTCATATTTCACTTCCTAGATTAAGTGATAATCTTGCACAAAACATTTGTATAGAGTACAGCAATATGTTTGAAGATACTGACATTCATTAGATGTTTTTCATGCTTCAAATCATGTCACATGAAGTGTTACTATCTGATCCTTTCTGTAATTCATAGCCTAGTTATCATAACATAACATGATAACATCAGATATACTCTCGTGTTTCGCTATCAAGGATGCAATTGCTAAATTTCCATCCAGGCATACAGCAGCTGATCAAATCTTGTTTCTTCCTAATCTTACTGGTCATGTGCTCTTTTCCTTACCGCTGACAGGTGGACAGCCACCCCTGACACGAGAGAATCCACTCCACCCATAATCCTTAGCACTTTCTTCCGCATCGGAATAGAAACATGAGACACAGCGAGTGAGGTCAGTAAGGAAACAACTTCAACAAGCCAATCGCAGGGCAGCACATCTGGCGGACTCTGTCTGCAGGCCCAGCTGGCAGCTGGCAGCACTATGGGAGACAGCAGAGGAAAGGAGCAAGATGTTATAGATTCAAAATGGCTGAGGGAAAAAAAAAAACTCCTGCAAGGGAAAGGAATAAATATTGTTTGATTTTTATTTAAGCTGATTTCACCTGTGCTCTTCATCAATGTATGATTCTTAGTTCATGAATAAAAACATGAGAAACTGAGAAACAGTACACTTTATAGGCAGGGATTTCTCTTGTCACTACATTTGACATTGACCAGAAGTTAAAATGGTAAACATTTATGTCTGCCTGTAACATATGCAACTGTTACCCAGGAGAACACTGACATTTGTTTGAATGAATACTTTAATAATTTAACCTAAACTAGCTGTCTGCTCCCAGTGATAAATTGAGCCACAGGACACCCCCACATTCTTGAGGGAAAGAGACTTTGTCTACTGAAAATTTGAATTTAAACGTGTGCAGCACAGTTATTTGTAAATGCATTATCAAATAAATAACAGTGAGTGCCTTGCAACTTTAAACTCAAGTTGAATTGTTATTTTCAAAAGAAAACTGCTTTTTATTCATTTGCATGTTGTTGATGACCTTTTACTTTAAGAGCTAAATTGATTTGTCCCTTTTTCTACTAGAGCAGCTATTCACTGGGATAAAACACACTGTTTTATGTAAAACATGTTGAATCAAGGGAAAAGAAAGTCCGATGATGTGGAGCTTTGCAGCCATCTTTGATTTTTCTACACCGCCTGTCTCGTCTCTCCAGCTCCTTCAAGGCTTCAGCTCCTCGGCAAACATGGGAATGAAACTCTGCAATGAGTGGGAGCTCTGCCATCTTTAAAACACATTTCATCTTGCTCGCCCCTCCCCTTCTTTTTTTCTGATTCGACTCAGGGAAGAGTTGAGGTGAAGTTGTTGGGAGTGTCCATCAATTACTTTTTTTCTGGCTCTGAAGGGGGAGGAGGAAAGAGAACGGGCCTGTCTGTGGGCAGGAGGCAAAGAAGAGGTGTCCACCTATTGCTGATAGATCAACTGTAATATACCAGAACCTGGATATAACCTTTATCATCTCAATATTCTTTTAGAATGGCTGAAATGGTTAGTGCTAGTGCACATACCTGTGCTATGTTGCAAAACAGAGCTTTAGAATACATAATATATGATAAAGCTATTCAGAAACAATCTTTTCATCATGATAAATGCATTAATGCCTAGGAACGTGTCCATCCATGAGGTTTAAAGTGGATCTCCTTTTTGTTTCCACTTGTAATATTTTGCCTGACAGACAACATTTTTTGCCTTACTTACTAAGAGTTTATTGATGCAATCAATCTCCATAAAATGTAGAAAAGGTATTGGTGATTTAAGAAAGATCACAACAATGTCTTTATTGAATATAGGATGCAGCTAATATCCTTTATGAGGTGCAGAATTAGATTAGGGGGAATAGGGAGGTCATTGTTTGCATCACTGGTTGAACTTGAAGAAATCATGAATTGATTTTTCTGGTTTATGCCTTCATAATCAGAAACGTTCTCCCATTTCAATGATAGGTTCTCAAAAATGTGTACCATTAGAACGTCTTCTAACTGTGATCATTCCTGCTGTGACTTGAAATATTGTGAATTTATTCTTTAAGCCAGCCAGGACACAGGGCTGCCACTGTGTCATACTTTTGTTTTAGTGGTCAATAGATGCTTTCTGTTAATAGTGTAAGTGTGTTTAAGCACTGAGTGCATCACTGCGTTTGTTTAGTGTGCTTTACTAACTGGAATGATGTGTAAGATAGGGCAGTGTGAGGGCCGTGCTGAGTTTTGTTGGAGTGGTAGTAGCATAGATGACATGTCTGGTCATGTGGGCAGGTAAGAGCTGATCAGAGAGAGAGTGAGAGAGAGAGTAAGAGAGAGAGTGAGAGAGAGAGGTTGAAACTAGATCTCTTCTTCACACCTTTCTTTTTTCAGTCTAAAGCTTCAGGTAGGCCAACGCTGAATGTGAATCCCATTCCACTGATAGTGACAGTGATTCCAGTGATAGTAAAGACTTTAGTGCTTTTATTCTAATTCTATGAACTATAATCGATCTAAATGGTTTAGACGTGTTGCAGAAATATCCAGATGTATGAAAAGAAACATACTTTTATTTTAACACACAAGTGGAATGTTTAGGAAGTGATTGGTGCGTGTGGTTGCCACTTGTGTGGAAAATAAATCAAATATAACACACAATCTTCGCCTGCATGATGGATAAAGATGGTAGCCACGTTATAACAGAATAACAAAGTTTCCACTGAAGTGTCTTCAAACGCAATAGAAGAATAAGGCTGAGATGGAGGAAATGTTTCAAAAAGTCCGTGCGTAAAAACGGCCCACTAAAAGTCCAATCCAATCAACTCCAATAGATCAACAATCATTCATAAAATAATACTAGACGGTGTCTAAACGTTATTTTTCCCAATTAAATCCAAAGTGGAGAACACCTGGGCCATCTCGGTGCCAACTAATGCCCACCGACGCGCACTAAAACTGGCACATTTTAGGAACAAACTTAAACTGCGCGCGAGGTTGAACACCCGGCTCGGATCTCAGTGCTGACACTACGGGGTCAATGCAAGCCGTAAAGAGGGAAAACACGTTGGCCTTCTGCTCCCTTTTAAACGTCGACGCTGTCCACGTCCTCAAAAAGAATGGATCTAATTAAAACGTTGCATTCGTCATCATCGCCAAAGCTTTGCCAAACGGGTTCTGGTGGAGAGGAGGCTGGGAGATGCAGCACCACATGACTGAGTCTGAGCTGGAGAGGGATGGGAGTCAGATTGGGTTTCTCTTCTCTCATTGGCCGGTGGGCTGACTTTTGACACGCAGACCAAGGACCCTCCTGCCATATAAATAGGCCTGATAGAACTTTATTATTCTAGCATCACGGCAGCCGGTTTCTGCTCAGTTTGGAGTTACTCTTGTCACCACAACTGTATGCCTGCTTGAAGGAGGTTTAAAAACAGGGCTTAAGCAGCACAAGGAGTCTGCATGTCTGCGTAGACATGCTCAGCTTTGTGGATACTCGGATTCTGTTGCTGCTTGCAGTAACTTCATACCTAGCGTCATGCCAATGTAAGTTTTAATATCTGCTCTTTTCTGTGATGGATATTTTTTCTTGAGTCCCACTGCTTGAGGATCTTGCACTTTGGCTTTTGTTTGGGACTTACATGGAGGTCAACCTGAAGACAGCTCAAAGCACTACAGAATAAAGCTCAACGGATTGAGCTCATGCAGAGGATCTTTCACTTTTTTTCCCCCCAAGGATACAATTATTTTATGTTTGATTAGTTTCCAAGAGAGGGAGAATTTGCACTCCAGAAAAGAGACCTCTAAAGTAGTGGGCCTAGTGTCTTTTCAGAACTTTTAGTGCACGTGGAGTCATCAAAATAGGCTAAATGTGAATTTTCTTTGAGACAGGATGAAAAAACTGTGTGGGGCGTTGTACATATTGTTCCATCTGGACGCCCAGCTAATGAGGCTTTCATATAGGAAACAATAATGTCTCCCCCTGGTGGCCATGGGTGCAAACATCTACTTGGCACAATTAGATGTTCTTCTATTTGAGTTAAGGAGAGATACATCTGTTTATCAAAAAGAAGAACTTAGACTAAATGCTCAAAATATTATAGTATTTCTAGATTTTTGATCAACTAAATAGCCTCGTCCGTTACTTTTTTTTTACAGTTTACTGCTTAATGTATCATTATTTAAGTCACAAAATGATTTAAAGACAAGAGCTGCATTGAAGTTAAAGCTTCTTGGCTTCTTTTTCATTATTGTAGTGCATTAAATGGAGAGATAAGTAGTCACACATCACATTGAATGTCCAAATGCGCCGCCTTGTGGTCATGATTAGACGTGAAGGCTTAGAGTTCATGGGGAGGTCCCAGCTGTGCCAAACCCACCCATGACCAGGTGATGTCCACATGCAGCAAAGTGTGGAGAAGAGAAACAAACATTAGCCATGAATGAAGGATGCTCTCATCAGATAGTCAAAACTATTTTACAAATTTGGATAGTCTACTTATGCTCAAATTCACCCATTTTTAACACAAAATCATATTTCATAATATTTAATCAGAAATCAGAACAAGCATCTATTACAGATGTTATGATGTCATGTCACACAATACAAGTGGTGTAGTTCTAGTCTTGTTTTCAGTAGCAGGCCAACTATTCCTGTCCCAAGGGCATAAACTCCGTGTTCAGGCATGTTAGCAGCTGGATCCTTACTATCTGGAATGCTATTGAACACCTAAATTCACATTTGTTAGACAGTTTAGAGTTGAGCATCCAGATATCTCAGCTACACTTTTAGCCATGAGCTGGGACTTGTGCTACAGGAAATAAATGAAATAAACAATGCAAGGAGGATAGTTGTTTTAGGCATGTCAGAAGGATTTGTTCAACATTTCACACACTGGTGATAAGTACAGTTGTGTTCTGACAGTCCTGAACTCTGACTTCCCAGATGACGATTAAGGCCTTCAGAACACAGAAGAAGTGCAGCTTTCTGTTTCTCACTGATTATTTGCAAAGAACATTTAAACATGGGGTTATTAGACTCAAGCATTGTTACTGTGTACTTTAATGTCTCACATGAAGATATACAGTGTAGTTTCTGCATAGTGTAGTTACAGTCCAGCATGTACATTTTGATATACTTTGTTCTCATGCTAAGGAAAACCACAACCTTTTTTCATTTGATACAGAAAGAGGTTAATTCAATTAAAAAGAAAAGAGACAGATTGAAATGCCATTGTTTCTTTTTTAGTTGACTGTTCATGTTCTAACGGAGTATTCCCTCTTCTCTCCCCCACCCTCATTTTCGCCCTCTTCCTCCTCGTCATCTCTCCAACGCCACAGACTTGGTTAGTCCAAATGCATGAAATCATGAAAGCAACATTTCTCAATGATAGCTTTACCTTGTCTCTTTGCTTCTTTTCTCTTCCAAATGCTGTGAAATATTCCATGAAAGAAAGACCTCTCGGTTGGTCGTGGCCATTTGAGCAATCTCAACGATGGCAGAGCATTTCATTTAGGATTTCTTGCATTTTTCTCCCTTCCTGTCCATGAATAGGTGAGGGTCCTATTGGCTAAAGTTTGTGTCAATGAAAGCTAAAACCGCAGCTCTGAGGCACCCTTGGGGCCTGGTACAAAGGATCCTTTCTGAGGGGCAGAGGGAGGTTTGCCCCTAACAGCTGGCTTTGGGTCAGTTCTCTGCTCCTTGATTAGGATTTGATTTTGATTTACAAAAGCTGATCTCAGACCAGTGAGGAAAAGGCTGAGAGTTTCAGCTCAGATAAAACTTAAAATTATTGAGTCCATCAGTGTAAGACTGGGGCCCCCTTTTAATGTAAGACAAACATAGGCTGCTTCTGTTCTTAATTGAGATTGCCTAAATCAGCATGGTGTGAAGCATTTAAATGTTTTAAAGGTGTAGTACGCTGTGTGGTTCTGGTAACCTTTTAGAACTGAATTTGTTCCGTGGACTAACATGCTCTCAATGCTTAGAGTTTTGTTGAGTCTGGCTTGGGGACACTTCATTTAGCATCTTTGTGCACATGTTGAGCATCTATATTACATGCACATTGCTCTGCAGTGTTTTCTTTTTAATTCCAGTATCTGCATGAGCATGTTTTATCTCTCATTGTGACAGTATCATTTCGTATTTTACTTAGCTATTTCTTACTGTGGCCACTCATCATTATGCTTATGCAAAAGATAAGAGAGCTGAATGTTTGATATAGCCTGAAAAGACTGAATAAATAAATCACACATTTATTTATTTTCTTTTCTATTTAGGGAATCACAAAGGTGAGCACATACTGTTGTTATTGTCTGATAAAGGACACATAATGACACATAATGGATAGTTCAAAGGGCATCTTAATGGTGTCTAGTCTAATCACTGAAGTGTGTTTTAACTTGCTTACCTGTAAGGTCAAGTTTGTTCACAGACACATTTTATTGATATTATCATAGTACCGATCATTGAATATAATTCATATCTGTTTTGTTGTGCTTTTAGTTACATTTAGTATAGTTTAGATTAGACAACTTGCTTGCTAGAGGAACAGCAGGGTCTTCTGCGCTGTGTTTTGGTCTGACTGAGTGATTCTTCTGCTGCAGGGTCCCAGAGGAGACAAAGGACCTCGAGGTGACAGGGTAAGCTGAAGTGAAATTCTTCTTCCCTCAATCAAACAATTGTTATCAAATATGTAATTTAGGCATTTTAATGTGGTATTTATTTTATGTGAGTTTAGTGTCGTTTGTTGACGTCATTTGACTTTCTAACCTCAGTAGGCCACACCCCTTTGTTTACATCAACCATAGGCCCTAGCATTTACGGACAATAATAGTGATGTGAATATGGTTGGTACGATTTAAAACATTGACCTTATTTATTTTACTAACAATATATTAAGTAGTTTCTCCCACTTAAGTTTTGTCTGCTCATAATGTCATATAATCACGCAATTTGCTACATCAGTGGTCGAGCTTCATCTCTATAGCTAATGTTTCAGTTCATTTATGACATAGAATAATCTGAGAGTCACAGTAAAACCAATCAGCATGGGGTTTATTCCGTAGCAGCGTTGACTCACTATATTATCTGTGTTTTACAGGGTCCTAAGGGCCCAAATGGAAGAGATGGCAAACCCGGACTCCCTGGCCCCGCTGGCCCCCCTGGCCCCCCTGGACTTGGAGGAGTAAGTCCACTGTTCATACTCGCAAAATAACCTGCTTGGCTTTGCTGTGTACATCCTAAAAGAGGTCTTGACTCATTCAGGGCTGCAGGCTGTGATTCTGTGCAGTGATCATAATCACCCTTGGTGCTCTTTTTGTTTTTGTGTTGAAATGGAAAAGTATTGAATCTTATTAATGACGTCATTACCCGTGACCTTTGTCTTTTACCCATTTGTCACTGTGGCTCAGCAGGTGACACACAGATATACAGATATATACTACAAGGTTACTATTAGTGTTAGTTCAATCTCTTTTAAGTCTTCAAGCTCTAAACAAAGAAGTAGGATGCTCATTTGCATTTTATGGTAAATCATTTTAATGCACCACCTTGATATAATTTTCAGTATAATATACATTCATTACATTTATGTATTCATAATGATAACTGCTCGAAACAGTGACTACTGCTATTCCAATAGTCCTTATATTATTAAAAGTTTGTCATTGTGACTCATTCATCTTGTGTGTTTTTTTTCTTCTGTTTATCAGAACTTTGCTGCTCAGTATGATGGTTCAAAAGCTCCCGATCCCGGCCCTGGACCCGCGGTGAGGCCCCTCTCTATCTGCCACACAGCACAATTCATCTATACCTTCATTCAATAGATACAGACTCCACAGTTATTTTGTGTGTGTCTTTACATCCTTACCTACACATAAATACGTATCGTCTTTGGTAAGATACTTATACCTCACACCTGATTCCAGTCCTGATGCAGTTGCAATCACACTCATGACAAAGTGCACCAGCGTAGATTAATTTAGTGTTGATGCACAATATGTACAATTAACTTTTTTCTCCTTTTCAGGGTTTGCCAGGCCCTAGAGGCCCTCCCGGATCTTCTGGACCCCCTGTAAGTTCACACACCCATTGCAAATTTAAACTATGGACTGATTTGATCCAACTTGACCATTTGTTCATACCCATAACCTCATTCTGCTGCTATGTTGTTTATATGAAGATTAATGGCCTCTTATCATCATTCAACAGGGACCTCAGGGACACACCGGACACGCTGGTGAGCCCGGAGAGCCTGGACAGACTGTAAGATTATCCTCCAAAACTATATACATGCTTCAAATTAGCACATGTTTAGAACTGCTTTGGAATCACTTCCTTGTCAAACCTACCCATGTGATGACACCATCTTAAATGGTTCTCAAATGTTCTCTGTTTTTCTTCCCAAGGGCCCCCTCGGTCCTCGTGGCCCACCTGGACCCCCTGGCAAATCTGGAGAGGACGTACGTATACATTTGTGTTTCTACAAACACTTTTCAGAGGCTACTTTTGCTCACAAGTCCTGTAAAGACGTTTTTCCCTGCTGTCTTATGATGGATTTGAGTTATTACTGTGGGTTATTGCAGCTACAATGTCAAACGGTAACACCTTATTTCCTGATCTACAGGGTAACAACGGCAGACCTGGTAAGCCTGGAGACAGAGGAACCCCCGGCCCACAGGTAAAGGATGCTCTCCAAATCAAGGAGAATGAAGCAAACAGATACAAAACAGACATCTGAACTGTGAATTCGGTGCATGTCTCAGTAATATTTTCTTTATTTTGAATTGCAGGGCGCTCGTGGATTCCCCGGAACCCCTGGACTTCCAGGAATGAAGGGACACAGAGTGAGTGCTGATATTTTTCTCTGCTTGACTGGAACTTTACCTGCATGGTTTACCTAACCCTCGTGTTGTCTTCTTTTAGTTTTTTGGCTCAAAATGTATTAAAAAAAATAAATTTGGTCATCATTTTTTAATACTTTTGTCTTTTTTTATGATTTTTTTCTGGCATTTAGGCCTTTAGTGACTGGACAGCTTAGAAGTGAAAGAGGAGAGAGAGTAGGATGACGTGTAGGAAAGTGCCACAGGTCGGAATCGAACACGCAACTTCTGCGTTAAGGACTGAGCCTCTTTATATGGGTGCTCTCTCTACCACTAGGAACCCATTTTTTTCACTTTTTGATGCCTTTGTCAATTTTATCAGCGCCTTTTTATCTTTTGGAAGCTTTTTATGACATTTTTGACACTTTCTTCATCCTCCTTTTCTCAATTTATTTCTCTCTAAATGCTATTAAATTGAATAAAACAACCAAATTCAATGGAAGTAGGGAACTGATCATTTATTTTACTTGTGAAGAGCGCTGTAAAGAAACATCTATGTTATTTTGTTTTAAAACAAAATGGGTCAAATTTGACCCGAAGACAACAGGAGGGCTAATCACCTGAAGCCCACTGGCTTGAAGCAAGCAGAAAATGCTCTAAAACAGAAAGGTGGCAGAAAAGCTACACCTGTGCTGTGTGGACTTAAATTATTATTATTTGTGAAGCATTGTGCTCCATAGCGAGCCCCACTGGGAGTGATTATGGACCTAACTTCCATTTGTTCTGCCTTCTGAGATGCAAAGTGGATTTCATACAGAGCCTAATGGCTGCCGTTTAAGAATTGTAGTCCCTGTTTTGCATGAAAACCTCAGCTAGTACACTTCCTGGGAAAGCACCTTTGTCAACAGACAAGCTTTCGTAATGTCTCACATAATACTTTGAATGTCTTGTTGTCAATGTGTCTTCTTTTGAGAGGTCAAACAAGCATATGTTATGTTCATCCCACATACTGATTTCTTTGATAATTGGATCTATCTCACAAGGATCCCCGTCTTCACACTTTGTCCATAATATCTTCCCCCTAATCTTTTCCTTTTTTTTGGTCGTTTCTGAAGTAGCCTATTTTAGTACCAATAATAGTGTTAATAATAGTAGTCTTTTATCCCTTATAAACATCTTCCATCATCACTCTCTTTCTGTGTTACAGGGTTACACTGGTCTGGATGGACGCAAGGGAGAGAATGGTGGTGCTGGCGCTAAGGTGAGCAGCTTCACCTTCCTTACCAATACTTTGTCAGGGTTTTCACCTTCCTTTCTTTATACACCTGTTACCCTCGGACCTTGAGTCACTTTGCTCCAGATAAGTCATAACCCTAATCCCCCTTCTCCTGTCTCTCCTTTAGGGTGAGCCTGGTGCCCACGGAGCTGCTGGAAGTCCTGGACTGGCTGTACGTTTTTCATTGAGCTTAGCAGTTATGCACAAAATTTCTTCTTTGCTACACATCTGCAGTAAAGACACTTTTCTCATCTCTATTGTTTGTTGTGTATCCTCCCTTTAGGGAGCTCGTGGTATGTCTGGAGAGAGAGGCCGTGCTGGCCCTGCTGGCCCTGCTGGTGCCCGTGGTGCTGATGGCAACGTTGGACCCGCTGGCCCTGCTGTGAGTATTGGCCCTTTAAACTCAAAATGTATCATCAAGATACCTATCCAGAGACTACTTTGTGATTGGTATCATATTGTATAAATAATAATGTGTAATATAATATCAGAGAAAGGCGTAATCATGCCACAGAATGTCGATTATATAATTGCACCCATATAAGACCAACTTTGACCTTAATGTGAGCTCTTATCTTTATTACAAATATCCTGATGTCATATCTGCTGTTCTTCTACCCAGGGTCCCCTTGGAGCTGCTGGTCCCCCAGGTTTCCCCGGTGGCCCAGGACCCAAAGTAAGTGTGATGTCACTTCCCGTAGCATTTACTGTCCTTTGGCAACACATCCTCCCAGAGATGTTCATGTTTTGGACCATAAAAGGAGACAATTCTCAATACCATACAGTATAAGCATGTCTCAGACAAATTAACTCTGTCACCATCTGTCATTGTTCACCATCCCAATAGCTTCTTGCATACTATCCCCATGGGAATAACGTGTACATGTAACATACATAGTCATACATAGTCAACATAGTCACACACGGCTATTTATATTCCATTCAAACACATGCATACCAACACATCCATTATTATGATGTCATTATTTGATTATGGATGTATTTTTGTCTTTGACAGGGAGAGATTGGACCTGCTGGAGCTACTGGACCAACTGGAGCTCAGGGAGCAAGAGGAGAGCCCGGTGTCAATGGTGCTGTTGGCCCCGTTGGTCCCGCTGTAAGTATACAAAGATGTTGCCTCTTAGACTTTCAAGTTACCTTCCTGGAAAAATTATAAGCAACAACATGTATTTTATTTAGTACTTGATTTTTTCTTGATTGTTGTGTTGTTCCAGGCTACAAATTATCAATAATTAGTTTGCATTGATTGTCTTTGTCTTTGGAAGCTGTTCCATTGCTATCCATAAATGTGTCCCTTAACTGATTCTTCAAGTTTAGTAAATAATCCTTTATATATTGTCATTTACTGTTGTTACTTTTGGTGATAATATCACATATTCCATATTATGCTCTGGAGTGCACTTGTTGAATCTATGAAAAGTCAAATGTAATCATTATAGCAATGGATTTTTCAGTCTGAATGTTTAAGTTGTTTTGATAAGATTTCTTTATGTCTTTTTTCTTTCCCTGTAGGGTAACCCTGGTGCTAATGGTCTGAACGGAGCCAAGGGAGCTGCTGTAAGTACTCAAAAAGCATAAGTAGGTCAAAGGTCAATTAGGGTCAGTGGTTATAACAATTAAGCCAATGTCATGCTGCACACATAACACATACTGTAAATAGGTTGTTGTAATCACAGAACATGCTGTAATTGTACTGATTGCAGGATGCAGTTTTTATTTTTCTATTACTGAATATAATATAATTTCTTAATTAATTGTGTATATTAGTGTGTATACTAAATTAAAAAAATATTTGATAATGCTCATCTGTCCATCGTTGTTGTTATTTAGGGCACCCCTGGTGTTGCTGGAGCTCCTGGCTTCCCTGGACCACGAGGAGGACCTGGACCCCAGGGCCCTCAGGGTCCTGCTGGACAGAGAGGCCTTTCTGTAAGTACACATCCAACTCACAAATATTTACAAAAAACATACATATTCAATATGCAGATGTACCTACACACAACGTATACAGACACAGAAACACTCATAAATGAATGTGCACAGATGATAGATTGTTTCAATAGTTGTATCTGCTTATCTCTTTTAGGGAGATCCTGGTGTTCAGGGTGTTAAGGGAGATAGCGGACCCAAAGGAGAGCCTGTAAGTTCACATCCTGATCCTGATCTTTTTGTTTAAAATGTCATCAAACTGAATCTGAAGACCTCTGAATATTGTGTTTATGACTGCTGTCCTTCAACTTCTCTGTTGCCTTCCTCAGGGTAACTCTGGACCTCAGGGATCCCCCGGACCTCAGGGTGAAGAGGGCAAGAGAGGACCAACTGGTGAGCTTGGTGCCACTGGACCTGCTGGAGGCCGTGGAGCTAGAGTGAGTACCAGACCACCGTCTCTGATGGGTGTTGTTGTGCCCATAGTAATCCATATTCAGAGCTGCGTTTCTTGGCTCCCCTGTTAATGCCTGTGTGCCTCTTACAGGGAACCCCCGGTAGCCGTGGTATGCCTGGTAGTGAGGGAAGAACTGGCCCAGTTGTGAGTCTTCAATGAACAAGATCTTATTCCACCAACATTTAATTACACTGATGAGAAACCTGACTATGTTTTGCCTCTAAATATAGTCAGCATTCAAGACAAAACTTCCTCCACATTTCTCTTGGACCTCTTTGTCTCCTTCTTGTAGGGCATGCCTGGTGCCCGTGGTGCCAGTGGTGCTCCTGGACCTCGTGGACCCCCTGGAGATTCTGGTCGTGCTGGAGAATCTGGCCCAGCTGGTCTCAGGGTGAGTCTTTTGCTAAGTTCTGTGTTTGTCAGAGGGATGTAGAATAGGCCTGTGGCAAATTGGAATAGCTGAGTTACAATAGCGTGGAGCAGTAGTGCTCTAACGGCTTTAGTATGATGCTATTGTGTAATGTAAATTTTCCTTGTGTGCATGATTCAACCCAAGATTTTGTTGAAAGGTAGTTGGCCCATGGTAACATTTCAAATGAATGACAGTATATGCATCTCAATGACTGATGTGTACTTTGTACAGGGTCTCCCAGGAAGCCCTGGAAGCTCTGGACCCCCAGGAAAGGAGGGAGCCTCTGTGAGTAAATCTGAATTTTACACTGAAACTTGTGAATTTAATATTAATAATCTTCACAGCTTTTACTTCAGGACACAGACATTCACATCAGTCTCATACTGTGCTGTTTATGATATTAACTATACATTGCTCAAATAAATGCAATTAACATGACTTCCTGCTATACATTCTGTTTCCTCCTCCAGGGCCCCGCCGGACAAGATGGCCGCACTGGACCTCCCGGCCCAACTGGACCAAGAGGCCAGCCCGGAAACATTGGTTTCCCCGGACCCAAAGGACCTTCTGTAAGTAGAAATAAAGTCAAGACTGAAACATGAGCATTTGAAACTACATCATGTTTTGTTTCATTTTTCAAGTTTGTCATGACCTGTGCTTAACCGACCTCATACCTCCTTTAGGGTGATGCTGGAAAGCCTGGAGATAAGGGAGCCACTGGTGCTACTGGTCTGAGAGTAAGTCAAAACTACCCAGAATGCATTTAATAAACTAACTCATCGATAAAATGTTTTAACGTGATTTGTCTGCTCTATTGTCAGTTGTTTAAACATATCATCATGTTCCTAGGGACCCCCTGGACCTGATGGCAACAATGGAGCCACTGGCCCAACTGGACCCGCTGTAAGCATCCTTATACACATATACACATCTGTTCGGACAAATACGTGCAACATTTATAATGTGATTTTGGTACTTTAACCATCAGTGTGCCGTTTTTAACATTGGTCTTCTCTCTTTCTCTTTACAGGGCGGCCCTGGTGAGAAGGGAGAGCAGGGAGCTGCCGGAGCTCCTGGCTTCCAGGTTTGGATCCATAATCTATTTCTAATTCCCTGCTCAATGTAAACAGAGCCAAGAAAACGTCCCAAAAAAAATTTAGTCTAAATGCAATTCCATTATAGCTGCACAACCCATCTTCCTGAGCTAGATAACAGTAGCTGCAAAAAGGGCGCTGTTGAGTTCATTGGTCCTGATGTTGCCATTTTTCAGGGTCTGCCTGGAGTCGCTGGAGGGCCTGGAGAGGCAGGCAAGCCCGGAGAGAGAGTAAGTAACACACAAACACACTTCCACCATTTTGCACAGTTTAACCATATAAATGGTAGAATAAGCAGTACATCTCTAACCAACTTTCCTGTCTACAGGGAATCCCAGGGGACCAAGGAGTTGCTGGACCTGCTGGTTCCAAGGTTAGTTTACTAGTCCATGCTTGTGTGCCAAGAGACCCATTATTTTTCTAGTAGCCTCACAGATTGATAGATTGTAAGATGCCAAAACTATAAAAATAGTCAGAATACAAACAGAATATATCTTTCTTTGTGGCAGATTACATTTGCATCCATATAATAAAACATTACAACAACCGGCTTTGAGTAGCCAAAGACAATACACTGACCCCCTCTGTGTGTTCCTCCAGGGAGAGCGTGGTAACCCTGGTGCTGCCGGAGCTTCTGGCGCTCAGGGACCCATTGGACCCCGTGGACCCGCTGGAGCCCCCGGAACCGATGGTGGCAAGGTAAGATGATGCCATGGCTGCAAGGACAAAGGTTATAAATTAAATTGTCTTTTGAATGTAATATTCCTGTAGAATCAGAACATGTCAGTGCCAGGCTATCTATCTATCTATCTATCTATCTATCTATCTATCTATCTATCTATCTATCTATCTATCTATCTATCTATCTATCTATCTATCTATCTATCTATCTATCTATCTATCTATCTATCTATCTATCTATCTATCTATCTATCTATCTATCTATCTATCTATCTATCTATCTATCTATCTATCTATCTATCTATCTATCTTTATATGAGATACTGTATTTATGGGAGCATGTGTGTTTAATGAAAAATGTGTGTTTAATGCAAAAAGGAGCCATAGATTGTCATGTCTGTTTCCAGGGAGAGCCTGGCGCTGCTGGAGCTGCTGGTGCTGCTGGACACCAGGGACCAGGTGGCATGCCTGGTGAGCGTGGAGCTGCTGGTGTTCCTGGAGTCAAGGGAGAGAAGGTAAGTTCCAAAAATCTACCAACTGCAAATACAAATTTTAGCCCTCAGATATCTCAGATATGTTAATCAGAATGTCTTTCTTTTCTAACATTTCCTCCTCTCTCTCTCTCCTAGGGAGAGGCTGGACACAGAGGACCTGAAGGCAATGCTGGCAGAGATGGTAGCCGTGTAAGTAGCTCTAATTTTTCTTGAGGCACTTGATATAAAAGTGGTAACCACTCATTACGTTTGTTTGAGTGTAGCAACCAGAGCCTTGTTCTGACTATCCTTTCTTCTCTATTTCTAGGGTATGCCCGGACCTGCTGGACCTCCCGGACCCACTGGAGCTAATGGGGATAAGGTAAGTCTGGAATTTGTGGATATTATTTACCACAAAACAAATTACATAAACTATTAAAACAAAGGTGTTTTAGAAGTAAAATGTAACACAGATTAATTAAGGGTATGGAGATTTTGTTATGACCTAAAAATGGCGGCCTGCCTCTGACATTATTTAAGAAGTAAAATGTAACACAGATTAATTAAGGGTATGGAGATTTTGTTATGACCTAAAAATGGCGGCCTGCCTCTGACATTATTTAAGATGGCTGACTATTATATCAGTGACCTACAGTAGAGAACCATCAATATGTGTTGTTGAGATCAAATCACTGTCAGAAATTATCTCTTGCCTGACCAACCCCAATTCATATCCTTGTACAGCCCACTCCTCTGTAGGATAACCCATGCTGTAGCATTGGATCTGTAGCGAGAACCTCAACACTGCCATCTAATGGCTGTTTTAAAATATTATAATATTACAGCAATGGTTAAACTACAACTTAATTTCAGATAGCAATGGCGATAATATAATAAATGCAGCAGACAAATGCACAACTTTATATTTTAAATATTAAGGTTATCCTTATTCCACAATCTTTCCTGTGTGTTGACCTATGCAGAGGCAGAAATACAACAAAACAATGATACTATATTTGAATTGTGTAACAGACAAAACAGAACATTATCTTTTGTAGGACTCATATCAGCTGATCAAGTTTTCCAATTGACAGTACAAAAGTCAAAAGAACGTTTAAAACAATGCTGATGCTGACAAAAGATGTGTGTGTGTGTGTGTGTTGTGTTGTGGTGTGTGTGTGTGTGTGTGTGTGTGTGTGTGTGTGTGTATGGATGATGGATAGAGTAATGGATGAATGGATGGATGGAGTGATGGAGTGATGGATAGATGGATGGATGCATGGATAGATAGAGTGCTGCATGGATGGATGGATGGATGGAACAATCTACTCTAAACTAAAGAATTTGCTGTTTTTGTCTTCCAGGGTGAGAGTGGTGGCTTTGGACCCTCCGGCCCTGCTGGACCTCGTGGATCCCCTGTAAGTAGCTGTGGCTTACTTCCTTCATTATAACAAAACATCAGCTGTTTTACCATATTCACCCTAAATGAGTTGACATACAGTACATAGCAGTTGAAGATCTTAAGTCAACATATAGCTTTGTTGTGTGCAGCATAAATATTCTTCCTGACCTGCTGCTTGTTGTCCACAGGGAGAGCGTGGAGAGGTTGGCCCTGCTGGATCTGCTGGATTCGCTGGACCCCCTGTAAGCCAATCTCCTTGTACTACAATATGCAATATGCTATATACTACAAAACAAAAACATACACAATTTCCCAGATATTGACCAAACCCCAACCCAACTTGCTCTCTACAGGGCGCTGATGGTCAGACTGGAGCAAGAGGAGAGCGTGGACCTGCCGGAGTTAAGGGAGAAACTGGCGCCGCTGGCCCTGCTGGACCCTCTGGACAGTCTGGACCTGCTGTTAGTACCGTTTACACTGGGCTTACACACACTTGCATTGCTACTTGGTAAATTTAACCTGATTGGAATAGATTTGCTTTACCATGACTTAATTTATTAGATATCAGACAGTCTTTAAAATGGGGTCAAAATAATACAGTGAGAGCATTCTCTTTGACACCACATAATACTAGATTTACATTTAGATTGTATTAAACCTCTCTGGGATAGAATGTAGGATTGTACTTTATAAACTCAGATGAGATATGAATGATAGCAATATGGAATGGTGTCTGATTTCTTCATCTGTTTATCTAGGGTCCTGCTGGCGCTGCTGGACCTGCTGGTCCTCGTGGAGACAACGGCCCACCTGTGAGTATTGAAACATTGTAGCAGCACACATAAACACAAATTTCATCACTGTTGTACCTGTCACAAACACGCAAACACTCACTTTAGCCTAATTGGGGCATAGTAACTGCAAATCAAATCAAAAAGCTAATGTGCCAATTTAATCAGAAATATCAAAGTTTCATTTTGAGAACATCAAATGACGAATTGGCTCTGTTTTTCACACCAAGTGCCACAAAGATTTTTCTTGCAGCTTGAGTCACAAAATCCTAATTTGCCTCCTTTTAACCTCTCATAAATGGGGTTCCTTGCCTCTATTATTGAGAATAAATGAGTTTTTAGAAAATACACCACATAGCTTCAGCAGTACTCCTTTTGAAATATCAACATTTGAAGGTTAGCCAATTGAGCATTTTGTGTTCTTTCTGTTCTATTTTACCTCTGCACCATGCCAAGGAAATACTTTATTGTACCTCAGATGTCCACACACAAACACACATAAACATATACACAGTGACACCACACATTCTGATGGCCGCTGTGTACTGTAACCTTTGATGGTGTTTGTTTCCAATGTCAGGGTCTGACTGGTTTCTCTGGTGCTGCTGGCAGAGTTGGTGCTGCTGGTCCCGCTGTGAGTATTGCTCTTATATTTACGATGATTATGTAAATATAATGATGATTAGTTAACACAAATGCAAGCCCACACTGACTGCACTCACCATGCTGCTTCTCATATCAGTGATACAGAGTGATCCCAATTGACAATAACACATTTTCCACCTCTTCTGCTCTCAGGGTATTGTTGGACCCCCTGGCCATGCTGGTCCTGCTGGTAAGGATGGTCCTCGTGGTCTCCGTGGTGATCCTGGTCCCGCTGGTCCTTCTGGAGAGCAGGGTATGGTTGGACCACCTGGTCTATCTGGAGAGAAAGGACCCTCTGGAGAGTCTGGTCCCCCTGTAAGTTATTGCTTTTTTCAGGTCAAAATTATGAGACCATGGAACACTGAAATGTTTTAAAAAACAGTTAAATAAATATAACGATGTTTATATCTCTATTATGGTGATATAAATTCATAGATCTCCATTGTCAATACATTCAAATGTGCCCTGTGTGTGTTTAGGGTCCTAATGGTCCCCCTGGAACCAGTGGTCCTCTTGGACTTCAGGGATTCGTTGGTCTGCCCGGTGCTAGAGGAGATCGTGGTTCACCTGGTGGTGCTGGTGCTTTGGTAAGTACTAATTAATACTGATAGTACCCTCCAAAAGATTCACTCAATTTATAATTTAAACATATAAAGTCTTCATCTTCAACATGATGGAACTGTCCCAAAATGTGTACTGGCAGTTGAATATTTTCAGTTTAAACAATCACAACACAACTGTAAAATCTAAAAGAAAATAGAGGAAAATAAGAATTGAGATTGAGCGGTATTCATGCAGGGTTTTGAATATCCATGTCTGTTAAACAACACGCAAATTTGTGGCTAGTTTTCAGTCACCATGCCCATTTTGCAGGATGGTTTGAATGACCCACACATGCACCTTTGCTAAAGATCCACTGATTTTCTCTGCATCCTATCACAGGGAGAGCCTGGTAGGGTTGGACCTGCTGGTCCATCTGGAGCCCGTGGTCCCCCTGGCAACATTGGCCTGCCTGGTATGACTGGACCTCAGGGAGAGGCTGGACGTGAGGTAAGGATTGAACAGGCCAATAACAAGTACTGCAATGACCTGTTAGCAGTAGGGGTGGGAATCACAGGGTAACTCACGATACGATAGGATGCACGATACATAACTATTCTGTTATAATAAATATATTGCTCGACAATCCTATAATGATACATCACAATATCAGTCTAACTATGAATACAAAATGTCTATGAAAATTGTATGTGCAGGTTTTCTGTTTTTATCAATGCAAGTCCAAACTGTAAAAAACAGCACAATTCTGCAGCACAACGTTTTGCAGTCTGTGAATTAAAATTACAGAATTATAGAGCAACTATAGGTCCTGACTTTGGACTTAGACATGGCTGGGCAGCTGTTCTCTTCGCTTTTCTCAAACTGATGTCCGCCATCCTGTTGAAAACGTCTTCCTCTTCTGCTAGTTAACTTATGTTCAAGTTTCCCTCATTTATATGTTGATCGCGACCTTGAGGAGCCATGAAGTAGCGACTCTGAGAGCAGGGAAATCCATTTAGAGCGCCTTATTTTATTAATTAAAATACCGATATTCAGCCGCAGCCTATCGATTATCGTTTTGCACAAAGGACAGCAATATATTGACATATCAATACTACTTGAGTAGATGAACAAAAACATGAACTCACAAACAACCTAACATGATAGTTTGATATAAAGACAGACACTTATATGTCAACTGTAATATATTTCACCATTTACAGGGTAGCCCCGGTAACGATGGACCCCCTGGCCGTCCTGGTAATCCTGGATTCAAGGTAATGCCCTTTCATATACTTTAAAACACGTTTGTATACAGAGCACACACACATACGCTGTGCTCTGACCCACATCTACACTTTTCCACCATGTTTAGGGAGACCGTGGTGAGCCCGGACCTGCTGGTGCCATGGGACTTGCTGGTTCCCCCGGGCCTGCTGGACCCACTGGAGCTTCTGGCAGACCTGGAAACCGTGGAGAGGCTGTAAGTATTAACAGCAACTCTTTTAAAATGGATTTATTACCAGGCCATTTCAAAGTAGCAACATGTTGCATCATACACAATATCTACAAGCATCTGCTTTCTTCACTCATCCTTTTGTTCTTGTCTCACCTTGTCAATAGGGCCCATCTGGTCCCGCTGGACCCGCTGGCGCCGCTGGAGCTAGAGGTGCCGCTGTAAGTACAATAAACATATATCATAGAACTAGTGTTCATTGACTCAAAGTACACAGATGTAACATGTGTGTGTATGTGTGTGTGTGTGTGTTCTATAGGGACCTGCTGGAACCCGTGGTGAGAAGGGAGTTGCCGGAGAAAAAGGAGAGAGAGGCATGAAGGGTCTGCGTGGACATGCTGGTCTCCAGGGAATGCCCGGACCTTCTGTAAGTGACAGCCCACCATCATAACGCACACAAAATATGTAAATGTACCCCTACATGTGCTGATATTCACTAATCTACGATGTCTACTATGATGCCATTCAATGATGCACCTTCTCTCCCCTTAGGGACCATCTGGTGACACTGGATCTGCTGGACCAAGTGGATCTGCTGGACCAAGAGTGAGAAGAATCCTAATAACCTTACCTTAACACATGAATGGTTTTATTGTTCCACCTGTATCCATAGAGGCACCATGTGAACAAATCCAATGCTTATACTTGAGATAACAATTAGCAGAGCTATTTTAGGTCAGCATGGCAGATACCATGGCAGAGAGATCAAGGAGTGATCATTGATGGGATAAATGTGATAAACCACGTTCAGAGCTAATAACATGTCAAAATTACAAGGCATTTATAACTTTCTAATTTGTCCCTGTTATGTTGTATTCTTTTCATGATCACTTAACACCAAACGCAGGAGATACTGTAATTTACAGTCACATGGGATGCAGGATTTCCAAAAAAGACAAATGTTTGACTTTTACATGTGATGACCTCATCTTCAGGGACCTGCTGGACCCCACGGACCCCCTGGTAAGGATGGCAGAGCTGGCAGCCATGGTGCTATTGGCTCTCCTGGTGCTCGTGGACCCCCTGGATATGTCGGACCTGCTGTAAGCACAACACAAGTCTTGTAAACCAGACAGTTCAGCGCCACTGTACAACCTCAAGGATCCTAGGATCCCAAGGAGCACCTCCGTAGGATCCAAAATATCACTCCTCTCTCTTATTCATATCAGGGTCCTGCTGGAGCTCCCGGTCTGCCTGGACCTCCCGGCGTCGCTGGTGGTGGATATGATGTCTCTGGATATGATGAGTACAGAGCTGATCAGCCCGCCCTGAGAGCCAAGGACTACGAGGTCGATGCCACCATCAAGTCCCTCAATAGTCAGATCGAGAACCTGCTCACCCCTGAGGGATCCAGGAAGAACCCTGCCCGCACCTGCCGTGACATCAAGCTCAGCCACCCCGACTGGAGCAGCGGTAAGATATCAACGCTGGGGCATATATTTA
Organism: Percina caprodes; assembly: GCA_013375575.1. Lineage (NCBI taxonomy): Eukaryota > Metazoa > Chordata > Actinopteri > Perciformes > Percidae > Percina > Percina caprodes. The sequence continues at coordinate 2,877,330 of JABXJD010000056.1, read as the reverse complement.
GTTAGGTTTAGATGTCATTTTTAGCCCGTATGAAGTAAGAGTAAAAGATTCTCTTTCTATCAATGTGACTGTTTTTTTCCTTCCCTGTAGGATTCTACTATATTGACCCCAACCAGGGATGCATCAATGATGCCATCAAGGTGTTCTGTGACTTCTCCACCCGCGAGACCTGCATCCATGCCCACCCCGAGAGCATCGCCCACAAGAACTGGTACAGAAGCACCGAGGGCAAGAAGCACGTCTGGTTCGGAGAGACCATCAACGGTGGTACTGAGGTGAGCATCGTAGACATAGTTTACTTTATTTGAAATGAAAAATGGTTTTAACACCACACAAGACCAGGAAATAACAGGAACAATGAATTTTATATTTTTTATATTCGAAATATTGACTGTCATTCTTTCCTTCATGCAGTTTACCTACAACGATGAGACCCTCAGCCCACAGAGCATGGCCACCCAACTTGCCTTCATGCGCCTGCTGTCTAACCAGGCTAGCCAGAACATCACCTACCATTGCAAGAACAGCAACGCCTACATGAGTGAGGAGACCGGTAACCTGAAGAAGGCTGTGGTGCTCCAGGGCTCCAATGATGTAGAGCTAAGAGCCGAGGGCAACAGCCGCTTCACCTTCTCCGTGCTGGAGGACGGCTGCACTGTAAGTGGCTCTTTGCTTTTTATGTCGTTTTCTTTGGTAATTTCTGTTACCTTCGTTGCTTCAGTGTGATTTGTAGTTTTTTTTGCCAGTATTCTGAAATGGGGTTTCTCCTTTTCTTCCTTTACACTTGCAGAGACACACTGGTGAATGGAGCAAGACAGTGATTGAGTACAGAACGAATAAACCATCTCGCCTGCCCATCCTCGACATTGCACCTTTGGACATTGGTGGAGCTGATCAGGAGTTTGGTTTGGACATTGGCCCAGTCTGTTTCAAATAAATAGACTCATGATAAATTAACACCCAAAAAGAGAGAAAGAACGAAAAAACAAAATCTCTGCCCTTCTTTTTGTGTTGTTTTTTTTTTTTTATACCGAATGCTGATTTCTCTCTGCGCATCCACTTGCTTAAGATGGGCAACTATCTGAGAGGACTGAACGGACTGAACGGAGCGTTTGTGCAATGCAAATTAATACAGCAACCCAAAGGGACGCGGGAAAACAGCTTGTTGTGGGACATCATGTCATCGTTTTGTAAAAAATAAAAGAAGTGAAATAAAAACGCTGAAAGTATGCATCACTTTGTGGTCTTTGTATATCTTCCAAAGAGGAGGTTTAAAACCACAATTTCCATGAAAAAAAGGTTTAAGCTACCTCATGCCAGTATACCTAAAGAAAATACTTTTGACAAAACCTGGGTCCGCAACCGGGATGTTAAGACTTCTAATGCTTCAAGCTTTGTCATGTATCGGAAGGTGCTCAGTTACTTGAAGCAGAGATCTATGGTGCTAATATGCAGCTGTGGAGCTAACCACTTTTTACTGTATTACTTTGTATTGACATTTAAGGAGTCTTGCATTCGTCCCCTGATACTCCCCCAATTTAAGCAGGTGGAATGTTCCTAAATCTGATGTCTGGTTTTCGTTTTGTTTTGTTCTTTTTTGTTTTGTCTAGAAGTTTTTTTTTTTTTTAATTGTTTTGTTTTTTTGTTAAGGCTTTTTTATTTCCAAACCCCACACTGAGTGTTCATACTGACATATTTCATCCAATTCTGAATGGTTTTTTAGGTCGCCTCTCTCTCTCTCTCAAAAAATGAAACCACAAAGTCTATTGTACCTATTTTGTATATGTGAGATGTTTAAATAAATTGTGAAAAGTTCTGAAATAAAGCATGTCCAATGTTCCAAAACACAATGCTCAGTGAATTAAGTGCTTTCATGTTTTAATGACACCATTGAAGGTTTGTCACTGTACTTTGGTTCTAGATTTGGATAATGATAACACATCTTTATTAACTTAAACATCTTCCTATTGTGGAAGCACAGTCATAGCCTTTTTTACCCCCTCCCCTTTCTTGCTTTTCAACAGCATCCAATTTTAATGTACAGTAAATGTCTGTTGACACTGTCCATGCCAATGTGTGATTACTAACGTGCATTGTTTCTTGTAAATATGCATCCTCTGATGTTGCTTTTCCTTGCATAATACAACTTTTGCATCCAAATAAATGTCTGTGGTTTGGATCAAGGCTTGAATTGCAGTGATAAATGCATACCGATTAGTTAGATTCAATACGGTGACATGACATTCCTGCAGAATTTACTTTTTTTGTCACTTTGTCAGAGGCTGAGAATCAGTGTGTTGAGGGCACTGGGATATGCAAGCTTTCTGAAAATTTGGATTTAATTCTACCTCCACATTTAGAAGCAGTTCTGTTTAGCTCATAGACTCTATATGTAACGGTCAATAGTTTAGCTGGAGATGAAGGCATCAATACATTAAATGTCACTTACAGCATTATCTGTAACCACTAGGGGGCAGTATGCCATGCTTTATTAGCATCCCTGCTCTAGGTACAATGCATTTGGTCAAATAGATACAGTATCTTTGACCATTGAGCAGCAAAGACTTGTTTCCTCTGACACAAGATGCATTTGTCACCTATGGGTCTACAGCATATTTTATGCATACAAAAAAAATAATAAGGCGAGGCAGGGGCCTGGGTTTAAAAATGACCTGCGGCCCTTTCTGCGTGTCGTCCACCCCTCCCTCTTTCCTGTCTGTGGACTATCACTATAAAATATAAAGCCAACAATAATCTTTTAAAAAAAAGATATTAAAACCACAGATTGGGGCTTAAATGCTAGACATTAATGACAGACATTTCAAGCTGGACCTTCTCCATAATTCCACAGTAGATAAAGACATATATCATTGGAAAGGTTATGATCTGTAGTATGTGAATCAGGTAAAATTCAGATGAAATTCAACGGATAACCATATTTGGCCACTTGGGGGCATTGCAAAGTCAGCAATTGTTGCAATAAAATTGTCCAAATGTCGATTTTCTCCATCATTTTACATCTGGCATGATCATATAAATATTTTGAAATAACAGAAAACAACAAGTAGCTCTCACCTGAGACCATTGTCGACGCAGGACGCCAAAAACGAAATTACTGTTGCACTAGTCTGGACATCTTGCCGTGCCAAAGTTGCAATAAAGGCTGCATAAGCCATGTATATGAATTTGCTGTGAGCTTTACTTGATTGCGCGTTTGGTATAGATTTTGACTTTTATACGTTTTATTCCGCTTTGTTTAAACAGAGTGGAGCTGGCTGGTGAATGTGACGGTGCTGGATACACCGTGAACCTTTTTGTGGATCTACTGATTGCTGTGATAAGTTTTTTTTTTTTTTTTTATATTGTGATTATTTTTTTTTTGCAAAATACGGATTTTTTTTCTTTACGTTTTATGGTGTAATTGCGCTTCGTTTTTGCGTTTGAAGAGGCATCTCAACAGACTGTAGGTCAAACTGATTAGTTGCTTATTTAACAGTATAGGGGCAAATTCCGCCACCGTCTGTTTATTGTTCTAAGACAGCCGCGCCGCGACTGGATTTATGGGCGAATTGTTAAATAAATAGTTAAAATCTAATTTAAAATCTGCTTGAAAAATAAATATACATTTTTATTTAGCATGATTGCTTTATATGTGCTCTGGCTGTGTTCCCCAAGTGGTAGGACAGGTCTCAGCTGCTACAATAAAAAAAAAAAAAAAAAACTTTATAGAAAAAAACACCAAAAAAAGAAGAAAAACCCAGAGAAACATAATTGATTGCAATAGGCCTAACTGTAGTCAGTATAACAGTGCGTTTCCTGCTTGCATTCACACAAATACGTGTATAGAGCATTTTGAGGTGCTGAGGTTGGAAATTTATGGTAGGCTACATTTAATTGATGGACATATAAAAACAAACAATGAATTGGAAAACGTCTGAAAAATACAGCAATTTACAAATCCTTAACGCTAGCTAAAAGGAAGCTAGTTAAATTAAACAACGATCCTAAAAAACCGTACGGGGAGCAGCTAGCATTCAAATTCATAAAAAAGGGCTACATGAGCAACTTCTATATTATACCAGAACTGTTGTTAGTCTACACTTTGCTCGGGGAGTAAACAAAGCTGATGTAACTCAAGGACTTGCAGCTCTAGTTAAACATGTTTAACAAGTAACCAATGACACTGATGGCAAAATAACTGGTTGCGTTACATTTTATCACCAGGCTACCCAGTGATCACGAACGCGGACATTTCTCCAGCAAGGCTGAAGTTTTGTTTTCAAAAACATTTTTTTTTTTAAAGGCACCGAACTTGAACGTAGCCTACTCCGATACATTATCCCAAAGTGCTTGCTAAATAGCTTGGCTTTGACCAGTGCGGTGATGAAGCAGGAAGCGGTGTCGGAACACCAGGCGCAAGACGGGGCAGATGGTGCACCGGGGGGAGAGCCGCTCTGTTGTAACAGCACAGATGCTTGTTGTCATGGAGGAGCAAAGATGGCGGTCCTGGCCTATAGCCTGGGCAAACGCGAAATAAATCAACATTTTACTATAAAAAATGCCAAACTGATATCGATAATAGTTGTCGTTGTACTGCTCGTGTTTCACACAGCTTCGCGGTACTATGGAGGTAAGTGGTCTCCCGTTTCTTAAAGTTACTGTTGATGCAGCCAGTGAAACACTTGACACCAGCTATTGCTAATATAAGCTAGCTAGCTATAGCTATCTGCTGCGAGTACTTCTCTTTGCGGGTTGGTTCAGTGCCGCTGTTCAGTGTTGCTTTTAAAAGGTGAGACATACAAGATGCTAGCCTTAGAATGCGGTCAACGTAAGATGGTTGCATATATAGACTTCACCAACGGTAACTTAAATTGGCTTTGTCTGGCTAGCTTAGCTAGCCGAATAAAGCTAACACTGCATTTAGCTGTGTTTACATGCTCCCTTCAGGACACGCTTGGTTACTGCGGGGAGAGACGTAACGATAGGTCGATGCTGCCAATAGTTGACATAAATGGGCTATTTAAATCGCCTGCAAATTCCGTTTATACACAGATAACGTTACATACTACACTATCTTATAAAACTCGTCAGTAGTTTGGTGTAGGTAGTAAATCTGACTAACTCTAGTGTTGCAACAGTATTGTAGCAGCCCGCTTTTTGTCTCAGGTTTTTTCACACGTTTGCATTGTCTTGTCACGCACAGATTAGTTAGCCGCATCGACCAAGACTAGACGCACACTTATGTTCAGGTATTACAACAGGAGCTCATTTTGTTTGTCTCACACCATAGGTTGACAGCGACGCACAAAGCCCAGAGTTCTAAAAATATATTTGCATGGACATGAACACGCCTACACATAAGTGTTGCGTAGAGTCGACTTTGTTCATGAAATGAACCACAAACCTCTGTACACACTGAGAGCAGCTGCTTTTGCTAACGATGGCACTACATGGCCATGTATCTCGACAGCACGCAGATCCTTCATGTTCCCTTGTTTCTGTGGATTCATTATTTTGCTGAGAACTCTATTCAATTTGCACACAAATTAATAGCTGGAGAGATTTATGGTTGAGCTAACTTGCTGATGGCTTCATTTTGTACAGCCCTAGCCTTTTTACAGCACTGAATGAAAAGCCAGGGTACTATAGAGACAGCAGGTTTCACTCATAGTCACAGAGAAACTATGAGTGAAAGCAAGAGAACAGTGCTTTTTTGTTTGGTCTTACTGAGGGGGTTTTCTCTGTGTTGCCTCCAGGCGGAAACTCATGTGAATGGCTGCTGTCCAGAGGACGTTACTTGGGGGAAAACGTATGGCAGCCTTATGGCTGCATGATGCACAAATACAAAAGCATGTGAGTCACACTAGCAGTAGGCAAATGTGAGACAAAGATAAACAAAGAAGTGTGTAGCATTGATAGATGAGATCTGTCTGTCTGTCTGTCCACACAGATACACTTTATGAAATAAGATCTGCTTCTGATGAGGTTATTGAATGCAATGAAACGGCACCCAACACATACTGTACATGGTTGCTATCTGCAGTTGTTAGGATTTTTCTTTTTTGTTTTACAGTGAAGCCAAAACTTGCCTTGCTGAAAAGCGAGTGGCCTTTGTCGGTGATTCACGAATCAGGCAGCTATTTTACTCCTTCATCAAAATTATTGACCCTGAGCGAAGAGAGGATGGAAACAAGGTAAATATGAGAAGAAGCACCATGTTAATCCAGCGGCTTTCTTTGGAAATTGTTCAGAGGTGACAGCCTATAGATCTAAAATGTGAAGCACACTTCCAGTGTACAAAAGAAATGACAAAGTGCATACATTTACAGACATTCTTCTATTTTAGCACTGTCAACTGTCTATAAACTAAAAGTATCTGATGAAAATAAGTGATTCTAAAATCTGTCTGCTTTTTAATCAACCTTATTTCACCATATATAACCAAAGACCTGTTTAAAAGAGTGGACAAAGAAGTACAGCAGCATCATAGTGCTGATTGTCTCCATTTTATGAATAGTTTGTTCCTCACACACTTCTGATTGACTGATTTAAGGATTTTCCCTCAAACCTTTTCTGAATGGGACAAACTAAAGCCAGAATGACAACCTACAATGTGTAGGCCTTAATAATGACTCACTGTCATTTATATAGCTGAATATAAAAATATCCCAAATTGAATCAATTTACGGATATACTTACTGTTCTGAAGCCTGACATGTCAACTAAACATATGGCCCTAATAGGAGAAATAGTCCCAGTTATCTTTATTTCCACAAGTGTTTATATAGATGTGATTTTATTAAATGTCTCAAAATAAATCTCTAATAAACACCTGAATGAAACCCAAAACAGGTAGAATTAAGAAAATGGACTTTGACCAAAAATGTGAGGTACTGTCAGTTGGTTGGCACAAAAAATCATCACTGGAACACACCACAGTCCTGCCACAGCCGTAACTATTTTTGGTCTGATATCAAGCAGGGGAAAAGAGGAACACTATTTGCCTAACTGACTTTCTATCTGTCTGCCCACATGTAATGTCTGAAGCACGAGGACATTCCCTTTGAAGATGAGAGTTCCTCTGTTAATGTGGTAAGCTATTTCTGGATTTGTTTTTATCTCATTTTCTCAGTCTGTAAAAACATGCTCTGATAAAGGGTCTATGTCCTCTTTGTGTGTAGGACTTCCTGTGGTATCCAGAGGCAAATAATTCAATGAAGGAGCGCTTAATGTCATGGACACACGTGAGTATACATGTTAAGATCTGTTATTTACAAGTTGGGAGCATTATTAATCAAGGATGTTTCAAAGTATTTACAGGAGGACATGGATTTGCTTTTCTAATTGCAAATTCTTGTGTATCAGGAAGGTTCAACAAAGCCAGATGTTGTCATCCTTGGAGCTGCAACAGTAAGCTATAAAGGAGTGCTTAGCCATGCTTGTACATTTCACAATAGACAAAACAAAACAAGGTGGCTTAGTTATGTCAATCTTAATCTCATCCGTTTACCCATTTACAACAGTGGTCCATCAAGTTGCGCAGTGGCAGCAGCGAGACACTGCTGCAGTACAAAACCAACCTGACAGCCATTGCTGTGCACCTGGAGAAGCTGGCTGACCATGGAGAGGTCTACTGGGTCCTGCAAGGTATACTCAGCGTCAAGCATTTTATGATCTGTCATCTCAGTCTGGTTAGTAAAGTATTACTGCCTGTCCCCTTCCCCACAGGGATTAGTCTCTGATGTGATTGCTGCATTCATGTCAAATTGGATTACCATTAGAACGGCTTACTGGTTAAAAGCATTGATTCCAAAGTGTTCACACATAGGGCTGCACAATTATGGCCAAAATAATAAATTGAGATCACGATTAATTATCACGATTATTTGTTAATTTTAACCAAAACAAATTTTATTGTCACATAGTCAATTTATTGTCAATGTCATATTTATAACTGCTTTCACATCCATATTGTGGTACATTCCTCTTATGTTGAAGTTGTATGTTGTACATACAAACAGCTGCAACACATTATCTGAAAATTATCTGAAATAAATAGCCTAGGATATATTAAAAAAAAAAAAAAGTATCTCTGAGAAAGCTCCTTCACTATAACTGATTAAAAGAGCTAGGGAGTAAGGGGAGTGCGATGGACGTACTCACAGAGTGACGGCTGTGTACATGTGAAATGTCTGTATTGTCACTGCACTGCTTTTTTATGAACTATGATATTCTGGCCATGGGGCACATCATGCCCAGGTCCAGCAAGCTCCGTCTCACACTATATTAATCAACGGACTAAAGTTAGTTGCATTTAATAACTTCTTCTGTGTTTTTCGCCGTGGGGGCAGCGATAGCAGAGTTACCAGCGGAAACACTGGTACAAATAGAGGTTCGCCTCTCATGCTAAAGAATATACGGCTGTGTCAATAAGAATTAAAACTGTGGACATATGTTAGAAGTGTTGACCCCTCTCCGTGTTGCTGGGAGCAGTGTGTGTGAGAATGGGGGCCGGGCTGCGTGGAGGGTAGGAGGAGAGAGAGTAGAGGAGAGATACTAACACAGGCACAGCTTTACAGAAGAAATGGGTAATTTAAAGCAAAATTATACTATATCGATGTAACAACATTGCTTCGTTTGTGGAGAGGCAATGGATGCGAGGAAATTAGGTGCACCGGTGCGACCTAGAGGAAAAATGTTGAAAAACAACACAGATGGGACAAAATGTTGCGTTTACTGGTAAACTGGTTAACCTTGTGAGCGAGGAATAACCGACTGCTATCTGCTATATGAATTTTCCTCACGCCACTCTGTCCTCTGACTGTCTGCATCTAGAAACTAAGCTGCGCGGTGCAGGGAACAACTCTGACTGGCACATGATCAGACAGTGGTTTACGGAGCGGTAGATGACCTTTGCAAAAAAAACCCGGAGCGTTCTATGAACGGAATGATGCATTTAAATTATTGCTCGATTATACAAATTTGATCGTGCAAAGCCAAAATCGTGATCGTGATTAAAATTCAATTTATTGTGCATCCCTATTCACACAGGTCAGATGGTTAGTTACCTCAGTGTATTTTAGGTGCTACAGTATCATCACTAAATCCTTAATTCCTTATTTGACTAAAAGTTCACATGATTGTAGCGCTGTGCAATTAATCGAAATTGTAATCACGTTTACGATTTAGGCTACTAATGATCACAAAAACAGATTCATCGAAAAAAATATTTTTTTGCACATTACTTGCTGCAAGTAAACTCTTATATTGGAATAAAAATGTTCAAATGGGAAAAGTATTAAGTGAAATTTCACACTTCACGTTTTTTTTTAAGTTCAATAAGTCTAAAATCTTTTCAAAGTCTATGACTAATCATGTTAAATAATCATATAATTTTTTTTTCTCATTATTGAGCAGCCTACATGATTGGTAATTTCACACATGTGATTGCAGAATTTTGTGAATATCAACTTCTCATACATGCACCCTCTAAACTAAATCTCTTTTCCTATTCACACTTCTCAAAACACCCATCACACCTCTGTTCTTTAGACCCAGTAAATGAGGAGGTGTTGAGTGAGAACAGGAAGATGATCACCAACCAACAGCTGGAGCTGTACAATGAAGTGGCTGTGGGCGTGCTCAACGGCAGCAAGCGTAACGGCAGGTCCCGGGTCAAGCTGTTGGCTGCGTCCCGCCAGGCTGCACTTGAAACCATCACCCAGTCAGACGACGGGTTGCACCTGCCTGAGGGCACCAGGAATGTGGTACGCAGGATTTCAGTTCATTTGAGATTATTTACTGGCAGTTAGATTGTTGTTATATATTCAGTGGTTCAGCTTCAGCTATGATGGCAGCATTTTATCTCAGAATCTTACTCACCCAGTGGAATTGTCCTGTCAGGGAGCCATGATCCTCATGAACTCTGTGTGCAACAAGCTACTGAGGCCCATTGACGGCTCCTGCTGCCAGACATTGCCACACCCAAACCTCCTGCAGAAACTGTCAGCATGTTTCTTCCTGGGCTCGGCCCTGGTCTTGCTGGTCCTCCATGTCCTTGGCAACAACCGTCACCGCCGGCCTGTGCCCTCAGACGTGGAGAGCCTAGAGGAGAAGAAGCCAGCAACTGCATCTGCCCCCCTGGGTCCGAAGGCACCGTTTCAGGCCCTTTGCAGGATGGGCCTCATCATGAGCTATTTTTACCTTTGTGACAGAGCAGATGTGTTCATGAAAGAGCAGAAGTTCTACACTCACTCCACGTTCTTCATCCCTTTCATCTATATATTTGTCCTGGGGGTGTTCTACAATGAGAGCAGCAAGGAGGTGAGATGGCGCTGATGAGTGCAATATTTTGGTCTAGTGTAACTGTTCCATATGTTGGAATTGAAATTATTTTATAAGTCTAATTTCCTATGGCCTCCTTGAGTTTTTAAAGAATAAGGAAATGTACAGTAGTAGAGTTTGAAAAATTGGATAATGCTTGCTGTTGCTAATAACACACCAAGTTTAAAGTTTGATATCTGGTATACAATTTAATGTGTTCTTTTTCTTTGTCAAACAGACCAAATTACTCAACCGAGAGCAAACGGACGAGTGGAAAGGCTGGATGCAGTTGGTCATCCTCATCTATCACATATCTGGAGCCAGCGCTGTGAGTCCGAAATATGTCTTCTACACATCCATTTGAGAGTAAACTACTTTGAAGCATAATCATTTTATATAAAGGCATAATATTATTTTTTTGTCTTTCAGTTCATTCCAGTGTACATGCATGTGCGGGTGCTGGTGGCAGCGTACCTTTTTCAGACTGGCTATGGACACTTTTCCTTTTTTTGGCTCAAAGGCGACTTTGGATTGTATAGAGTGTGCCAGGTGAGGGTTACAGTCAGTTAAACTTTACCAGGATCTTGCAATCGCTCTGTATGAGTTAAAATTTGATATGAGTCTAAGGTGAAAAAGCATTTTAATTATTTTTAGGGCGTGCGACTACCGTTAATATATAGTTGTACTTTAGCATGAGGTACCATTTATTAATAACAATACAAATATTTAGTTTTTTACTATTCTCAGTGTGATGCTTTTATTGATTAATCTGTGTATGTTTCTGTGTTCATTCCACTCTAGGTGCTTTTTCGTCTAAACTTCCTGGTCTTGGTGCTCTGCATGGTAATGAACAGACCCTACCAGTTCTATTACTTTGTCCCATTGGTCACCTTCTGGTTTGTCGTCATCTACGTAACGCTGGCCTTGTGGCCTCAGATCCTTCAGAAGAAAGTTAACAGTAGGTGTCAGAATTTACGCCAGTTTAAGAAACCTGTAACCTTTTTAATTTTTTTATTTATTTATTTATTCACTTGCATGCTTCATACCCTTGCAAAACTTCCTGCACCATGTGAATTAATACACACAATTAGTTCAACACAATACATAAAACAATATGTAAAAGCTGTCATAAAAATGTCAGCAGCAGAGTTGCATTTAGACACATTTTCCCTAATGGCTGTCCTGTTTTGTGAGCAGGTAGTGGCTTGTGGCACTTTGGGGTCTTGGCCAAGTTACTGGGCCTCCTGCTGTTCATCTGCGTCTTTGCCTTTTCACAGGTGGGTGAATTAAAAAATATTTAAATCACTAGTCACACTTGCACTTTAGTTTTAAGTTTGTAAAACTCCAAATTCAAAATTTGAATTGGGTTTTATTTTTTTTTTATGAACAATTTCAATAATTATGTCCTTAAACATACTTTAAAGTACAAGAATGTTGTATTTGATCTCATGTATGTTTTCTAGCCCAAATGAAGCAAAATTAATAAATATGCAATAGAATTTTGAATGTGTAGTAAATTTAATTAAACCTATTTTGAGAACTACTACACTATACTATCATAGTTTTTACTCAAACGTATGGTCTGGTCCTTGTTTGAAGCCCTGCTTGTTTTAATATTCATGTTTTGGTGTTGTGACTTCAGGCTTTCTTTGAGCGTATCTTCTCTGTGTGGCCCATCTCCAAGCTCTTCGAGCTGGATGGAAGCGTCCATGAGTGGTGGTTCAGATGGAAGCTAGACCGATTTGTAAGTCAAATGTGTTTTGCGCTAGTTGCAACCCACTTAAGTACGGTAGTCAGTCTTTGCATTAAACATTCTTTGAACTGTAATATGTGGCAGAATGCATCAAAAGCTTTTCCCCAAGTGGGACCAAATTTTCCAAACTTTGTAAAATATGCTTTAATGTGGCAATGGTTCTTTTGCAGGCAGTGATACACGGCATGGTATTTGCCTTCATCTATCTGGTGCTTCAGAAGTGCCAGGTGCTGTCTGAGGGCAAGGGAGAGGCTCTCTTCTCTGCCAAGATTTCCAACCTGCTCCTCTTCCTCCGTTGTCTCCGTCATAGTAAGACACTTTTAAACTTGTGATTCTAACAACACTGGGGTTTAGACTTATTATTTTAGATTGCTATCATCTTCTCCGTCTTTAAGGTCCTTTTCTTTCCAAATCATATTTGAACAAAATGCATGCTGATGCACCTCAGGAGAGAATAATTACACAGGAAAGGTGGCTATTACCGTACATACATGCCACACCTGTTAACTGCCCTAACAACCACAAAGATCTGCTCTTAATGCTCTTGTGTTTATTTTGAGTAAGTTCTTGTTCTGAAGAAGGTTAGTAAACTCAGTATTGTGACAATCTATTGGTCTTACATAAAAAATGTATATTGTGTAGCACTGAGGCAGCTGCAGCTCTCTGTTCTTTGACTCCCCCAAAGCAGTTCAGGATTACAGTAGCTGCTTTGGTCGAGGTCTCATCAAACTAAATCAACCACCTCCTGGTTTTTGTTGCAGCTGAAGGATCAAAACATGTAACTGTACTTCTCCTTTTCCCCATCCTTCTAGACATTACTCCGTATGGGCCAGCAGCTGCAAAACCAAAACCGAGTGCAATGAGATGCATCCTTACATCTCTGTTGTCCAGGTAAAATTTTGTATCTGTCTTGTATTTCTCTTCTTTTCACTGCCATGTGGTTTTACATAAAATGAGTCTTTTGTTGTTTTAACACTTATAACAACAGGAACACTTAAAGCTGTAATTCATTTGGGATTGGCCTTGAGATGTCATTATCCTAGTCACATGGAGTGTAACAAGGGAGTTTCCTTCTTTAATTGCTAAAGATAAAACTGGTATTATATAGAGCCAGTCCCCACTGGGAAGGTTTTTGATGTAGTGCAATAGATAAGTTCATAAAGAACATAGCTTATTTCCCCTAAACTGGCTGATTTTACACCTCACATTTGACTTCCAGTAGTGATTTGTAAATGATATCACTTGTGAGGGATTGCAACTTTGACTTCAGCCTGCTACTTCAAATGATACTTCAAAGAATCTCCTAATACAGTGTGTTCTAACTCTCTTTCCAACAGATTTTGGCTTTCATTCTCATCAGGAACATTCCTGGCTACGCACGTTCTATTTATAGCTCATTCTTTGCATGGTTTGGAAAGATCTCCTTGGAGGTAAGAAGAACCTGATTAGCAGTAGAGTTGCAATAAGGTTACCCTAAAACAATAAAAGAAATGAGTAATCAGGAGCTAAGATGAGGTAACCGTAATAAAATGTGCAATATGTGAAGCAACACTAATACAACACTAAATACTATCCTTGCTAACTCTTGTGTGTGATGGTTAAATTGTACATATGAAATTACATACTATTGAATATGTTTGTATTCCCCAGCTGTTCATATGCCAGTACCACATCTGGCTGGCAGCAGACACCAAGGGAATTTTGGTCCTGATCCCAGGAAGCCCTTCACTTAACATCATGGTCAGCACCTTCATCTTTGTTTGTGTGGCTCATGAGATTTCCCTCATCACCAATGACTTAGCCCAGGTGGTCATCCCCAAAGACAGCGTGTCCCTGCTGAAGAGACTGGGGGCCGCTGGGCTTTTTAGTCTGGTTGTATTGCTGCTGACCAGTGGCAGCCAGCCCACACACGGCGCCTAATGGACACCTCTTGATAGGACGGTGTGTGTATAGGAGGGGGGGTGTACACAGCAAACCCGCCAAGCTCCTGCTGAGGTCCAGATCTAAGCCAGGAGCAGGCCCGGTGTTTTAGCCTACTGGTGGCCACAGGAGGCGAACTCAGTGGTATTAAGTGAGAACACGGAGCCTTGGGAGAACAGTGTCTCTCTGCTGGCCAGGTTTGAGTCTTTACTTTTTGACTGTGAAAGTCGCACACTGAATAAAAGAGAAAATGCTCCCAAAAAAGGAGTTGCAAGTGCAAATTGCAAAAGAGAGGAAAAAAAAAGAACAAAACACTCAAACGTTTACATTATCTTGATTTCAAAAGAAAAGCAGAGGAGAGATTTGGAATTTTATTTAAATTCGAAAAAGGCCCTTATTTTAAGACCTCCTGCTTGCTGTGTGATTATTATATTATTATTATTTCATTTTTTTTTTACAGCATTGCCACTATTTAGCCAAACACTAAGAAGTTTATTTTGTCACATACAGTACTTCCTATTATAACTTTACTCTGGAAGGGATCACAAGGCACACACTCCGTCCACATGGCAGTAGCAGTTGAAGGTGTTTTTATTAAGATGGATCCATAATCTACATATTCAGATATCTAAAAACAAAAGTTTCAATTATGCTGCATTTTGTCATCAACATTACTTTGTACAGTATTTCTGGTGACTTTAAACTAGTTAGATATCTAAATATGCAAAATATGGACCAACAACTGGCTTGAGCGATCAAAAAAAACTGTTAAGACTAAAGTTTAAATTTGGAGTGCAATTGTTGAAATGTTGGATTATCCCTCAACATATTTTTGCTAATGTTTTTGTTAGTGATTTTAGAAATTTATGAAAGATACTGTGGTCACCTGCTGTAGCTCTGGAATTCTATGTGATATGTACAGTATTTAATGATTTAAATTAAGCTTATATTTTATACCGTTTTTCCTTTTTTGGGGTATTTGTTTTATTTTGTATTTTGCGCTTATGACTGCTGTTTGTGAAGGAAGTATGACATGGATAATTTTGTACCCATCCCAGCATCTCATTGATAATCACTTGCCTCAGAGATGCTTTGCGGAGGTTGAGCCTTTACAGTCCAATACCCGTCTGTCCTACTAACTCACTTCATAGTCTGTGTATGTTTGTATGATAGAGTGAGAGACTTTATTTTATACAGCAATGCTTCAGCAGTGTTTTAGTCATATTGTATGCCTCTTAGCTTTGTTGGGGAAAATGCACAGGCTTGCACATCCTCCATCTGCTGTCACAGCCAGTGAACTTTTTGGTCAATGAGTGAAAAAGTGATTTCTTTAGACTGAATGCCTTTGGACATACGGACTACTTCTCTCATTGGCTTATAGGTACAGCACATCTTCAGATATACGTAGTCACATCTGTGGTGTAGCCTGTGATCACAATCTTCCGTCTGCTCGGTACTTTGCACAAGGGCCACACCAACATTTTAAAACAACTAAGTGATGTGCTAACAGAGCTAAGAAGACATACTTACTCACTTAAAGGAAAATATTGTATATTTTGTCAGCTGACAAATGGGTGACGTCTCTTTGCCGATATATTCTTCACAGACATTTAAGAGAGATTAGCACTTTAATTTTAAGACCTACTTTTTCTTTCCATCTTTGCTGTGAACTACAACGTTCAACATGGTACCAGTACAGATACTTCCTGTACTTTAGCACGTTTTTTTATTGGGTAAATGAAATGTTTTGTCAAAGGTCATTTGGCAGATACAAAAAATATATAATGTACAATTCAAGCTGTATTGCTTATGAATTTTCAGTTGCATTTAACCTACCATGGGATAGTAAAAGATGGCTTTGTCAATTGTTTTCTACACATTAATTTAGCTTCTCTTTTAAAAGAAAAACATGGGTCCACAAAGAATGAATTTCTTCTTTACAGTGGAACAATTTGTCTTCAGCTTTGAGGCTTCTCATGTCATTTATCTGATGATGTGTAGTTTGGGTCAGACTGAGTAAGAGCCAGGTAAATTTACTTCTATAACCAGTAATCACCTCACTGTGCAGATGAGAATGGCATTTCCATTGATGTGTGAAGTTTACTGATCCGATCAACAGCTATACATTTCGTAATTGTTTCAGGCCTTAATAGATCTTTTTGGTCGTGTAAAAGCAACAACTATTTATATCCCTCTGCAGGGGCCTCTTAGAAATGTGTTACATGTAAAAAAATTATAATTGATGTCTTACAAATGTGAAATGTATCCATATTTATAAATGCTTTTATTCCGTTGTACATTGTTAATAATACCTTCATAAAACATACCTTTTCGGCTTCTTTTTTTAGAAGAAAATGTACCTTGTCATTCAAATATAGTCTTTTATTATTGAGACAAAGGAACTCGCTGTAAAAACAAATTACTTTGAAATAATTTATTATCATGTGACACATTACATTTAATTAATAACACATGACAACTAAAGCATTTCCCTGTAAAACTCCCTTTTCCTTTTAAGAGGTTCATTGTGCAAAGCAAGTAGAAATACAAACATAGTTACAAATATTCAAAAATATTCTAATGTATTTTTTATAATCAGCTAAGCTGTTAAGCTCTCTTTCACACTCACTGTTCAAGGTGTAAGTGCATATGGATGATACATCTTTGTAAAGACACTTCTGAGGCATGCAGATTGGCACAAATGTTAGAAAAAAACAAAGATAGGGATATAAAATCAAACTCGGCTCCAACTCCCGTTGTCTCCGGTCACAAATTCAGTGCCTCGGCCACCTTTCTCTCCTCAGGAATACCATTTACCTAGAATAAATACGCAAAAGGAATATTAAACTTTATTGACAGCTATTCTCACTGAAGTTTTGACATAATACCGGTAGTCCTTTTTTAGTCATCAGAGATGAGCTTAAATAACTTTGTTGAATGATGAATTTTCTACACTAATTCATTAACAAACTGCACCACCTACCTCCAGCCTTCGAAATGTTGACATGACATAATTATCCCCTTTTGTTAGCAGTGAACAGAGAGAGCAGCAGGTTAGTGCTAGAACGGTCATGCAGCTCAACACTATGTACACAGGAGGGCGCTCGCACACCAACACCAGACTTGCAGGGGATGGAGGCGCCACTACGCAAAGAATAAAGCTCTCGCGTTGGATTTCTTGTGGAGTCGTAGCAAAATGCCCAATAATCTGTCCAATTGAATAATGTCTGGATGCTTGTATTTTTACAGTGATACAAGGAGGGAGAACGTCTAAGGTCAGACTGCAAAATGACTGCAAAATATGTTTTATTAATGTATGTATTATATGTTTATATTATTGTCTGCATAGAGTCATTCAATATAGACATATGTCAGGACACCCTCATAATAATTTGTCAACTCTTAAATATTGCTCTGACATCTGCTCCTGTAACAAGGCTATGCAAGCATCTATATTTGTAATTTATTATTTATTAAATAGTCACAGCATATATTACCCGTTCAGATGGAGTAAAACAGATTACTTGACTACTAAACAAAGGCTGAAGGAAATACTAACCTGACGGCCGCTGCTGTGGTATCGTAATCTGGTTTTGCAGATTCCTGAAATCATTAACAAAAAATAAACAGACATTCACATACATTACAAAAGCCTTTAGTATCATGTGCAGTGCTTATATTAGCACATTTTTCAAGCCCATTAAGAAAAATCATGGGACAGCTTGAACCTCTTAAGCTCTAGTCGTAGGCCTGACTGGCTTGCTGCAGCTTTAGCTGTAAACATGGTACTGTGAGAAGCACTAATAACAAGATTAGACAATAATGGTATTGTTTATACTTATATTTCCCCTATATAATGATGCCTATAAGCCAATCGCCTGCATGCCTGCTAATGAGCATGGATGCATGTGTGTAATTCACGTGCACACAAATTAGAGTGTTCACACAGGTTTTTCTCTTCACCCAAACCGAATAAACCTTTGACTCACGTCTGTGTCTGCATGAGGGGCATGCTGGTGGTCTCATAGTTGTCTGGGTGGATGGGTGGCACCACCTCACCACTGACTGGGTTGAAGACGGGCAGGGTGGAGAGGGGCCAGGAGATTTCCCGGTTCTTAGACATATTCCGCAGCTCCTTGGTGGACTTCTGGATGGAGCTGTGGTGAACCAGCTCGATGCTAGAGAGGGGAGAGGCAGTGAAGTTAATATGTATTGTAGCTTGTGTTGTCATGGATTATGGTGTTATTTTGTCTCATTTGAAACACATTTAAAACATTTGAATATGCAATCACTTTGTATGTGTTTTGATGACTTCTGCACTCAATTCATGCATGTACAACAGCAATATAACCTCCACCTTTACCTATCGCTGGCTGACTTCTGTACTTATTGTTTTAAGCAATTTGTTACTGCTAACAGCATTAATTACTTACACTTGGCCATTGAATTTTTGAGCAGCCCATTCGATGAATGGATGTCAACACACAAATGAACAGGTGAATGGATATGAAAAAGCTGTCTATGACAACATAGATGACAAAAATGCAAACCAAAGGGGGGGGGACAGAAACAGACCCAAAATAAAGAAAAACACAGGAGAGGTAAAACACTTACTCTGGTGTTTGCATGTTTCTTTTTTCCCTAGAAACAAAACAAAATGGATGAATTAAATACTAGTATTAATAGTTAAAGAGACATGTACACACAAGTGAATGGATTGTTGGGTAAGACAGAGTGAGACTGGCAATGGGGGTGCGTAACATTGAATGAGCGAGGGGGCACGTCTCTCCCAGCCTGTAAATGATGGAGAATGAACGGATTTATCGTGGGTGAATGGCTATTGATGTCGTTGGCTATGCTTCAAAACATCAAGACACATACGTACATGATGAAATTAAAAGCTGTGACAGATATTCATGGGGAACTTAATAGAAATGGACCACACAACTGGATGGTAATGACAAGCTGCAATTCCAGTCCAGGTTGTTCCTCATATCTAAATATCCTGCACTAGCCATCTTGTCTCCCATTCGGTTCTCATATACTTAAGTAACAGTTTCTTTGCTTTCCTGAAATGTTTGTCGGGGTGTCTGGTGCAATATTTGCATAAAAATATAGAACTAATCACACTTACACCCCTTCCCGACGGCAGCACATAGTGTAGCCGAGGATGAAGAAAAGAACTAGTGCCACAGCAGAGGGAACAGCCAGTGTGATAAGGAAGTCTGAAAAGTAGTTACGGCCCATCAGAGACTCAGAAGGGGGGCTGTATTCCCCAAATTCAGGCAGGATCCCGGTGCCCGGGTCGGGACGGGTAATGTATACGGGGACCACTTTGTTGATGTCAACCTGAAGAAAAAAGGTGTGTGTCAGAGATGTGATTGTAGTTAGGTATAATGTTTATTCAATAACAGCATTTAGTCCAAACATTGCTCATGGAACACAAAGAAGAGTGGTCTACTTTTTTCTGTACAAGACAATCCTCACCAGAGAGATTTTACACCAATCAATGTGAAACTGAGCCCTGAACTTCTTGTCACAGCTGATGACTGGCTCCATCTCCTGACTGCAGCGCAGCTGGTTATGTGGGCTTTCCACCTCCCGCAGGCACGACGAGAAGGCAACATCAGCGCCAACCATCACATACACTCTAGGGAGGGAAAGAGACATGGAAATACAAAGCAGGGAGAGAGAAGAAGAGAAGAGAAGATGGAGCCACATTTTACATCTTTATGCTGGCTTGCAAAAGTATTTCTCCTCCACTGAGTGTTCTCCTACATGCTTTCATCTTCCAAAACGTCAGCATATATCTTTGATGCTCACTTATGGCCGTACGTGTGG
This sequence comes from Percina caprodes, assembly GCA_013375575.1. NCBI lineage: Eukaryota > Metazoa > Chordata > Actinopteri > Perciformes > Percidae > Percina > Percina caprodes. The sequence continues at coordinate 2,857,493 of JABXJD010000056.1, read as the reverse complement.
GCAGTACTATTCCCCTCTGAACTACACTAACTGACAGTATCTGTTAGTGCTGACAGCCAAGTGTACTCATCTAATTCTGGATCCCCAGGGCCCCAATTAAATAAAATGTCAGCATGTGAGTGAGCTGAAAATATAAGCAATTGAATCTTTCAAACTGTTAAACCTCAGGCTTATTGTGTATAAGTTATACAGAGAAATTATACCTAAATCACAACACTAATCCTGCATTTACTTCAGTTTTATAATACAAAATCAATGCAAAGTGATATAAAATGAGCCTGAGAAGAAAAAAAAGAACTCTGATTTAGCTGTAACTGGATCATCTTTCCTTTAGTATAAAAAAGCACTTTGTATTCACAACTAATGCAATACAAGTCTGGCCAATCCTTCAAAAATCCTTACCCTTCCTTAAGGTTGTTGATGGGCAGAGGCACACGGCCGCCACGGTCCAGCGCCGAGGTAATGTTTATGGCGTTGAGGCGCTCAGGCTGCCATACGTTCTTCACCGCTCCCAAGAAGTCCCCCAACACCTCGCTGGCCAACATCTCCTCTACATTCATGTTTTTGATGTAAAACTCTGCCTGGTAGGGCAGAGGGAACTCTGTGTATAGAGAAAGAGAGAGAGTTAGAGAAAAAGGTGAATGGCAGTAAGAGGAGGGAGAAAGAAGCCAGGGGGCAGCTACAGCGGTCTTCTGCTGACTAAGACATCATTAATACTTTATTACTCCTGCATAGTTGATACTGATTTCACCAGTCTGCTCTGTTATGACTTGGCTTCCTTCTGGGGCCATATGGCAGATGACATCACAGAAAAGGGAGAGTGATATCACGTAAGCATCCCAAACATCTGCTGAGCGATCAACCAGTTCAATTCATATTGTACTGCATGTACAGCGACTGGTCGACAAGCCACTGAGCAAACATACAAATGCACAGATGTGAGGTGCAGTCACACACATGACAAGGAACAGCTGCTACCTATAGTTATATCATAACAATTCATAACTGTGACATATATTACCAATACAGGACCAAGAAATGTGTGTTTACAGAAGTCAGAACATATGCTGATTTATGACAGCCAACCTGTGATATTTGACTCATCTAAAGACTTAGATTTAGACTGTTGACACAGTATTCTCACTACAGTGTCTTCAGCAAATAGAGTTTGTAAATTGTCTATAATTGTTTATATGAAATGCATGGTTGGATCAACACAATGTGTTGTTTTCCTTAAGAAATGATTAGATCTCGCTCACCAAAGTAGTCAAAGACAACATTCTCTGCTCAGGAAGGTCCATTACATTAGTAGTACTGGATGTGCTCTCAGGATTTAATCAGGGATATTGCATAGTCTGATCTCTGTTTCCTGTAAGCTCTCATAGGCACTTCTTACCTTCTGTGGCCATGATGTTTATGACCAAGTTGTGCCGCGCCGTCTCAAAAGTGCGTCTGTTATAGGCAGTAATCTGCAACACACAGGGATGAAAGTTTAAGCCCAGATCAGTGCAGCTTATATCACAGCCGCCCTCTGGTCAAGGCTGAGCTAGATTCAATATGCAGGCCCTATACCCAAATGAGACACCGTATAGAGGCCCATGTGTGCCGCTGGGAATGCTAAGCCTTTTGGGAAAATAATTTCTACAGTAGCTTATGGGGGACAAAGACAGCATGAAAAAACATAATGGAATTCAAGTCTGAAGACGCATTGCGTGACATTGTACTACGCTATTACTACATGCATACAAATCAGATGTGCTCAGTAAAATCAACCCAAATGTGTTCCTACTTCATTACCTTCATGCGTGCCTTAGTTAGAACCACAAATGCCAGATCCTTTTAATTTAATGCTTTCATGTTGTTCACTTTTCCTCCTTTGACATTTTAAACAGAAGCACAAATGCCTTTATCCTCCTTCTCTTCACTTTGAAAGTGGTCCAACCACCCACCTCTATGACCGAGGGCTTGCCAACATGTTCTGCGGTGGGGGAGCCATAGAGCACTCCGTCGCTGTGCTGTGTCCTCTGGATGTAGCGCAGCCAGCCTGGCCTGTCAGGGTAGCCCATAAGGTTGGTGTTGAAAGTGATTGGGTCGCTGCTGGCATCACCTGTTGGCAGAACTGTTTAATGAGGGGTGATCCTATGATCTGTTATGGGTCAGAACCAATTCAGTAATGTACATTTAGACCCATTAGCTGAATTGTGAATGTGCATTTCCTACTAGTGCAATGTGATGAATGGACAATGCACTGCTGCATTTTTAAAATGACTGCGCCAACAACTAAATTGTGAGAATGTTTTAGTAATTTAGATAATGAAAAATGTCAACACAATCAGCAAATGCAGACTGTATGAATGTGATGGTGTTATTAGAGCTAGATTGTTAAATTTATTTGATAATCAATTAATTGGTTTGAGTTCATTCTAAGATAAAAACGTAAAAACTCTCTAATTCCAGCTTCTTAAATGTGAATATGTTCTGGTTTCTTTACTCCTCCATGATGCTGGACTAAATATCCTTGAATTGTGGACAAAACAAGACATTTGAGGACGTCATCTTGGGCTTTGTAAGATACTGATCGATCGGGCTCTGTAAGATACTGACTGACATTTTCTGACATTTTTTTATAGACCAAACAACTAATTGATTAATCGGGAAACTAATCAATAGATTGACCAACATTGAAAATAATCGTTAGTTGCAGCCATAGGTGTTATACCTGATTTTGGGTAGGGAGGAAACTCTCCTTTGAAATACTCTCTCTCCAGAACATGGACGAACAGAACTCCTGCAGATGGGTAGACGTTAGGGTCTGAATGCGATCTCGACAAGATGGTGACCACTGAAACACAGATTTTAAAAACAAAAAGAAAAATTAGCTCCTGAAGGCAGAACCTTTTTTTGTGTTTTTTTTTTTTCATTAATGACCTGCCAGCAGCACTGATTAGAAAAGAAGAGAATGTGTTAATAGAGAACAAATAAAGCAAATGTTTGGGTTACTATCACCGTCTCACCTACTTAACGCTTTGAGAATCAATACTGCTCGCAATGATAGATTTTTCTAGATTTCTAGCCTGGCTTCTGCATTCTATTGAAGGTAAATGCATTCACTTGACACAAGGACGCAGTGCAAAAGCAGCCAAGCGTGAAGGTGGAATCTCAAATTATTAGGTGCCGGAAATCAAAATAACCAATTACAGGCCAGAGGAGCGGAGGTACTGTGAGCAAAAGCAGCAGTAATGAGAGTCATTCAGATTGTACTGAGTTGTTTTCATGTCCTCCTCCCACTGTGTCTCCATTATGCTCTTTGTTTAGCCCCATTTCAAACACAAACATTTAGCCTTTATTTGTGGAGGGTATTACTTGGAAAATGGCAGCCCCCTCAAAAAAGCAAAGCTCACTCCTTCTCTTTGCATCTTCCCCTTTCACTATTTCCCCTTCACTTGCTCACTAGTCTTCTTTCAACATTGAAGCATTTTTTGCACAATGTTTTTCTTTTCTCACCCCCCCTTTCTCTCCCTCAGTGGGTGGCCACTCAATTTTTAATCACCATGGGAGACTCCGTGTTCAAGGAGAAAGAGGAGAAGGAGGGAGAAGAGAAATAGCAAGAGAGGGAGGAAGGGAAAACTGGAGATCTGTTCTGTTAGGTGCAAGAGGAGGAAACGAGAGTTTGAAGTGTTCTCGTCTGCAGACACCTAACTCTTAACACAGCTACAAGAAGACATGGGAAAGCTGTGTGTGCCTTCCGCTGGCAAAATGTTGCACATTTGCACCATTGTTTATCTCTTCTTCATCTTCTCATTAGCATCAAACCAACACAACAACAACTACATAACTATCTTCAACATAAACAAGAAGTGAGGCTCTACTATTGTACTTTGAGCACTCTCCTTGAACAGAAGCTGATTTCCAAAGAGAGTCTCTGCTGAACAGAGTAATAGGATAGGATTTACATTTTAATCTCAAAGAGGAAGTCAGTATGTGATCTTTGGTTGTAAAAAGTTATCTATTACCAGGGTACACAAAGGGGTTGTAGAAGATTAGGTGACACAGTAAGCTGCCGATTAGTAAGGAAGCCCACATCTACAAGACTAAATTCCCTAACTGCAATCTAAGCGCACTAATGAGCTGCTGGAACATTATAAACAGTCCCATATGTATGTTAAACTGGGCTACATCTGTGACCACAAACAGAGACGCTGAACTGGCCATGTCCCAAGGGGCTCCGTCACAGCTAGATACAATCAATACCATTTAGACCACTAAATGTGGTGTTACTTATGGAAACCTGAGGTTATATCCACCACATCTCTTTCCAAGAACAGACTGAGGGAACCACCCAAGCATGACTAATCCACGCCATAGCTCTTCTCCCTGCTACTACTGCACCCATGACATTAGGATTTAGGTTATTCAGAGACCAAGAAAAAACCCTTATTCAGTTTCAGCACACCAGTGGCGCCCTCTGTGATGACTTGAGTTGATCTGCAAATCCCACTCTGAATGTGCACGCTCGGATTCTTTTACCCGACCCGTTGGGCCTCATCAATTCTTCACCACACAAAGGACCACAGTCACACGCTCCTGGTCAAGGTCATGTACTGGCTATTCTGTTCTGCTCAGAGACCAACTGGTTGTGGTGTAAACATTCAAGGCACGTCCACAGATGAGACAGGCAGGACATACAAGCAAGCCCAGATGGCCTGGTCTCACCTAATGGTCTGAGAAATAAGAAATGACCTACGGGATTTGAAATGTGTTTTGGCCTATCAACATTAAAGATTTAACAAGCGTTTAGGCCTAATACATGCTCCCGGCAGCCTATATGAGCTATTCTTGCTTACAGGACCCCTATTTTTCAGACTCACCTTTGACTACAGTCACTTTCAATTTAGAGAGCAGCCAGTGAGTAAATATAACTAACTAAGCTACACTGAGGCTCTGCTAATAGCATCAGATCTGCTTATCTGTGGCTGGCTGACTTTCTGCCAGGCCTTCTCAAGATGATGGACTGCATTGCTCCTGTATATAATACATCACCAATTAAAGTTAATACTAGACTGCCAACTGAAGACTAACCTGTCAGCTCCCACTGCAGGACAAATGTAAAGTGCATGCTGATTCACACAACAAGCTACACTTTCCTGATAATTGGGCATACATACTAACTAGCATTCAAGTATTCTCAATACATTGTCATAATAAACTGACACACTTGCATTTGTTAGTATAGCACTGAAAGTTGTTGGTGGAGGTGGTAATACCTAATCAGGTTTTATGGTTTTCTGGGCTGACCTTGGGACTGGCTGAAGTCTCAGTTGTGATGCCTTACTTAAACATGCCATTGGTGGCATAGAGAGGATACACCACCCTTGTCCCTCTAATGGTCCGCTCTAGCTACAGTAACTGTACCCCCTAGCTAGCTGAGGCAGAGGCGAGGGAGGAATATTCTTTAGTTCTGTTGAATCAGCTTTGTATGTGAACGTCGTCCAGGTCAGGAGGAATGCATGTGCTTCTTTGGTGTTAAGCAAGGAAGCACAGACAACAAGGATTGCTACTGTTTGGACCGCAGCATTGGTATTCTGCCTATGATGAGTTTTAGCCTTGTTGTTCTAAACACAGACCTGGAAGTGAAAGTAGTCAGTGTCACAACAAGCAGAAGGCTCTGGCTAAAGACTAGAGTGGACATGAAACAGACAGTTTAATCTTCTAGCGCTCTGTAAAGGTAGGTAAATCACAGATTTGTCTAAAACGATTGGGTTGACTCAGTGCAGTAAAGTACCAGTATCATGTTAAACAGAAGACCTTTGTCTCATAGTGAATGCTTTAGGATAAATTCTACTTCTAGCAAGAACAAGGTTTGAACACAATTTCAGTAAACTGCTGTTACAGGAAACGTAAGTGGGCCAAGTCTGTGGGACAGCAGACAACTGAAAACAATAATGCCAGTATTAATGGGGAAACAGTTGAGCGTGTCACTGTGTTATGACAGGGGGGAGGGGACAGCGGGTCAACACATAAAGTGCACCACTGCACACACCCACTCACCATTTCTGAACAGGGCTTTTCTCTGCTTCAAGCCAATGGATCGCTCCATATGGCCATTTCTCTCATGAAAAGCGATGTGTTTGACATCATAGGCATGCACAATGCAAACTATTGGATCAATGAATAAAAATAATGAATGGAACAAGTGTGTCTTTTAAAGGCATTACTATAACTATACATTTGGTGTGTTGCCAATGTTTTATAAGTACACTTAGCTAAAGGTAAAGCAACATAATACAACAGCTGTGCTACTAAGTCTTCCTTTATGAATGTAAAACACTTTTTCTGTTTTAGAAATGCAGATTCAAGTTTATTCATGGTGAGATGCATGCCCAAAATGTAGTGGCAAACATAAACGTCTTCAGCTTTTATTTTAATTAACTCAAGTTAGTTGGAAGCCTGTTTATGATATGTGGTGCATAGAAACTAAGAGCTTCTTAAATGTGAAGATTTGATGCTTTTCTTTGTCATATATGATAGTAAACTGAATATCTTTGGGTTTTGGACTGTTGGACAAATAAAACAACATATGGGTATCTCTTCTTAGGCTGTGGTGATTATGATTATATATGCTATATATAAATCACTATTTCTCTGAATTTGTATAGACCAAACAAATAATGGATCAATCAAGAAAATAATCAACAGATTAATTGATGAATAAAGGAATTGTTAGTTGTAACATGTAGATAAAAGCATGCACACATTTCGTCTCGCTTAGACATTAGTCCTTTAATTCCTGCTGTACTTTAAGGTGATAGTAGGCTGATGGTAATCGTAAATGGATGTTAAAATCCTGGTATGAGTCCATATGACTAATTTAAGATTTCTGACTCTAACATTACAACCTTCAAGAAGATAGTCTTATGTTATTGAAAGGCTATTATATTAGACTGAATTAGTTTTAGCTATGTGTACTTAACAAGCTGGCAACTGAAAGTATATTGCCTAAAAACAATGAGTGTACCACTAGTGAGGCAGCTGTAACAAAACTGCAGCAGTGTAATAATCATGTCATATTCCCCACATATAATTAAGGGTAACCTGAGCTGCTAGCATTAGCTACTTAATTAGGCATTCATAACACACCTGGTCGACTTACTAAATACAAGCCTGCGCAAGAGGTTATTTTTGGTAAATCTGAATCAATGACAAGAAACATATAGCAAGACAATGTTATATTCCTCGTTGGAGATGTAAGGTACTGTACACGTTAAATATATAGGCATTCCACCCGTGTAACGGTATGTCTATTGTTAGCCATTTTTCCATGTCTCCTCCTCAGTCTCCTGGAAAAAATGAGCACAGCAGCTAAAGCAGAATGCTAACTAGTTAGCTAGCTAGCATGGACACCGCATCAAAGGCAAACGCGTAAAAAAATCCCCGGATATTTCCGAGTTTAATCGATACATACCCGTACCGAGCCATACCGCGACAGCTGCAGCAGACATGGTGCATAGCATCCTCGTAAATATGTCATGAAAAAGCAAGTTTTATCTAATCGCCACTGGGTTTGACAGCCATAATAATAAGCATCCTGCAGCATTCCTTCCTCCGCCTCCTTCCTTCACTGGAAACAGCACGACTTCTTATTGGCTCAACATCTGGATGGAAAAAGATGGCTGTCTTGTAAATAAGGGGCAGAAACACGGTGTGAATCGGAATAAGGGAGCGTCACGCCTTTAGAAAATGTTTCTGTGGGATGTTGGTCGAGTTAGAAAGGGATTATAATTGTGTGCATGTAGCCTATATCAAATACAAGGACTGTCTGACGTATTGCTGCTTTTCTGTTGATCCAGGACAGAATGCAAATGAAATTTCATTATCATTAATGTTCATTCATGTTTTCATTGTTTACTAAATTCATTCATTTACTAGAGGCTTCTTTGATTGCTTTTTGATCTTTCAGCTTAATGATTTATTGATTCCTCCAAAATTTGGATCAGGAGTTCGACACACCCTCTTGCATGCACAAGCATCACTTCACCAGAGCATGACCTCCTGAGCCCAGCTGTTAGATGTTTGAGAAGTCTGCTCCAATCTGCCCAGACCCCCGTAGAGACAGTCCTAGCAGACATATGGTCATGTTTGTGCCTTTTGGCTCCAAGTCAGGCCTGCTAAAGGGCTGTGGGACCTTCATTCACCCCTCATGTTCTCTTGATGTCAGCTAACACTAACACTTTGATCCTGCAGAAAAGGACCCTAATTCTGGCTATCATGCTGACAGTGGTCACTGCATGGTGTTTAAGGCAAATTTGAAACTGGATGCATGGCTTCCTCCGGTGATAAACATGATGCTATCCATCCTCTGTGCTCTGCAGTGCAATGCTGTTCTGTTTTCTTCTCCTCCCTTTATACCCTTCAGATTATTTTTAGGTTGCTTAGCAACATCTTCACATAGCCAATGATTGGACAGGGTATGAATGTAGGCTATCACAACTATAAGCAAGTGCTAAGATTCACAGTAATGAAGATTGAGAAAACACAGCATTTCTTTTTCAAAATTAGTGGCAATCAAGATTAAGATAGTGGCCAAATGTGTTTGATTTGGATTGATTTCAGTATAGGCTGCAGTGAGTTTCAATTTACATTGTAATTGTCCTGAGTTTGCTTGTTTTGAGCAGTGAGGCAAGACGCAACATTCCCACTCTCCTCAGAAGTGTTGCTAGATGGGGAGTGGATAGCTCATGTGGGTCTGTTTCTTGTAGTGCAGCAGATGCAACAGACCTTATGGCAAAAACACTCTTTTATATAATATTTAATCTCTAAATTCAAGATGCTGCTTCTGAAAAATGTGAAGGACCATATTAAAAATAGAACAACAGTAGCCTACTGAATAAAAAAATAACAAATGTGTTGCTTTTAGTGAGTTTCATATGGACTGAAATGGTTACATAATAACGTAAATCGCATATTTATTTTGCAGATTATATGACTGCACACATGTATAAAGCAGTTTAATTTGGGATTTTAAAGTGAGGTACCTCATTCACATGCATGCAGCATCCATCTGTTTAATCACACTTGACTGAATTATGATTAAACTTTGATTGTAATTTTAATTAATATAACTTGTAATGTGTGCTTACAAAAATGTGCATATAAGCAACAATGCCATACTTATAACACATCAAAATCCATTATATAACTCAATGCTGTTTGTTAGGTTAATCACATATCTGGATGTTGACAAAGCTTCTTTTCCAGTGATTTATCACATGAATTCAGTCCCGTGCTTTAGGCGGTTTCTGTTGACTCCATTGTGACCCAGCCGGCTAGACTTTCTGTACTGATCTTCTTATAAGACTGTTAAAATATTGAAAATATTGTTAAAATACATGTGGATGAACATTTCTCACTCTCCAGACTGAAAAACATCCCCAGTTGCACCTGAATGTAGATCAGGAGGGATTGAACGTTGTTATCATCCTTATTGATCTCAGCAGATTGACAGGGACTTTTAATCAGTGAATTAACAGACAAATCCAACTTTACCTCATTTTCCTGGCTCTACCCCCTTAGGCCCTCTGGTGGTCCTCACACCACATTTTGAGACACCCTAATTTGAACCCTCAAAGCATAGCCTGAGTGGTCCTTGAATCTATCTACCCCACCCAACTCCATTGATGAACAATAAGCAGCGAGTAAAGTTACAGTCGCTGTGTGCTGGTATTCATGCCAGACTGCAGCTCTGTGAAACCCCCTCCGCACAGCAGCTTATTGGACCAAACCAATTCCGCAGTTCAGGTTTTAGCACCTGTCACATGAGGGTTTACATTTGCAAATCACCGGCTACAATTAAAGCTAAGTATGTTTACTTTACCATACTGCAGACGTATATTGGATAACCCTTGCTAATGCAGCTCTCAGTGAGCTGAGCTGCCAAATTGCACAGACACCCCTATAGCGCGGCTGGCAGCATCACCCACTGCCTGCAATGGCGTTGTAGAGGCTAGTGTGTCCAAACGTTTCTGTTGTCCCGGACAATTTACGAGCTTGGGATAGACATGTTTTTGTTTTGTTTTTCGGAAGGTTTTGCAACTAGAGCATCCATATTTTCCACGAGTTTAGCCTCTGTATTGCAGTTAATTTTTTATCACGCGTCAAACGCAGCCGGAGCCATGAATGTAAGTCTGACTCTTTTGTTTTTGTAACATTGAAGCAACATCGCTGTGGTTTGTGGTTAACAGTTAACTTATTCTTTTGGTGTATTCGCATAAGGTCAGTCATTTATATTTTTCCGATCGTATAATACATCTGCATAGCATGGGAAAAATGTAGATAAAAACATTTTTAACATTGTCAGAAGAGGGGGGGGGACAGAGCTGTCATGTTGTGTGCGGCGTGGCTGATGCCTGTTTGACTGATCCCACTGGCACAATATTAAAGCCTCAATTTCATCTTTCATCTCTAACTTTATTTGTGTGAAATCCTCCGAAGCCGATGTTACTCAAGTTCGAATTTATTTTGTAGTTATTTTGCACAATGTGTAATAATGGACGAGCAAGACTCCAGCATGGTGAATTTTGAACCAGGACATTTAGGTTTCAGCCACTGCTGCCGCTGCTGCTGATGCTGATGCATCCATACCATTCAGCACAGCCGAGATTAATGGATTCTCTGTGTCCCAGATGAATGTTGTTTTGTGTCATATTTCATTTTCGTCTTTGTGGAATGCATTTCCAAACAGGATTAAACATGAATGGATGTAGGTATGGAATATTGAACTATTACACTAGCTTTCTACCCTGCAGTAGTACTGCAAGCTGCAAGTCTATCTATGTAATGGTTTGCATTTTTGTCCCTGGGTTGATATCAACACATTTTGGTGCATTCAACAGCAGTTTGTTAGTGCCGTAAAGCTTGTTACTGCCATGCAATGCTCTGTTTGAGGGCTGGCATCAAGTAACCAGCATAATGTCAGTGACGGTTTAGATAGCGGTGTGATGTGGCAGCGTGCAAGGGTAACAGCTTACTGTGGAAAACAGAGGGAGTGGGAGAAAGAAAATAGAAGAAGACTACATTTCCTGCAGTATAGCACCAGTTTAAACATAAAGAGCTCACACTCTGATATCTACAGTAAGTCTTGATTTGAGATGGTAAACAGCGCAGCAGTGCTAGAAAAAAACATAATCAGAGTGCTTGTAGGGTTCAGTAGGCTTTCTAGTCCTCTTCTACTAAGAGCTTTTATACCATACATCAGTTTATTTGGCTCTCATTTTCTTTCAATAGTTTCATTAATGTTAGGTGAAAATGATTTTTTTTAAGCTTTGTAATCACAATTTTTGATGAGAAAGAGCCACTTTCATTTTATGTGAAGTAATTGTGCATGTGTTTAAACGGTAATCTCTTTTCAACTCACATTATCATGCAGTGGTACAATGTGTTCTTATCTTTATGTCTCTTTTCACCTCTGCAGGTGTGAATGGGCCTAAAGGGACAATAACATCAGGTGGATCCGATTAGGCAGGATTGCGTTAGGTCAAACTATACTCCTCAAACCCACATTCTAATGAGGCCACAGCGATGCTGACATCCCCTCTGAATCCAGAGACATCATCATGCTGAAGACGGAGGCCTCGGGGGAGAGGACCAGCCTCCGGAGTTCCTCCCCCCACCGTAATGCTTACCGGGCTGAGTTTCAGGCGCTTAAGAAGGCCTTTGACCAGCCTCGGATCGATGGAGAATCCAAGCCCAAAGACCTAGTACGGGTGAAGCAGCCAAGGGGACGCCAGTATGGTGGCCATGTTAGTCGCATTAAGGACATGTTCATGCAAATGGGCTCAGAAAATGTGCAGGCTAAGGCCAAGGCTTGTGATGATTTGTCGCCACAAAAGCTGGTCAAGCCCACCAACTTCATCAACAAGGCCGATGGATCAGTGATAAAACTCCAGCATTCCGCATCAGCTGACAGGGTTGGAGGTGCTGGAGCAAAATTCTCTGAAACCAGGAGGCTGTTTGAGCAGCAGTTACGTGACCAGTCCCAGTCACCAGTCTTTCCATACACACGGGATAAACGAGGTTCCCATGAGCATCTAGATGACTGGCGAGGTGCAAGGTCTAACCGAGGCAGCACAGACTCCTTGGACTCACTTTGCTCCAGAACAGAGGCATCCTCTCCAACTGTCAGTCAACTGAGTGCTGTTTTTGAAAATGCCAATCACAACAACCAAGGTGCGCCCTACAAAGGAGTCAGCAGACGGGCCCTCTACTCACCAGAGGGATTCCAGCGCCCAGGAGGTGATGTCAGTGAAGATGATTCCAGACAATCTCCAGTTCGTGGAAGCTACCGTGGCAGGACAGGGGGAAAGTTTCCTACATCCTTGTCTTCTGAGGACTTTCTCAGCCCCAGTCCTGGCACGGCGACTTCTGAGCTGAAACCAGAACCACAAGAGGAAGAAGCCCAAGACAAAGCAGACAAGGTTGAGACTACAGGAAGAGATAGGCAGCGGCTTCCTGGGGTCACCAACGGAAGCCAGGTCAATGGTTCATGTGAAGAAGAGGAGAAACCTTCAGAAACAAGAAAACATATTGAGAATCTAGGGGTGTCCAAAGATTCAAAACCTTCAGATAATGTTGTGATTACCAACAAAACCTTTGACGATGAAACCCCTGAGCCATTGCCAACCCCAACTACGCCTGCTGGGGAAAGCCAGGAGGATGGGGATGGTTCAAGAGAAGACAAGTCCTTTGAATGTCCCAAGGACCAGGTGGAAGAACCTGACGAGGAATACATTGGGAATGAGCGGGTCATTTTTAACGCAGACGGGGATGCCTGTTACCAGGGTTGGGGGGAAAGCTGCACGGATCCTGAAGATGACCTCTACGGAGACGATGAGGATATTGTCTACGACCCAGGCTCTGATCTGACAGAGATTCCTGGTCTACCACACGAAAACAAAGATGACATCCCTCTAAAGAGGAAGATTCGTTTCAGCACTGCCCCCATTACAGTAAGTTGGGTACTGAAGAAAACATTGTGGAAGCCTTAATTGTGTACACACAGTGAATACAATCCAACATAAAAGCTTGTGTGCAGCGCTTATCAAAAGTAGGTTAAAACAACAGAGACCTTTTTATGGGCTCATATTTATAGTTACGGTTTAACTACTCACTGTGGTAGCTTTTTGTTTTTACAAACATTTTTATGAGGTCATATGGTCATGAAAACATTGTCTGACATCAGTAATCTTTATCCTCATTAGACATATATAGTGTGGTTTCATTTCACATTTAATCTTCCTTGATTACAGTCTGTGATATGGTAAATACAATAGCAAATTGTTGTAGCTATTTTTTGACGCAGAGCTTGAGGGTCAAAGCATCGCCCTTCTCGAAATGGACGTGTTCATGATCATAACATCTGTGCATGTGTTGGTCATGCTGGTTCTGCACCCACACAGTTTTCACACATGATACTGTTTTGTTTTTCTCAAACAGTCCCACCTCTGTCTATTTGGTACATTTCTGTGACAGAGTCCACATGAATCTTTCAAATATACTGTATATTCAGAATATAGTGGACCTAGTGTGTGTGTGTGTGTGTGCGCGCGCCTTGTTTTGTATGGTATGCTCAGTGCTATTAGCAGATGTATAGCAAAGAAAGCGATTACATATTTTTTTTCCATCCTACAGGGATTTCAAAGGGGCTGGAAATGTCCTACTTACACCCGAATACGGGGTGTAAAAATGGTGATTGTTTTGGGTGAATATGCAGGCACAATGCCCAATTCCCACAGTTTAATTTACCTGGTAACTTCTATTTTTTGAAATCAATGGAAATATCTTTACCATAGCATTTGTTGCATCATCTGCTGTAAAGTATTTTAATACTGTTTTGAGTGCTGATTTGGACACAATGCAGCCAGTGTTTGTTGATTGGGATAATAGAGTTGATTATTGGAAATACTTTCCAGTCTTTATCCTCAAGCATTTAGAGTAAATAAGCATTTGCATAAACATTTGCAGCAGTAAACAACATGTTTTAGGTTGCGATTTATCCTTTATTTTTTTGATTTTCAGCCTGTTGGCATGCAAGTGATGTGTGCTGTGTGTGTACACTTTTACAATGTGAGGGCAACAGTGATTTGACGTTTATGTAAAAGAGATTTGGAGCCAACACAAATATTCCACAAGTTGAGAATCAATCCTATTAACATGCTGTAACGAAGCAGAACAATTAGCCCAGTTATTCTGAGGAGAAAATGTGATGTTGGCTTACTAATTGCCTTGCACTGTCTCTGCAATGTGTGTCCTTTTAGATCTTTTGCTTTTCCTCTTTCTTAGGACTCACACCACCCCATGAAAGCACACACAATCAGGATACATTTTCACTGAGGAAATTAGTTCTTACATTATCCGGCTCAAACATTGCATCACATGTGATATAAATGTATGTTTTTGTACCAAAAATATTCTTTTCTTGAGATCAATTTAGCAAATTGTATTTTAATTATACAGTGAAAGTAAGCACTACATTGCTTGTTGTCCCATTTCAGTTGAACAGACGGGGAATATGCTCCTCTGTTGTCTGTCATTTCAAGGCTTCTGTTTTCTATGAAAAGGACAGACGCTCGTTGATCATATGGATATTCAAGAGAGGCACCGACAACCCCCCACCCCATACACAGACGCATATGCACAATTAGACATGCACCCCTCCCACTTCTCCTTCATATGCCCCCCGTCCTCTCAGCACATGAGGAACAGAGAACAGAGTTCTGTCTTTTGTTCGTCTTTATATTAAAAGAGACAAAGCTATTTTCTCAGCCCTCGGCCCCTGAACGAGTCCAGCTTGACCCCTCTGGGAGGAGATGGCAGAGAAGACCCATGAAAAAACAACTGCCGTGTTATAATCTAATACTCAATGTTCCCTCCCTTTCATGTAATAGTTCTTGGTCCTGCCCCGTAAAGCGGATAAATATAATTTCAACATCCCAGCTTTGAAAGCTTAATTAATTTTCGAAATCATCATGGCAGCCACAGGGAGAAGATGACAAACAACCAGCTTTTTTGGCAACATTTTGTATTGCCATGCAGACTGACTTCTGTTTGATATGGTGAAAAACAGGTCCAGATGCTCAAAGAAGCCTGTCATTGTGTTGGCTTACCTAGTGTTGAGTTCATAAATCTAGTTTTAGGCATGCTTGCAGCATGTGTCTGTGGACGACTGTCGGTTGGTATGGCAGTTCGCCTCTATGGTCCAAAATGAAATATCTCAACAGCTATTGGAGAGATTATCTGTGCAATCGTGGTCCCCAGAGGATGAATCCTACTGACTGGTGATCCTCTGACTTTTCATCTAGCACCACTATGGGTTGACATTTTTTCAAGTGAAGTGTCTTGACAACTATTGGATGGATTCTCATGATATTTGGTTCAGACATTTATGATTCCGGGGATAAAGTGCATAAATCCTATCACTTTGGTGATTCCCTTACCTCTACTCTACCGCAGAGGTGGGTAGAGTAGCCAAAATTACTTCAGAATAATATGACTCAAATAAAAGTAAAAAGTAATCATCCAAATAATTACTTGAGTAAGGGTTAGAAAAAAAAAGGTGAAAAAACTAAGTGTTCAATTGTTGAGTAACGTCTTTAACACAAGCATTCAATCAGACAAATAAAAATGCAAAATAATCATCTTTAGGCAAATTGTAGTTCATCCAATCAATAAAATAATTCAGGTTAATGTATTAATTACAAAATAGTTTAATAAGTAATAGCTTGATAAATCTCTTAAATAAAGAGACTTATCACATAAAATTTGGATGTGTATATATATATGTGTATGTATGTATATATATATATATATATATATATATATATATATATATATATATATATATATATATATATATATATACACACATAGGAACATTTTCAAAACATATGTAACCTAAAAGACAAACATTCGCCTATCCACAGCAAAAAAAAAGGAAGAAATTTAGGAAAATTACCGCTACATGTTTCCTCAAGTTAGACGTTGAGTTTTTGAATGCTAAAATGTCCGTTTGTTTTGGTAGACACAGAAGACTCTGAATAATGAAGCTGCTGTTTCACACTTTTACTAAGGTAAACATGCTTTCAATATGAGGCCGGGGGTGTTACTCCTCGTCTGTTTCTGCATTGCCAACGGTTGATTCTGACATTTTTGTTTTGCTACGACTGTAAAGCCGTCCCGCCGTTGAGATTAAGTATGGTCACATGACGAGACTGCACAACTTAGTTTGATTGGTGAAACACAGTCACGTGGTAGAGCCTTTAGCGGAAGTCTCTCTCTCTCTGTCAAAATGAGGCGTACATGGGGGGGAAACAATGACGCATAGAATATCAAAGAGGTAAAAAGAAAAGTAACGAGCTCATTGTAGCCTTATGTAGTGGAGTAAGAGTACAGTTTCTTCTTCACAAATCTACTCAAGTAAAAGTAAAAAGTACTGTGATTTAAAACTACTCCTAGAAGTATAATTTTTCATTGAAACTGAAGGAATTATTTTTTTCCTTCTTCCGGCAAATGAATCGCCTTTTTGAGGGACTTAACATATTCAAAAACTCACCAAAATTGGCGGTTGCATCAAGTCCGGTGAAAATGTACATGTTTTGAGTGTTTCGGGAATAGGCGCACAAAAATGGCTTGCTAGCGCCCCCTAGAAATTTGTTTAAAAAATGAGCCCCTGCAATACGTTCAACGTAGACTCACAAAACTTGGTATACATAAGAAGTATGTCAAGACATACAAAAAACTGATTTGGAGCCATACTACAAACCCAACGAGAAGTCTGCCATTTGGAAAATAATCATGTCATACTTTAACCAACTCCTCCTAGAGATTTCATCTGATCAAATTTGGTCAGTGCCATCTTAAGACGTTAAAGATGAAAAACTTTTTGTCATAGGTCATGGCCGTGGCGGGGCGGCCATTTTGTGCGTTTTGCCATCGAAACAGGAAGTGGGTGTAACTTAATTGTACATTGTCCAATTGGCTCAAAACCGTTCCGGATTCATAAAAATCTAACCCTGACGACATGTATAGGCCGATATTGGCTCAAATTCATAGCGACCCCTAGTGGTAACATGAAATAAGCCTAAAATTTAAGGTGATATACTTTAACAAACTCTTCCTAGATATTACTTTCAATGGACTTCAGATTTGGTCTGTACCATCTCAGCGCCTTAAAGATGAAAAGTTATTAAAAGAAAAACCTTTTGTCCAACAGTGTGGTAGTGGCATGGCAGCCATTTTGTGCATTTATCAATGAACGAAGAAGAGAATTCCTTCTTCATTGGTGATGGTTTGGCCCACCCCCTATGAGTCTTGTGTGAGGTATCATTGAACTCAGCAGAGACTTCCTTATTCATTGGTCACGGTTTGGCCCGCACCCTATGCTTTAGCCACACACCCTTTCACAGCTAATTACCTGTATTGCGTATAGTCTAATGTGAGGTATCTATGAACTCAGCAGAGACTTTCTTTTTCAATGGTAAAAGTTTGCCCTAACCCCTATGCTTTGGCCACGCCCCTTTCACAGCTAATGAACTGTATGACAGAGTCTTGTGTGATATATCACTGAACTCAGCAGGGAGTTCCCTTTTCATTGGTGATGGTTTGTAGTGTCTGAGTGCCGTGCTAATGCGGGGTCTGCCAGTAACTCTGACGCGGGCAGAGGAGCGAGGGCCCGTCCAACGCTGCTCGTTTTTTTATTAATGATTACTTCCACATCCTTTCACTCATCTGTAACATCCTGACTGACCCAGTGAGAAGTGATTGCTTTGAGCTGCCCGAGGTGATGGCAGGCTGCTCTCCCGAAGGCACTGACCTACAGAAGAGAATCAGATCTCATGTTCATTGAAGTAACTGGTTTTATCCTTGACATTAGAATCTCTGGTTTGTTTTTTCAGTCAGAGGAATGTAGATTGATGTAGTAGTACTGAAGTAGATTAAATTTTCTGTTGCGCTTTTTATGTCCTGTTGTCCAAGTATGATCTATGTAGCTTAAATGACAGCTGAAAGGTATGGCTCACATCTCAGTCAGTGTTCAGTTCCCCTGTATGTTTCTTGATCACAAACATATCCCAAAAGCTTTTAATCATCTCACACTTGTTGCAGATATTTTTTGCATACAGTGTGTTTTCTCTTTGTGGACCGCACCCCAGGAGTTTGACAGAAGAACGGGTCTTCTCCCTCTGCACGCAGTCTGCTGTGTCAGTCTCCTCTTGTTTTTTCTCTCTCCCTCTCTACATGAATGGGTTTAGGATATTTTTTTATTGATACCTTTTGTGTCTGTAGAGAAACTGTATGTTCATCAGACACCGTGACATCTTAATGGAATTAGGCAAATGTGATGATCTGAGCACAAGTTCACCAGCCACTAAAGTGGTTCTGTAATCAGCGCCTCCACATCACATGCTGTCTGTGACTGTATCACAAAAACTGGCGTTTTGTCCATTAGATTCTGCTACTGCACCGTTAGTGGAATGCTGAGTAGCATGGATCTGAGCTCAGAGCCATAATCAATATGATAGATGTGTGTTGTTCCTTTCTCTGAGGCAATGGTTTTGGAGCCGCAAGACATTTTTATAAATATCTTTTTCTAGATGTTTTGACTGGAGTGGTGTTCAGTAAGAGGGATGGTAGTGTTTATTCTTTTTATGTACCTTGGAGATTTAGTGTTCTGTATATAAAAGGTTGTGTGGTCAACACTTAGATCAGTGGTTCCCAAACCTTTTCACGCCAAAGACCCCTAAACTGTCACCAACGTGGAACATGGACCCCTGTTATATAGAACTTCTGCTTGTAGTCATTGTTTTAGTCATTTTAGTCATTGTGTTACTTGAGGATGGAATTATAGTGAAAATAAATGATTCCGCTTTTTGCTGGGGACCCCCTACAAACCCCTCAATGACTTTGAAAATGAATGACTTAAATGACTCCTTTGCCTCAGGGGGCCCCCTCACAGAATCTGGCCACCCCTAGTGCCCCCTGTTTCAGACTGAAGGTGAAAGGTAGTTGGCTTGTCAGTATTACTAGGTACAGGTCCAGGGGCCCCTGGACCATACCTTCTTCAGATGGTTTGTTACACAGAACTAAGTGAGAAGCATCATTGAGACTGGTGAATGGAGGAACCATCTGTCTATCAAATTCTAGGCAAAGCTAGTTTCTTTGCCATCAGTGCCGTTCTTATTCTATACTCTCAAGTTCTGACATAACTGATGCTATTGTAGGATAAATGGTAACCACTTTAGGAGTAGCCATCGTTGTTATTAATCAAACAGTCACCTCTCTGTGTCGTCACACACACCTTTACAACGCCCATAGTTGCCAGTAGCTCAGGACACTGATTAATCTAGGTGTCGTCTTTCTATATCAGAGGAGTCGGGGACTTTGTACATGTCTGTGTCCACGAGCCCATTGTCTCATAATCACTTCATAACTACAAGCTATTTGGAGTTACAAATTATTGATATTATTTAAAATTAGAAAAATATAAAGTATTATATATTACAGTATATACAAAGCATAACAGAACATATAGACAAAGTTGCTGATGTTTATAATCAGAGAAAATGACAACTAGCACCCTCCAAGTCCCGTTCGACAGATTTACCAGACATCTTTGAACCATTGGGAGCGTGTTTGACTGCCCAGTACATGACAACAAAGATCCTAACCTCCCTACTGTGCATGCCTGTTTGAATCCAACTTACATGCATCAACAGTAAAATGTGATTCTAACATCATCCTTATCTGGAGCATCACGAATACAGTCTTGTGCTTCCCAAGCTGAAATGAGATGGCTTCCAGCCAGGGACTTTCTGACTGTATTTTTGATGGGTAGGATTACTCTACTTAAGGGCAGTCTGTCTTTCTGGATGATGGTATATGTGTAACAGAATTGCTCGAATTTTGGAACCAATACTGACATGGGTTTTGGCAATGTCATTTGTAAAATGTATTTGAGGCCTGAAACAGCTTCGCTACAGCTTAGCCACCTTCAGTATAGTCTAGTGTTGCAGTGGATGACTTTTCAGCTAAAAATCCATTCATCCAAAGTCCTCTTTGTTTTAATCATTCCCAATGATTTAGACAAAGTCTACAAAACGCTGATTAACTTCTTCTAAATGGTATTTTGCCATATCATTTGCAATACAGATCTTTCTGTATATGTACTGTATATCTCTTAATTTTTACATTCTTTAGCACCCAACTGTTCTCCTTCCTGTCCTGAAATCTGATGTTTTCCCTGTGCAAGCTGAGGGAAACTGGTTGTCAGCTTCCTAATTATGCAATCTGTGGCTGGTCATAATGGGAGAGAGCAGGGTATTGTTGGGAGAGAGTTTTGACACTGCTACAGCAGCAATATAACAGCTGACATTTTGGTTAGACCAGCAGAAACAGCAGCTGAGCTATTTCAGACTGACAGTCGTCATGTATTTTGGTTAAGCTTCTTTTTTTTTGTGTGTGGGGGGGATCTGAAAAAATTTGACTAACAGCTAGATTCCTTACAAATCATCTAGTTTTAAAGAAACTTGTGTGATGGTTTTATATGTTATTATGCAGATATACAGCCAGTCTAGCTATAAATGAAAAATATTTTTCCTTCTTCTTTTATCTCTGACTACTCCAAACGCGGGTGTTAGGTATGCGCTTATTTGTGCGTGCATGTAGCTTAGTCACTCCATTATTAATGCAGTGGTGTTTCTGTTTGCTTGTTTCGGTGCCACCCAATCCGCCCCGGGGGATTCATTTTTAATGATCCAGGAAAGGCAAGACATGCCTTGAGGTTTCTGAGGATGGTCAGTTGCCACACAGTGGACTGTGTCATCACAAACCATGATACAAATCCCACCAACCCAATCTGTATCCCTACTAATGATGTCATCAGCGTGCTGCCAGTTTTTTTATTGCTCTTAAAAAACTGCACTGAACAGAGTGCCTCAGTGACACAATGTTCTCTGTGTTTGCTAAGCCGTTGCTAAAGACAGTTCAGACTGCTGCGCTGTCACCATGTCCTTAGTTATAGTCGGGAACATGATTATTGTGAACTGTCTGAATTTAAACTGACCAACCCTTAAAAATGATTTCTCTCCTGAGATCTGTGCCACAAACAGAATTACTGCAGATCACACAGAGTGGCTATTATGATGTGTAACAGTATGAATACTGATACTGACTGTGGTACCAAATTCTGCCAAGTCATTGTTGCAGCATAATGAAGAACATATCATCACAAGTGGGCAATAGAGCATCAATACTGTAACAAGCAACATGTTGTTATGTTTCCTCTGATCGTAGCCTCCTACTCACTGTACATGACCAAGACACAAATAAAGCAGGACATTGTCTGCAGCCATTTAGTTGCAGTTGTTCACTATGCTGTGCTGGCCCCTTGCTCTCTCTTGCCCTCACTCGCCCTCACACTCTGTGTCCCTCATCCTGTAGATGGCCAGTGGCTTGATTTGTTTGTGGGAATCATGGCACCCAGTGGTATTGTGCCGTAAAGAGTGGAATGAAGTGCATTTTTTTTGGAGGGGGGGGCAAGCCGGCCACAGAAACAGCAGCTGAAAAAAGCTCTGGAACTACTCTGAAATTAATGCTTAATTACGTTACGTAAAGAGTACAGTGGATATATCTAAAAGATTTGAAAAAGACGACTTCTATGAAGAGTGTGTGTGTGTGTATGCAGAAGATTCTTCAGTTGAAAATAGAAATGCTGACTTTAGATTTTGGCATCCCCCGACATGTCAAAAGTCAGTTTCACTTCCTGAGACGTGGGGTGATGTATGCCAAAATGACAGACGGGTTGTCCTTGAATTGACTGTAAAATCTGTATGTTCTCACTTATCTTTAAATAGAATAGGTTACTGAATGTTTCTGTTTGTTTCTCTCATTTCATCACTTCTTCCCATCACCACCTGCTTATATCTGTCTCTGTCTGTCCGCTCTTGCGAGGCATTAATTAATTTCCATCATGAGCAAGTGTCTCGTCCCCTCAGCATCCAGACACTTTCTTCAGCACCTGTCAGTTCTCCGGCACGGTGTTGTGTGAGTGGATCGGTGGCCACAGGTAGAAGTAATGGAATGCAAATGTACTGAGCTGTTGCAGCAGAGCAGACTGTGTGTGTGTGTGTGTGTGTGTGTGTGTGTGTGTGTGTGTGTGTGTGTGTGTGTGTGTGTGTGTGTGTGTGCGCGCGCATGTGTCAGGCTGTAGTTAATCCACTGCAGGGTTTGCTGGTCTCGTGCCACAGCAGTAGGATCATTTCTTTTGGGCTTTCATTTCTCATATTGCCTTGGGCAGTGTCCGCTGTCTGAAAGGCGCAGTGCAGGCGCCTCCACTGGCACGAACACACCAAAGGCCCAGTTTAATACAATCAGAGGCAGTGGGCCGGGCATTGGCACCATGCTGTGATAGCTAAGGCAGGGACTCAAACAACCCTGGAGCAAATTTCCCTAAGCTTTGCCCGCTTTTTAGCTTTTCTTTCAGCTTTTTCTCTCCTTCACTCTACAATGGCCTCACTGTCTGCTGATGCTCTAACCCATGAATCATATGAGTCACTCTTTCTCTCTCTGTGGATATTGCCTCCTTCATTTTTGTACCACCTTACAGCTTCCTTCCTCTGTGGCAACTCATTTGGCCTCTTTTTTTTTTTGTCCCAATCCTCCATCTCTGTGTCTCATTTTAGTGCCCCTTCCTCTCCTCCCCATGTACTCCCCAATAATGTTATCTCCTTTTTATACCGTTTTCTCCTCCAGCCTGAAGGCCCTTACACACCAACTCGACGGCTCCCCGAGTTGGCCAAAAAAGTGCCTCGGAGCACACCAAAGCGATGCCGACTGCTAACGGCAGCTGATTGGACGAACGCGCCACATGGGTCTGATTTCTCTGGAATTTCAAAGCCAGACTGTCATGGTGGCTTGTTCAGAATACAATGTCATATTTTACTAAAATCGTTCACGAAACGTGTTTCTGAAAACATCTAAAGTGAGAAATAGGTCATGCAAATGCTAAATCTGTCTTCTTTTCAGAACGACAAAGTTCAGTTTAAAAGATTTTCATCAGATTTTGAGAGACTTTACTCACGCTAGTCACACTCATCATTTCTGGGTTAGCACTCCACCAATCAGATTGGTCACTTGAGTCTGACTGCCAACAGTGCCCGCGTTTCAACCGAGCATGTCAGGTTGGCAAAAATGAAGGCCGACTGCCCCCCCCCACGGACGACGGCACGGAACACACCAAACAGACTTGAGTCACCGACCTCGCCAGACTGTCCAACAGCCTTGGTAAATCCCTGCTCCTCTTGAGGCTAGACCAAATGCTATCCAGACAGAATGACAGACATTATTTGGCTGAGAGGTTGTCATCTAGCACCATAGGCAATGAGATGAATCTTGATTTAGGACACCAGCTTAGCATCATCTACATATATGCATGCATGCTCATTCAGAATTGTACCTGCACATAAACTTTAATTGGCTGTACATACAAACATGCACACAAAGCATGCATGCATACTCATACTGTTATCACTCAAATACTTTACGTGCAATTTTAGCATACATACTCAAGCACCCATATGCAACAGGGAGAGCAAGAGCCACTTGTATTGATTAAGAGGGCTCAGCCTTTTTAAAGTTAGCAGCTGAAGGCATCTGCAGAATCACAGCAGTTGCAGCAGCATCAACAAATGACATTACAACTGCATTTCAAAAGAGTCAAACCAAATCCTTCTATGCTCCTGCGAGGCCTTAAGATCAGATAACAACACTGCCAATCTGTGGATGCCCAAGCAGAACTGCTCTGCACATAAGTACCAGTACCTCCATTGTAACGGAAGTGATTACTGACAAAATGCAAAATGTGTGTGTTTGGTATCAGGGGCATCAAACAGTGTGTTGTATGGATTAAAGATGAGGATTACCTCAGAGTCCATGAAATAATTTAAAACCCTACTTTATGATTTTAAGTTATACGCCCAGCCATCTCAAAATAAGGCACTTTTATGCAAATCCCAAAATTTTGACTTTCTGTTGATACAAGATTTTTTCATCCAGAGTGCATTAAACCTAAAAGAAATTGCAAGAAGCGTAGAAGATCATGTTTACATGGAAATGGTTGTGTGTTGTGTTTAATCTCTCAAAATGCTAATACAATTCAATTCCATGGATGCCTCAGCACACGCCAACTGTACTTGAAAGTGGAAATTTGTAGGTGTTTGTCATCTTGGCAATCCATATAGGGTAAAGTGCTGTGACATTGCTGTTCTATTGGATTATGTGGGTAAACATATTGATATCCGTCATATTAAGTTTGGTGGAGCTGTCAAGATTTATTTTGTCTCTTGAGTCTGTCCCTACATACAGACAGTGTTGGTGCAAAACTTGACAGATCCGACAATACCTGTGTTTGTTTACCTCAGTAGGATTCATCCTGTGGGAAACATGAATGTTCCATAGCAGTCAATCCCATACTTCTCCAGACATTTCACTCAGAACCAAAAATGTCAACCTGCTGGTGGCGCCAGAGGGAAAGTCAGGGAATCAACAAAGTCAGTAGAGCTCACTGACTTACAACCTACAGACCAACCTCGTCATCCCTAAATCCTTGCGGCCAGCATCTACTGCATGTATAATGTCAATGTTGAGTATAGCCATTATTACCGTACGTACACACTGTGGCCAATTGGAGCTTCAAAGTTAGCGGAAGTCATTCATTTTCCATGTAAGCCGGCTTCTCTCAGCTGCAACAAGCAGCAAATCCATCGGTGTCGAGTGTTAAGCAGAAAGTTGAAACTAGGTCTTTATGGGAATGAGCTAGGACTGCTACATCAGAGCGTCCAAAGCGTCCAAAGCTTCCCCGGACGTTTTGACAAGCATCCTTGAGACATGAGATTGGGTTCACAAAATCAAGGCGAGATGAGATTTTAACACTATTTTAAAGAAAACGTCAAAAAAGAAATAAGACTGGAAAAATAATAAAAATAGTCCTTTATTCAAACAAAAGGACTTTCCTAAGGACACTTCGACATGGAACAGCAGGGCCAGGGATCAACCCACCAACCTTCCAATTGGCAGGCAGACACTCTACCACTGATCCAAAGCCTCCCACAGTCAGTGGAAACACACATTAAGACATTTAATGGAAACCTAATGACTCCACTGCCGTTCTGGACCAAATTCGCAGCTTTTCCGCTTTGCATTGACTAGAGTGCGTGTGGCGGCGCTTTCACTAGCTGCGGCCCGGAGGCTCTCTAAACTCTCTAAACTGTATTTTGTTGCATTGTACCTGTACATGTGTAATGACAATAAAGTTGAATCTAATCTAATCTAATCTATTTATGGTTAAAAAAGGGCGTGTACAGGCAGGATAAGAGGCTGATTCACGCATGCACACTTGTGGGTAATCTGTGATTTCTAAAGGGAACATTTCTTACAGATGTGCATGTGCATGGTTTTATAAATCTGAATATTTTTTTTGCTGTACGCCATTTTTGGCTTTTGTGCGTACGTACACTTTTAGTAAGGATCCTACGCACAGTTTTATAAATGAAACTCCTGGTCTTGACCTGTACACTTTTCAGCTCCCTATAGTAAATCACGCAGCAGGCAGCAATATCCTACCATACTGCCAAGGTTAAACACAGTCGCAGTCTCACACATTAGTCTTTTTTTGGCCTTCTCTTCAGCTTTTTTTTTTGACAGAACAAAATCCAACTGTAGAACAAGATTATAGGCTACATCCTATCTAAATGTAAAAACGTCTACTCATAGTAAAACCCTAAAAAAGACATTAATTGAATCAGTAATCACTCTGCACTGGTTGACCTTTACATTTCAGCAATCTCTTCTACCTTTTTTTATCCCTTTTTACACCAGGAGGATTTTCGAGATGTGTCTTTGGGTGCCTTAAAGCAACACTAGAACACTTTCCCGCTTTGATTTCCCCTATAAGTTGAAAGCGGAATTGTTCCATTATGTCTCATTCGAAATACCGATCCGCTATCCGATCTGGCAAACTTGCATAATGCGGTTATAGCCAGTAGAGAGCCGCAAAGCAAATGCAGAAGTGCCGGTTACCCTGTTACGAGTTGATGAACTACTGAAACAATTTTGGAAACATTATTTTAAATTACAAAAAATTCTCTAGTGTTGCTTGAATATGTACCAAATTGACTGAACATGGCCTTTCCTCACTAGAAAACCAGATGGTGTTTGGACAATCTGGATCTATTTACTACTAGTTTACGTTTAGAGTCCAATAACTGTCAGCATTTTTACTTATCTTGTGGGTCAATGATTTCCATTCGATGGTACAGTCTGTCTCTTTGTTTCTCTTTCACCCTCTTTCTACTTATTCTTATTTCCACGGTGTATGCTGTTTTTTTCTATCTTGTCAATCCATCTTTAAGTCACCAATGCTCTCTTCTCCATCCTTTGCCTTTTCAGTTCATCTGTCTCTCACATTCTTTGGAATTTCCTCTCCTGCCTTTTTCTTAACTATCCATCACTGTGCCTCCTGTGTCAGTTCTTTGCTTGCCTTCTCTCATTGATCCACACTCATCTGTCCTCATCTCTCTCCATGACCACATCAATGGGCCTAAGCTGTGTGTACAACCAACACAGTGTCTCTTAAACAGAGTGCCATCATTCACTATAGTTTGTTGCATATTTATCATGTGGTAAGATATTAGTAAAATCCATGCCACAACCCCTACAACATGACTTCTCAACAGCACTATGGAGATAGGTGATGACAGCATGACAAATGTGTAACTAAAAGCACAAATGACAATAATAAGTTAACCCTCATTATCTGTAACTTTTACGGTTCCAACAATACTAAAATGTTAATGAGAGAAGCCAGCATTGCTTATTGACAAACACAAATCTGGCTTCAGGCTTCAATCAATGCATGTAATGTGACATAACGCCTCATTGATCTCTTTCACCAAATTCAGAGAGGACAGGGCACGGAGATATAGGCAGTGACTGACTTGTTCAGTGACACTACAGCAGGGTGGATGTGGTGAAACTCTTTTGGCATGCAGTGTTGTTTGAAGATTGACTTCATCAAACTAAATGTGTAATATTTCTACCCTGAAATACTTGCTTGTAGGAGGCAGCACAGTGTGGCAAATGTCACTAGTTTCTCATTTTAATAGCAGCTGCAATCAGTGTGGGTGTTCAATTGGTGTCTGACTGAGAAACAGACAGCCGGGTTGACACCTACAGTATATCATCATCCAAGCGTGCCTGTGCACATATCCACGTAAGCACTTTGCATACCCTTGCACTTTTATTTGGCGCCAGCATCCAGCTTTCTGCAGAACCCTGAGCTACAGACGTGACAACAGCATGCATGTTCGAGTCTGCTTGTGCACAGCTCTCTCACCTCCTCCCCCTCCTCTAGAGTGCAGAGAGCAGTGGGAGTGCTTGGCAGGGATGAGATGTGAAGTGACGGTTGACTCCTGCTGTGGAGGAAAAGGCTCCTACGAGGACCACACATTATGTTTCTCTACACTACAGTTTCCTGTTGGTTAAGGGGCTGCTTTGTGGTGGTAGTTGTGTTTTGTTAGAAATTCCAACAGTGTTGTCAGCTTTGTTTGTGTAGATTATGCATTGGTTTGGAACATAAAAGCTATACTCACTGTTTACTCATTAAAATAATATAAGTGCCTTGTCATATTTGTAGGTACAATATCTCCTTTATAAAACTTTGTTAAGCATCCAGAGTAATGCTGCTGAGGCGATTTTATTCTATCCCTTAATGTGAGTCGACTTTTACATTTGATTTTGTGTGCTAAAGTTCGTTAATTCCTTGTGCTCCGTCTCCAGGTGTTCAACACCTACTCCAACGAGGACTATGACCGTCGTAATGAAGAGGTGGATCCTGTGGCCTCCTCCGCAGAGTACGAGCTGGAGAAGAGGGTGGAGAAACTGGAGCTTTTTCCGGTGGAGCTAGAGAAAGGTGGGAAAGAAAATCTCAGAACATCCTAACGAGGAGGTGGATCCTGCCAGTTACCCAATATACCCAGTATAGAATCACTCACATATAGGATGTCACTTTTCTTTAGATATGATATTTCTATTTTTGCCTTTCTATCAAAAAGGTTGTCTATTCATTACTTTTTTTCAGTATTTCTTTATCCACCCCTCTGCCCCGTATGACTTCACATTTTGAATACATGGGCCAACCATCAAAGCGCCCATATTATGCTCATTTTCAGGTTCATAATTGTATATAGAGGTTGTACTAGAATAGGTTGACATGGTTTCATTTCAAAAAATAAACACCATATTTTTGTTGTACTGCACATTGCCCCAGATCCTGTTTTCACACTGTGTGTTGGGGTCTCTGTTTTAGCTACAGAGTGAGACATCTCACTTCTATACTATCTTTATTGTGAGTTGAACATGTTGAACATCTAGGTAAGATCACATCAGCTAGATAACTTTTTCTCCAACTTTGGTCAGCACGAGGCAGGATTAGCTGGGAGACTTCTTCTAAACGAGGGCGCACTTGTGGAATACCTGCAGAACAGGGACATGGAAGTAGTTCTTTTGGAGATTATGGTGAACTAGTGTGTGTTGTAGCAGTGTTTTTTTCCATTAAGAACAAGCTAACATGCGCAAAGGTTAGCCACCTCATCTCGGCTGGTGACATAGGAAGCCGTGCAGATTTTGAACAACTCACCCGGAGACTGAAGGCAGAGGACATTCAGAAATCCGTATCTCACTCAAAACAGCATGGATATTTTTTTTCCAAGTTTGTATGCGCGTGGAAGCACCAGAGACACAAAATAACACCCCAAATCCCAGAAAAAGTGATTTTTTCATAATATAGGCCCTTTAACAATAAGATTGTCTTATTTTCAAAACCCTTAAAAAATGTATTTACTGCTTTTCAACATCCTGTTTAAATGCAGAAGTTCACTACAAATCTCCTTTGATCTCAATAAAAGATGTTGTAGTGCACAGTTTGTCCTAATTCCCCAACATGAGCTGTTGAGGTTTTCCTGTGTTGAAATCCAATATTGCCAAGAACCTGAAATAGAATGACTTTACATCATAGGATTTCACTATCCACTCACAGTTACTTAACCCTAACAACTCGTGAATAATTAATGCAGGATCGAGACTGACAAATGCTGCACTGGAAGGGAATTTCCCATCCAGCACATTTCCTAATCATCTGAAGGCCACTCTGCCTATAGTAAATGTCGCCTCCTCTTCTCCATTAATAAATCAACTGTTTTTTTTGTGGAGTGTATTTATCCATCCATTGTTTGCATGTATCCCTCAGTCCACCCGATATCAGTTTAACAGGAGCCATTTTGGGTTTGATCCCAGCTCATTGGAAAGTTAGAAAATGGAGCCCCAAAAACCATCACACATATTCACACTTTAACTGTAGCTGTGTGTGTGTGTGTGTGTGTGTGTGTGTGTGTGTGTGTGTGTGTGTGTGTGTGTGTGTGTGTGCGCGCGCATGTGTGTGTTTCCAGATGATGATGGCCTGGGCATTAGTATCATCGGGATGGGTGTCGGCGCTGATGCAGGCCTGGAGAAACTGGGCATCTTCGTCAAGACCGTTATTGAGGGCGGAGCTGCTGAGAGGGACGCCAGGTGAGATTTGTTTTCTCATTGGACATCACACATATTACTGAGTGATAAGTGAGTCTGGAGACAGAGTAAAGCAGATTAGAGTGCATGAAAGCTCAGCGTGTGTGACGTACTTATTGTACCAAATTACACAGCAATTAATCAGCTCTTTTGTTTGCGTTTTCATGCCCCCACCTTTTCTCATACATGCACGCGCGCACACACACACACACACACACACACACAGTCACACTCTGTCCCTGTCAGATTTAGCAACAGGGGTTTGGATTAGACTGGTAGAGGTGCCTGGGACATGACAGGATTGTATGTATCATATTTAGGTGTGTGTATACTGTTTGTGTATTGTGTGACATTAACGTTGCATTAAAGTATGTTATGTTTCTTGTTTACGTGTTCTTGTTTTGTGTCGGCTGTCATATTCTGTCACTAGATGATATGTGTGTGTGCGTGTTGTTGCGAGGGAGAAACTCGTTTGTATTTGTGCATTAAAAACCGTGAACAGTGCAGAGTAAACCAGCTGTAGAGGAGGAGATGACAGCGTCCCAGCAGGCGAGCTGTGGTTTTCTGCCTCTAACCTGTCAGCTTTTACCTATTAGTGTGTCTGTGTGGTTTAGGTTCCTCATAAAAAGATGTAAAGACCAAAAAGCACTTCTACTCCATACTGTCTAGGTATGAGAGCAGTAAGGTTAAGGTTCAATTCAGTTCTGAGCTTGTAGATCTGATCCCTTTTTCTTCTCATGTGAACTAAGTTTTACTGTTCTTAGTTCTCCACAATCTATCCCATGTATTTGCTGTTTTGTAAACAATTCTAATAGAGTATAAAATACATTCTAGAGAAACTATGCTTGCTTACATTTAAAGCCACGTTAGTGACTGGGATGGCATTGTTGGTCTGTCGATTGGTCCATTCCTTTGGTCCAGTCTACCAGGACATTTTGCACAATGACATTAATTTAGGGCCATCCTGCTGGCCGTGTGGCTAAGACGATGCAATACAGCTCTCCACACATTTACTGTTTGGATCTACAATATACTGTGTTATATTCAAGCATGCAAAAATCATCTTAAATAGAAGATGTATGTTGAATAAAGACTAAATACATAAACTTGGACAATTGTTAGATATTTGGATTGGACATTTATACAGTTGGACTCTTGCGTACAGTAAGTACATATTAGTGTTCTTTAACCCACTTGCTCGGTGATCCTGCAAGTTCATTAAAAAAACAACTAGTGTACTAGTGTATACATAATGAACCACTTTCCAAAGTGTGTGAAATACTGTGGATCATATTTTACTGTGTACAATCCTTCCGATGTTCACTATTTAGACTAACTGTAAAAACAATCCATTTACAATTCAGCCAGTTTCAATAACCTTAAACTTGTTTGCTGTTGACCTTTCCACAAACAGAGCAGGAGAGCGAGGAGGAAAAAAATCCTCTTTCCTTGTTTTTTGAAATGTTTTGATAGTGTAGGTCAGTTTAATGCAGTATTGAAACATTATATAACAGACCAGGAGAGAAATAAACTGAAGACTTGACATATTAGTGATAAATACTGGATAACGTGCACATTCATTTGCTCTCTAAGTGCTATCTGCCTCACGCACACACTAGCCAGAATGTCATTTCCTTCTCTCATTACCCTTTCCAGCTATAGGGCTCTCTCTCTCGCTGGGTCAGACTTAATGGTCTGACGCACACACTCACAGGCAGACAGATAGATGGGCTTGGCTGTGGCCCACTGCCTGTACTGTGGTGAGATGAGGGTTATGAGATGAAAGTTTGCATGTGTTTTGCTTTATTGGTGTGACTCTTCCTTTGTTGTCTTTCTGTTTTAGTTTTTTCCCCTGCTGCCTATGCTCAGCAGACATATGTCAACCAGCCTCGGCTACTTGAAGCCAAATTGAGATGCTAGATGCCGTGCAGGACAAAAAAAGAGTCTGAGCTGCTAGCTGGCAGGCAATCGCTCTCTGTCTACCTATCAGGCCTAATGCGTCTCTACACATCTATGTGGCAGCTCCGGTTTATGTGCTGGGTGTCAATGTTGGGCTATAGAAAATCGTGCTCTGCAGCCGCTGTATGTTGGGACAGACTGAAACAAGGAGCTGAAAGGACACTGGTTACTGCAAGTGTTAATGCAGCCATCAGAGGACATTGCTTGATTTAGAAATTTGCTCAAATATTAAATTGTAATTTGCAATTTGCAACGGAAGGAAACGGTGTTGAGTTGGGAGCTCAACCTGTTCTAGGGACTAAAGAAAGGATATCACTATTGTGTGTCCCTAAAGTTTGTGGAAGTGTTATTTTAAGTCACTTTAAATCACTTTTTTAAATTGGGTCTATGGGCCCTATAATTGTTCTAACATCATGCAAATGTATTTCATATATTTAGAAATTGTGCATGAGGCTGAATTTGTTTGTCTAAAGGCTCAGGATAAATGGAAGCCGTAATGCTGCATGCTTAGTGATCTCTGTAGAACTGAAAAAAAACTCATTATCCTCTCAATTATCCTGAGTGTCATCACTCTCCAGTCTCCAGAGTAGTTGTGCTGGTATGATTGGACTTTTTTATATCATAAAAATGTGATGATTGGACAAGAATGAAGTGGTATTAAATTGTCTTTAGTGAAGAGATTGATAGAAATCCTATATATTTGCATGTTGTTATTTCTTGGATCAAATAAAAACAGGACCTCTACAGTGGGGACTAGAGTGGTTTGTTGAAAAATAAAATGATATACTGTATATGTGGGGCTTGCAAGCAGTAAAGTATTAGAACAATATGCTGTTTTGTTGACAAATAATGAGAGCATTATTCAAAACTCAAAGGTTTTTATGCAGATTTCCAAGTGGATTTATTTTAATGTTTAGCACGGACGTCTCTTCTAAGTGATTTTTTTCTCTATTCCTCTGTCATGAGTAGTGGATCATCTGGAGTTTTATTTCAGATCAAGAGCTACAGTATGGTGACCTCTCATCATGTGCAGAGCAGAAGTTCCGGCTGTGTCGTGGCTCAGGACTCAGGGCTAGTTGGCCTCCATGTCCTCGGTAGTCCTCCCAGTTTGTTTTGAGCCTCATCTCTTCTGTCTCTTCGTTAGGCAATAGACTTAAGCTATCATAGTGGAAATTTGTGACCGCAATAAAGTTTAGCACTGTTGTAATCTAATGTAGAATGTGTAATGTATTTTTTGAGACAGAGGACACTGTGAATGGGCTTTTAGCTCACATGTACACACAGATCATGAACACAGACTGTCACACTGGAATCACCACTAAATCAAGCACAAAGGATAGTTGCAGAAAATGTTGAATGATGCTTTTGTGTGTGTGTGTGTGTGTGTGTGTGTGTGTGTGTGTGTGTGTGTGTGTGTGTGTCTCAGGATCAAGGTGAATGACCAGATCGTGGAGGTGGATGGGACCAGTCTGGTGGGCGTCACCCAGAGCTTTGCTGCCACCGTCCTCAGGAACACATCAGGAGTGGTCAGGTACAACAAATTATTAGTCCCACATGTAATCGTATACTCTTATATTTTAGTACAAAAACAACTCTGCAACTTAGTTGAGATAATTTGAATATGGACTTTATAGACACAGTACAGATGCCAGTGACTCCATGACTGTTCAAGAAATGAATCAACGTCAATTACATTGGAAGTTCAATTATGGTATTCCAGCATCGGTTGGATCTTAAATATAAAATAAGATGTTAAGATCCAGTGCTTAATTAAATCTTTTATTTTTTATAGCATTCACACATAAGATTTGTATGTTTTCACCCGCTGATGAGGATCTTTGGATTACCATAAGATTATAAAAGTGTGTCAAGCAGCTATCAGCCCCAAGAACCAGACGTACCATCGTACAGTATCAGACATAATTACTTACAAACTAAAGCCTCCTTTAAATTCAAGCAGTGATCAGTGAGCTACAGTCTTCAGTTTTCATTACTGGTTGATACAATTGTAAGTGTTGCTCGTCCTGCTCTCATGGTGCAAAAGTTGCAAAACAGCTGCTTAAGCAGCCATGCTCAGTGAGATTTTGTTTGGCAGGCCCCTTAACGCCATTACCATATCTGAGATTCTTGAAGATGTGGGAACACAATATGTGACAAAAGTCTGATATGTTTGACAGTCAAGCAGTTTTTGGCAGGGGTTTGCTTAGAGCAGTCGGGAGCATATACACACACACACACACACACACACACACACACACACACACACACACACACACACACACACACACACACACCCGGCTGGAAGGCTTTAATGTGGAAAGCCAGCGCTGACCTTGGCAATATTGTTAGACTGCCATCCTTCTCTGTCAGTTGGTTCTTGCTCTTGTCTTTGTTTTTTCCTTTCGAATGGTTTTTTATTATCTTTTCTATTTCTGTTTCATCCCCATCATCTGAGTGAGTATCTCCTGTCCTCTCTGACTTTCTTTGAATTAATTGAACCATCCATCCAAATACACACTCCACACGGTAAGACAGCCGTTACATTGCTGTTATATAATCCAAAAGCTTCACTGTTCACAATTTTCACCCTGGGAGTTGTGGATAGATGGGTGTGTGGAGAGTACAGTACACAGAGAGTAGAGCTTGTGTCTGAGCAAAGACATGTCCGACAGTATCAGAACAGATGATGTTTGCTGAACTAATATTGACAGTGGGGTTTTCCACATACCAGGATGTGGCAATATAGGTAATGCAGCCTTGAAAAGGATCCATCTATCATCTGTCCATCTATCTAGCAAGTATAGATTGAAATAAGCAGTACAGAAAGCTTTATAGTCTAATCTGCCTATTAACAATCTAGAATTACACTGAATTACTCATACAATAGGAAATACACCACTGTACACATTTATAGCAAATCTAAATGATAATTACACTCACTGCTATTTCTCATGGAATCAACAGACCTATTTTCACGCTTCTCTCCCTCTCTGCTCTCCCTATTTCTGTCTTCCTCCATCAAGTCTCACTTCTCCTCCTCCTCCTCCTCCTCCTCCTCCTCCTCCTCCTTGGTAAATCCTTCTCTTTCTGCCTGATCACCAGTGGTTTTATGGCCAACTGTCCTAGATTTGCCATTTTAGCTATATTTAACCCTGACTTCTTTCAGCATATCCTACAGGTTTTAGTAAAAAGTCCCCCCCTTCATGAACCCTATGAAATTACCCTATGAAATGTCCAAAACCAACAATTAATTAAGAACTAAGAATTTGCCAAAAACTGAAATAGCTTCTCAGCTGGTTGTACAAAAAATATTAAAAACACATAAATGAGCCAGACTGTTGCACAGGGTGACATGGTCCTTTATTATGATGATGTAGTTTATTAAGAGTCATCCAAATGAAGCATTCTACTCCTGTAAATCCAGTGTAAATGGTAATGTCCCCTTGTTATTATTATTATTATTATTATTATTATTATTATTATTATTATTAAATACTCACTAGCGCACCACATTAGTACACAGCTGAAAATAGTCTAACTTACTTTTCTTTGGGTTATATTTACTTTTTTTTAATAGATCTAACCACAGACCCAAGGCTTCCTTTGTTTTAATGGGATTTGTAAAAAATAAGCAAAAAAAAAGAATACCATATTCAAAAGTCATGATACACCAAATGTTAACAACCTACAGAAAAAAAGTTAAAAAAAAAAGAGGAATTTTTTACATGTCCCCACTGAGTCATCTTTCCTTTCTACATTTGAACCTTGTTTTTCACTTGCCCCTTCAAGTTCCTGCTCCATATTGTATGTTTAACAAGAGCCATGCCTGTATTAATTGGAGTAAATGAGATCAGTAGTAAAGGTTTCTGTAGTTGAATGTAAGCAGCGTTGTGTGTGGCAGCCCCAGAACAGTGGGAGGCAAGGAGGAACCAAGACAGCCTTGCGTGAGGAGAAATGCTGTTTTCAGGTCAGCTGCTCCTCAGACCTCCCTGCTGTCCAAAGGCATGTTCCAGTACAGTACTTAGCTTAGCCAGGGCCCTGTCTCTTTTCCTTTAAAAAAATAAATAAAATGATCTATCTCTGTCCTGCCCTTCAGTTGTTTCTTCACAGATAGATCAAATATGCCTCTCTGCTGGAGCGTAAGGCCTTTTCTACATCGCCTTTAGAAATATATGAAAGAGCTCTCAGGAACTGAATTCACTTGATTAGACACTATCTCGAATCCTCTCTCTCTCTCTCTCTCTCTCTCTGTGTCTCTCCCTCTTTCAATCTAACACACTTCCTTGTACATAGGTAGGTAGGAACATGCCTTTCACACACACACATGTGATATGCATTGTTGGTTGGTCCCTTGTGTAACTGCAGTAGTTAGTCAGTAGCTTGGAGGCACAGCCTGTGGCTTTCTTCATTCAGTTATTTGCCAGGCTAATAACAGGCTGCCTTGCTGAGCTGACTGTCTTCTCATATTATTATGTGTCCCGTCTCCCAGCCCTGCCCTGATACGTCAGCAGATGTACAGTAACTGTTACGTAATCACACGCTGGTTGACCCTGTGTATGTGTTGCCAGGACTGTCTATGCAGTAACAGTGCTTGCCTGCATGTTGTTGCAGGTTTGTTATTGGCCGTGAACGTCCGGGCCATCAGAGTGAGGTGGCCACGCTCATCCAGCAGACCCTGGAGCAAGAGAGGAGACAGAGAGAGCTGCTGGAGCAGCAGTATGCCCAATATGATGCTGATGATGACGAGGTAATGACAACACACAACCATGGCTACTGTACAGGGTGTCTCAAAGGTGCACTAAAGGATTGTGCATACTTACATATACATATGGATGGATGGATGGATGGATGGATAGATAGATCTTAAAATAGATAGATCTTAAAATACTTAAAATATTATTAATATTGCTAATAGGGTAAAGTGCCCCCCCCCACACATACACATACACTTAATAAAAGAAACAGTATCTCTTATACTGATTAAGTTCATTATATCTACATATTTCATCCGCTTTTTCATCAAGTTTATCCGGTACACACACTTCTTATACATGATACTTCTGATTGTCACTTAATGTAGATCAACTCTTTTGTCATGACAGTTTGCTGGAAATTTCAGCTTATTAACTCCATAAAGCTGACTGACAGTGTGCCTTGATGTTGGCACACAAAACACACTTTGTCACACACAGACACACACACACACACTTTGTCTCACACACACACACACACACACACACACACACACACACACACACAAACAAACAAACAAACAAACAAACACCAGAGAGGATACCGTGTGAGATTCAGTCCTGGAAAGCATCACTCAGCATTTCCCTCTCTGCTGCTGCTTATAAACAGCATGTTCACTGATCTCATGGCCCTGCAACACTCACACTTTATAAATACACATGTGATCACACTAAAGTAACATAAATCAATGCATAGTGCACCCTCACTAACACACACAGGAACAGCTGCACTCATGCGTAGCTTTACATGCAGACACACTCACTCAGTGATTTCCATCAGTGTTTTAAGTATTTAATTTCCTGGTGGATTGAGAGCCTTCATGCATAAGAAACTCCTTGCTAGGCCCCGGAAGCTGATCCCAGCGCTCCCATAATCACAGCCCCATACACACGTAACACTGTCAACTCCTATTAAAACTCCAATAGAGAGTTGAGAGTTCAGCCATTAGCAAAGTCCTCACTGCTTTGCAGAATCTGATTTGAACACACAATAACACCTCCCTCAGCCTGTCGTGTGTTTGTCCTCTCGTAATTTCAGGTAGGATATATAACGAAAATCAAAATGAAATTTTTTTTATTTGAACAAACACCCTGTGTCACAAATCCCCACAAAGACACATCACCATAAGAATGGTAATTGTATTAAAATTGTTATGTTGTTTGTATAAAAAATTATTTCCCCAGTGTTTCCTGGGTTGATCTGACAAGCTCTTTAGTGGTGCTGGGGTTCCTGTTGCAAGAGGACAAATGCTCCTTCAGTTAGCTATAGACATCACACACTAATGTCAGTCCACGTGTGAGTTTAAAATGTAATCTAACACACATGCATGCCCATCTGTCAGCAGTTAAATGTGAACACACACATGGGAAAAGCATGGAGATGCACACACATGGTTCAATATAAGTCTGACAAATTCCATTTTCACTTTTTTTATATGATTGTAAATTAAATGAATTGGAGTTGAAATGCTATTTGGTCAAAACATTGATTTTAAATACATCATCTTGAGCTCTGGGAAATTGTGTTCGCCATTTTTCTGTGTTTTATGATATTTTATAAACATTAAATTAAAAGAAATAATATACACAATAATCGTTAAACTAATAATTTGTTTTTAATACAAATTATGTAGAAACAAATGGAAAGATACAGAATAAAAGGCATATTGTTCCACTTAAGTCAACAAAAACACATCAATCAAGAATGAACAGAAGTGGCTGATTTGCATCACTGTGCTGTCAGATCTATTCTCTCATGTCAGCGCCAACAAGGAGACATGTGACCACACATGTGGAATAGATGGAATAGATTCCTATTTCTCAGGACAATTGCGTGTTTGCAGAGATGGTGGTGTGAGGGTAAAAATAAAGTGAATTGATATTTTAGCGCCACAACCATAGAATCTAGGTTTTATTATCTTGAACAACAGATTTCGGCTGATATAAGGCATTCATTTCATTTGCTTATTCAGGCTCTTATTGCTTCTTATTATTTAGCCATAAGTCATATATATTAGCGCTGTCATGACAAATTGAGTTTATGGCAACTCCCATATGATATGAATGCTGCAACATAGTTTTTTAGTTTATTGACTTAAATTTTAAAATAAAAAAAATATTAAACAACTTTAAGTAATCAAATTTTGTAAGTTCTACCAGTTAAACAAACAAAGTTAATATATGAGGGGGTATACAGTAGTGTGAAAAAGTGTTTGCCCCCTTCCTCATTTCCTGTTCCTTTGCATGTTTGTCACACTTAAGTGTTTCGGAACATCAAACCAATTTAAACAATAGTCAAGGACAACACAAGTAAACACAAAATGCAATTTGTAAATGAAGGTGTTTATTATTAAAGGTGAAAAAAAATCCAAACCATCATGGCCCTGTGTGAAAAAGTGATTGCCCCCTAAACCTAATAACTGGTTGGGCCACCCTTAGCAGCAACAACTGCAACCAAGCGTTTGCGATAATGTGCAATGAGGCTTTTAAAGCGTCCTGGAGGAATTTTGGCCCACTCATCTTTGCAGAATTGTCCTAATTCAGTTACATTAGAGGGTTTTCGAGCATGAATGGCCTTTTTAAGGTCATACCAAAACATCTCAATAGGATTCAGGTCAGACTTTGGCTAGGCCACTCCAAAGTCTTCATTTTGTTTTTCTTCAGCCATTCGGTGGTGGACTTGCTGGTGTGTTTAGGATCATTGTCCTGCTGCAGAACCCAAGTTCGTTTCAGCTTGAGTACACGAACAGATGGTCGGACATTCTCCTTCAGGATCTCTTGGTAGACAGCAGAATTCATAGTTCCTTTTATCACGGCAAGTCTTCCAGGTCCTGAAGCAGCAAAACAGCCCCAGACCATCACACTACCACCACCATATTTTACTGTTGGTATAATGTTCTTTTTATGAAATGCAGTGTTCCTTCTACGCCAGATATACTTGGACACACACCTTCCAAAGAGTTCCACTTTTGTCTCATCGGTCCACAGAATGTTGTCCCAAAAGTCTTGGGGATCATCAAGATGTGTTGTGGAGAAATTGAGACGAGCTTTGATGTTCTTTTTGCTCAGCAGTGGTTTTCTCCTTGGAACTCTGCCATGCAGGCCATTTTTGCCCAGTCTTTTCCTGATGGTGGAGGCATGAACGCTGACCTTAACTGAGGCAAGTGAGGCCTGCAGTTCTTTGGACGTTGTTGTGGGGTCTTTTGTGACCTCTTGGATGAGTCGTCGCTGCGCTCTTGGGGTAA
Source organism: Percina caprodes (assembly GCA_013375575.1). Classification (NCBI taxonomy): domain Eukaryota; kingdom Metazoa; phylum Chordata; class Actinopteri; order Perciformes; family Percidae; genus Percina; species Percina caprodes. The sequence goes on along the minus strand of JABXJD010000056.1, from coordinate 2,817,874 downwards.
TTTTGTGCGGCCGGCCACTCCTGGGAAGGTTCACCACTGTTCCATGTCTTCGCCATTTGTGGATAATGGCTCTCACTGTGGTTCGCTGGATTCCCAAAGCTTTGGAAATGGCTTTATAACCCTTTCCAGACTGATAGATCTCAATTACTTTCTTTCTCAATTGTTCCTGAATTTCTTTGGGTCTCGGCATGATGTGTAGCTTTTAAGGATCTTCTGGTGGACCTTACTGTGTCAAGCAGCTCCTATTTAAGTGATGCCTTGATTGTGAACAGGTGTGGCAATAATCAGGCCTGGGTGTGGCTAGAGAAATTGAACTCAGGTGTGGACAACCACAGTTATAGTATGTTTTAACAAGGGGGGCAATCACTTTTTCACACAGGGCCATGATGGTTTGGATTTTTTTTCACCTTTAATAATAAACACCTTCATTTACAAATTGCATTTTGTGTTTACTTGTGTTGTCCTTGACTATTGTTTAAATTGGTTTGATGTTCCGAAACACTTAAGTGTGACAAACATGCAAAGGAACAGGAAATGAGGAAGGGGGCAAACACTTTTTCACACCACTGTATGATTAGGGCCTGGTGGTATTTTGTTTGTGGCGTGGGTGAAAGCTGACGATTTGAATATTTTGCATCATACCACATCCTCATTTTATACATTCACAGTGCAGATCATCACACGCTGAGCACCCTCTAAACAACAGCAAGATTTCTCCTTAAATTGCCCCTTCCTTTCCTGATTCTTCATGCATGTGGTACGAGGTGATACATTTATCATATGCAAACTGGTGTTTGACTTTTCTGCCATGTTCAATGGTTAACTCCACCTTTAGTGAATGGGACCTTAATGTAGGATGCTGGTACCATGTCAACAAGCAAGCCTATTATGGAAACTGAAAATCTGTTGGTCATACATGCAAACAAACAAGGCCTGAAAGTTGCTATCTGGGTGGGAGATAGATGGAGGGAAGAGCAAGATGAAGGGAAGATATAGGCCAAGATGGTGCGTGTTTGTGTGGGAATATGCAGTAGTGACATGCATATTTACATTTAGATGATAAAATGTATACATGCAAAACAATCAACTTAACTGATTGATAGGAAGTGAGTATGTTAGATAGGATAGAATTCTTGTGTGATGTTACTGTAAGAGGGAGACAGAGACGTTTTCACATAATAGCTCCACTGGGAATATCAGGCTCTGTTGGTCATCAGCCAAAAATATACATGCAGCATAATGACCTACATTAATGTCAATCCACAAAACGTTAAGGGACTTTTATTAGTCAGAGATTTTCTTAGATTGCTGACATATAGAATTGTCTGGCTCCATTAGAGACACAAATTACAGACGCAAACCTTACTAGTTTTGACCAGTAACCTCCTCCTTACACATGAGGGTACATGGTGACTAATATTTAAAGATAATAAAAAGTGACGTTGAAATTTGGCCAGTACAACTCATCTCTTGGCTTATTTTTATAGAAACGACCAGGCTGTCAAACCGATTTATTTTTGACAAAGTTTTGGCCAACTACCTCATTCTTATATAACTGGTATCATTAAAATATCATTACTTATGCAAAATAGAAAGTGAAAAAAGGATAGCAGGAGAAAAACAGATAGTTTCAGCTGGTGCATGCAGATTTTATCAGCTGTAGCTAGCTAGCTAGCAGGTAGGTTATTAAATAAACATGAGCTAACTTTGTGAGTTGGTTAACTTTTTAATGTTTTTTAGCTGATTAGTTTTAGATCATGAATCTTGAAAAATTTGTCCTATGTGCACTTGATGGCTCCATATGTGCTATTGCACTAAAAGACTGAGGCTAAAGCTATCCCCAGTTTGTACCTTTTAATGTACAGTTTTATTATTACACAGAATCCCAGAGATATGTGTCTTACAATCTTAAAAAAAACAACTTTTAATACTTTTCATTGTTCTGAATCCTCAACGACTCTTATAACTATCTGGATGAAATAATATTCTGTCTGCTGCAGCATACAAAACCTGTTTTGTGGATTAAAGTAAATTAGAGAATTAGATGTCACTCTGTACATTTTGCTGTTTGTATGAAGTGCATCTGCAAAAAAGTGGACTACATGACTGTCTTTGTGTTTTTCTCTTACAGCAGACAGGAGAGTACGCCACAGATGACGAGGAGGTAGGGACAATGGTGGCAGGCGAGGACAAGAGCATCGAGGTGTTTGACTTGCCAGAGTCAGAGGACATTTTGTCTCCCTCGGAGTTAGACGCCACTAAACTCTACCAGAAGTTCAGAGAGGTAGACCTAGATACTTTTTTATCTATAGTTCAATCCCTACTTTTGAATTGCCAATGTGAATAGATCTGATGGGAGCCCGCCACATTTTTCTGTGTCAGTGCTTTGAAGAATACAGTAAAAAGCATAAATCCCACACACCCACTAGAATAACTTAGCAACAGAGAAAGGTATTTCAATAAAACAACACAATGGAATCTAGCACCCCTGCTTTACTTGGCAGAGTTATATTCTATTGTCAAGCTCTAAGATCCGCTTACTCTCCCTAATTCCTAATCTAGATGATTAGAGGCTTGAATACAAAAGCGATATAAGACCTATGCTCATTATATCTCTAATTACCCATGTTTGGTTAAAACCTACAGATGAAGAGAAAGGGCTTTAACACTTTAAACCTTTATTTTAATCGATTTGTATCCTGATTTTGGCAACTCTTCATAGGACCAGGCTTTGAAAATAGAAACCCACTTTGTTGAACTTTTGCTCCCATCGCTTTCCATGATCTCACCTAAAAAAACTACAGCGATAAAATGGTAAATAAATTCACTGGCTGGTAACTCATTTCTGCTTTATATGCTGCTGAGAAGCTGCTAATATTGATCGAACACTCCAGCGCTGTTTTTGGCACCGTAACACTTGGGCCTTTCTGTAGACGGCCACAATAGCTGTATGACACATTTAACAAATGGCTTCAGCTGCACTGTTGGCGCCGCAGGGGATATCAAGCTAAACTATAATGCAATCCCTGGTCACAGGGTGTTTATTCTATTCTGTGTATAGATCTGATCTCCCAGTTTACGTCTAAATGGCTCTCTCATTTCCCACTTCTTCCTTGTCTCTCTTTTCTGCCTTTTAAACAGGAAATAAATGTTATTTAAAATGGTATATATATATATATATATATATATATATATACACACAAATAAGGTGTGATAGTAAAAATGCTCTTGTACAAGAAATCATTCTTAAACCTTTTTATCATCTTAATGTCCTGTTTTAACACAGTATTCCCTACTAGGCTGTTGTTCAAGTCCATTTACTTTTTGATAATGTGTTGAACTACTGTATGTTTTGGACCCAAGAGTAAGTTAAAGCCTCAGTCAACACAGATGCGGAATTTACACACACACCACTAAATGCTTTCTTTACCCCAGTCTGAGTTTGCTCACCTCAGGAGGACACAATAACCCACCCACTTCACATTATAATGTGTTAATGAATGCTCCACAAAACTTGGTCCACTAATCAGCAGCTGTAAAATAAAAGTAACATGTTAATAATCGGCATCGTGACCTGCACCGAATTTATTATGGTATTTATGTTGTGCATAGATTTTCCAAGAATTTGACCAATTTTCACATTAACATTTTGAAGCATTTCCATGAGTTATTGCTTAGTTCCTGTAACCGGCCGGACCCCCAAAAAAGCCGGCACCCTGGCCAAATATTGGTCAAACTCACAGATCCTACATTCTAATCAGGATGTCAAGATAAGCTAAACCCAAATATGCCCTGCTGAGCTTGGGGAAATGTGTTTGAAATGATGCCAATGCATCTAGAATAGTTCCGTCTGTCCGTCTGTCTGTCTGTCTCTTGCCTCTCCTCTGAAAGTGTGTGTCGGTACTGGAGCTGGGATGCTGTCAGGAGGACAGGGTCGGCTGCCTCTGTCTGTCACACTGTATCGACAGCAGAGAGAGCCTGCGCAGCGGCAGCCATGCATTTGATGTGACCGCCCTCTCTTTTCTCTCCTATCTTGTCTTTTCTCCCCCTCTGTTCCCAACAGCTCCAGATCAAACACACAGTGACTGAGGCCGAGATTCAGAAGCTCAAAAACAAGGTAAGAGATTAAAACTGTGTTCAGTTAAAGAATTTTTAGACCTTTGGGAAAACTGGTCAGAAAATGCAGAAATTTTGGTTGTTTGGATGTGGGTGCATGACAGGAGTTTGTCGGAGTTCAAAGGGAAAGCAGAGAAAGGGATAGTAGGAAAGTAAGAAGGTGAGAGCAAAAGCTTTGTGTATGTGCATGCATGTGTATGTTTACCTATATACATATCTGAAGTGTATAATTGATATGCTCTGTCAAAGATTCCTCAGAAGTGGTGCTTAAAAAGCTTCTTTTAGTAGTAAGGATAGATCCACTTTTACAAAAAATAAACTGATTTAATTTGTGCTCTGAATACAGACTTTGCTCTAAAAAGACTCTTTGTGAAGCATTTATCTTTGACCAGCTTTGTGAGATGTCATTCGCAGTTTTGAAAATCTGGTTTTGTTTCTCGCATGTTTTCATGTAGTTGCAGACAATAAAAACAACAACTACTCTTAAAAAATACAAAAGAAATACTACAATGCTCTGGTTTGAGGGACAAACTGTATAAGATAAGAAAATGTAAGCTCAGAACACAAACTTTGCTCCCCGATAAAGTCCTGATGTTGTTGCTGGGGTTGGTTTTGTCCCCTTTCAGTTGGCGTCAGTGGAGAGGGAAAAGCAGCGCTGGGAGAAGGAGAAGAGTCAGCTGAAGGCCAGCATCGAGGAGAACAAGGAGAGGATGTTGAAGCTGGAGAGCTACTGGATCGAAGCACAAACCCTCTGCCACACGGTCAACGAACACCTGAAGGAGGCGCAGGCACAGTACCAAGCTCTAGAGAAGAAGTACAACAAAGCCAAGAAACTCATCAAAGACTTCCAGCAGAAGTGAGTGAACCTGGGTTAAACTGGTCATATTAATCTGGGATTGAAGAATGAAGGAGGAAATTGTAGCAAGACATTTACATTTTTTCTGCTAAGAAATCCCAGTTAGATGAGGGGTTTAACCACAATTGGACCTGAATTAGTATGATTTTTTTCAGTTTGAAAATTTATGTATGATTATCTATAGTGCTTTGCATATAAGAGAACAACGTAGGTTGGATTATAACCCAAAGTTACTATAACTGATTCTGCATTCTCTAATTGAGGTAATTTATATCTGAAATTGATTTTGTTGGGAGAAGGACTACAGAAAGTCTCCAGACCTTACATTGAACACAACTGGCTGAAACAATGGCAGTAAAGTTCATTAGGATCTACTAACAACCATTTGGCAATATAAAGCCACTATGTGAAGAATTAGTATGTTTATAGAAAAATTTCAGATTATTCTGATGGCGTCAGTGTAACTGCCTCAGATTTGTGTGTTTGATGAGCAGCATGTATTTCTGTGTGGGCAAAATCAAACAATTTTAGATCCTACACGTAATGCCTTTAACTAAAGAAAAGGTTAGTGAAATGTATTATTGACTTCCAGTGGGACTAAATTCAGTGCAGGGCTAAAGCTTCTTAACTCAAGGTCCACTCACAAGCTTTTTCCAGTCACATTATAAGATCTTCAGCAGCAGATAGTTTGTTCATCTCATTTCTAAGTTGGCCTCCTAGATCTCCTCTTTTAACCTGTTTAGATTTTGATCCAAGGCAACTTGCCCTGAACTCACCATTGATGCTTCTTTCTTTTTCGTTCTGAGCGTTCCAGTTCAGACTAGTCCTTTCTGTTGCTTTAGTTCTCATAGTTTAATGCTACTCACTTCTTATTTTAAACCAACTCTATCTCCATGACTTGCTAACTCTTCACTTGAACCATTCCTTAAATAATGTAATTGTATCAATTCTGGCATTAAACGTTTTAATAATTGAAAGATGACTTATTTCATTATTCCTTTTATATGCTTCTCATGCTTCAATGGACAGAAAAGAGAAAATCTACTGATCTTCCCTCCATGAGGCAGAGCGCCTCTTTTTATAGACAAAGTCTTATCTCATTTCAACAGTAAGAGCCAAGTCTCCGTTCTCATGCAGGGCAGCTCTCTTGCTTTTCAGTGCGTTGATCTCTTTGGTCAGTCCCATCACACTGTCTCCTGCTCAGCTCTAGTCTGCCTTACTCTAATTGGCTCTGGCCCTGCAGGCCAACTGGAAGCTAACTCATGAAACAAGCACTCATTGCTGATCTGTAGCAGAGGACTGAGCTGCAGAGGAGAGATGGGGAGCTTACAGACCAAGGGCAAAGTAGGAATGAGCAAACGGCAGAATAGATTATTGTTAAAAATGGAAATGTATGTGTTGTTTTTTAGCTGTAGATATGTGTTTGTGTGTGTGTTCACCATGAGCAGCAGGGTCAGAGTGAAGTCACACTGACATCCTAAAACCGCCTCGACTCCCTTATTGCCACAGCTGAGCAAGAGGCAGGCACTCTCACACATGGAGAAACACACTTAAATGTATTTTGTTGTCCTGTGTTAGCCCACACCTACTCACCACATTATGTTCTGCCATCCCTTTCGTCTCCAGAGAGGTGGAGTTTATCCAGAAGGAGGATGCAGAGAGGAGGCGGCTTGAGGAGGCTGAAAAAGCTCACCTGGCTGAAATCCAGGGACTGCAAGTCCGGGTAAACTATTTAATTTTAAGTCTATTCTGTCTATATATCACAACTATCATTCACTGTATGCCACTCTGTGTTAATGTTGTTCCATCCGTATCTGCAGAATTCTGCACATTGGCCTCCACACAACACAGAAATGCCTGAAGTGAAAAAACTTAAAACTCATGAACACTACAGTTCTTCTCTGTACTTGTTTGATTTTGTACATTACATTTATTAAAGCAGTAGTTCAAGTGAATATAGGCTGTAAATGTGTAAGAGGAATTTAATCCAAATCCAGTAATCAGCGTGATCAAAAAGATCAGTAACAGCACTACTGCTTTTCTCTCTACAAGGCTAAACAGCTGTTTTGATAAATAAATTAGTAAATGCCTGCGGCTGATTAATGTTACATGGTTCCTCTCCCTCTACAGATTGCCACGTTAGAGTCTGAGCTAATGCAGCTGATGAAGCAGAATGGCATCCAGGTCAACAACAACAACAGCAACAGTGCTGAGAGGCTCAGCGCTCAGCAGCACAGCCCCAAAAGGGCTGCAGCACAAGCCAGAGGTGTGTTTTTTAGGGGACTGCTAGGATCATCATTATGATATTGATTTTAAAAGAAACTTTAAATATTCACTTTCTTGCTGAAAATTAGGTGAGAAGATCAATACCAATCTTATGTCTGTCATTAAACCATGAAACATGTTCATTATTGAGCTGTAGAGGAGCTGGTAGGTGTATTTCTTTCTAAAATATGAGGCTAGCTGTTTTCCCCCTGCTCTCCGAGGAACTCTCAGCGAGAAAGCAAATAAGCGTTTTTCCCAAAAAGTCAAACTATTCATTTAATGAATGCAGTGACCGCTGAAATAACAGAAACAACTGCATCTCTTCATATTTATGTATGATATATGGTCTTAAATAAACTTGTTTAAGCACTGTACCTAGATTTTGTTTTTGTTGGTCCCTAAGATGACCCATGATGCAACTCAACAAAGTGGCCTTCAGCATTTTTTAGCCCCTGCAGTTTATCGACTCCTCTTGCCCTGTGAAGGACATCAAAAACTTTTAACTCTCTTGTGGTTAAAACACTCAAAATGCAAATGCACACAGAGTGGGGTCTGGATTTCTTAGACACACATCCTCCTCTCCCCTGCTGCCTTGACCTTCACACACACTTTCACCTCCGACTCTGGATTCACTTTGGATCTCCGCAAACAAAAACAAACTCGTAATCCCTTTTGAGCACATCTGTCGGGTTTTGTTCTCCTCAAGGCTTTTTAAGCTCCAGGCTTTATTTCAGTGATTGCATCTTTCAAAACGAAGTGTGCATACACAAGTCCCTTATCTGATACTGTACAGTGCACATGGGATAACAGAGTGATTGGATCTGCACGGATCCAAGTGACATAGTCCATTATGCAATATTAAAAAGGGGGGATTCAGCAGTCTGCTGAAAAAGGATATACATGTGAGAGAGAGAGCATGTAGGAGGAGAAGACACAGAATCTGCTAAAATTATCATTTGAAATTTAGATGGATTCAGTTTTTTGCCCATCTGACAGCGTCTCCATGTGCACTCAGGGAATGAGCATAAAAGTTCCATTTGCCTGCCTAATTAATAGTGTTACTTTTGGGGCAAGACTTGATTCTTTAACTTTGTTGATTTTTTTTAATAGACTTACTTAATGGTGGTGTCAGCATTGGGGTCAGTGCAAATGAAGTGCTTCCTAAAAAGACTGAAACAAAAGAAAATAAGCACATCATTAATGGATATATGGATCTTGATGGATTATACAGAATATACTTTTTACCTTGTCAAGCTAAATCACAGTTGTTTTTACTCTCTTGTGTGTGTGTGTGTGTGTGTGTGTGTGTGTGTGTGTGTGTGTGTGTGTGTGTGTGTGTGTGTGTGTGTGTGTGTGTGTGTGTGTAGAACTGAGGGAGGGCTTTTCCCATTCACCCAGCAAAAAGAGCCACAGAGGAGTCACTCGAGACAGCATCAGCTCCACCGAAGGAGAGGTTTGTATAAAAACACACACACCTGCACACAACATCTGTTGAAATATCAACCAGATGTTATTTTTTAACACATAATTCTCTTTAGATTTTTTACATTTAATATGTCTTAATTACACCACAGGGTGTTAAGTGTGTGTGTGTGTGTGTGTGTGTGTGTGTGTGTGTGTGTGTGTGTGTGTGTGTGTGAGTTCATCAGCCTCTTTGTGTGTCTTTAACCCCTGTTTATTCCACTTTATACCTTTAATGGATTAATTGCTACGTGTTGCTCTCTGCCACTAATTGAGTCTGTGGCGCTGTCAGAAAGTATTGTCCCACCCTGTGTGATAATAACAGCCACAGTCTTTTTCTGGATGAAATGCTTTCTTCTGGCTAATGCTGTCACTTAACTCATCTAGAGCAGGAATGAGTTCAGATTGGATGAGCAACTTCGAGAACTGGATCAGAATGACACAGAAGCCAGGCAGTGTTAGGCTTCCAGGGGAAGAAGAATTAGATATGGTGAAAGTATGTCAAGTGACTTCTTTCAGATTAGTCTGCACCATTGGCTGTTCAGATCCCTTTTCCTTTGATTGCAATTTATTCATCCTTTTCTTCTGAGCCTTTGCTTTCCTCTCTTTAAAATTTTCATTGAATTTATTTCCTTTGCAAATTGTTCTCGCTGCACTTCTTCTCTGTCATCTTCTGGCCTCATCTCACTCCCTCTCATACATTTTCTTCTTCCGTCTACCTCATCTTCTTCTTCTTCTTCTACCGTCTTCTTTTTGCTTCATCTTTCTTTCTCTCCTTTTGTCTCTTTACGTCTGTCTTTAGGTCTCAGAGGGGCAAGGCAGTCCAGCCCACAGTCGATCTGGTTCGATTCGTAGTGTGGCCTCTTGTGATGGAGACACTGCAGTCCTCAGGGCCCCTGGCAGCACAGAAAGCTCTCCCAGACGAACACTGCACCGTCCATACACCGCGGGTTAGTGCTCCTGCACCCTTTACTACATGCCATAATGAAGTATGAAGGATCAAATGTCACCCTTACAACCGTAATTAGATGGAGTAATCTTAGTGTGGGGTGTTTGTCACAGGTTCTCAGTTTCCTGCAATGCCAAGCCTCTCTCACTGTGTGGAAGAACACAGGCAAGCTCCAGATCCTGGGTAGGATAACAAATAGTGGAATGCCATGTTTTTGTTTTGAATTGTACGCATACAAACTAACATTTGTCAAAGATAAAGCTGTCAGAATTTGTCATTTGGAAGCCGAAGTGAACTTTTTCTCTACATATTTGTTGTAAAAGAATATTGGGATTTGGAATGTGATAAATTATTTTAAAGGACTTCTATGGTCAGAATGGTACCAGTTATGAGGAAATCAAACTAGACAAATTACATGTTTACATTTAGGAATGAAATTCATACATACTAGTAGTTCAGTTTATTGTAAGACCATAGTTAGACAAAGAAAAGCAGAACATATTCTCGATAATTCTGTTGCGACCTGAATCTGTCTGTACAGCAAAACATCTGGATGTTTTTAGTTGTATCTCTTCTAAATGAATCCAAGTCCAGAAACTGTTTATCTAAGGTGTGATACAATTATTGTCACCACTGACTTATATTTCATTTTCCCCTTCCTCCCTTTATCTCTCCATATCTTTCCCTCAGCTCCACAGAGCTATCAGCAGCGGACAGTCCAGAGAAACTCAAGGCCAAGGTACATGAGGTTTGTTGTTGTAATTGGGCAAATAATGATTCACTTTGCAGTCACTGGTCCAGTTAGAGCAGGCTTTTCACCAGGCCATATACGTATACCTACATACTGTTATACACTTACACATGTTATGTTATTTCTGTTGAACAGACATCCCTTACATGGCCCCACTTCTTCTCCTATTCATATTACTTGGTATTGTATTCTTTTGTGTTTTGTTAAATTATACCTTAATCCACTGAAATGGTAATGAGTTGGTACTTTAAGAGGTAAACGTGGTTTAGAAATTAAGGGAATTAGTACTTGGCAATGCGTAATTGCATTAGTAATTGAAGACAATCAATGAGTATTCCTTTATATTCCTAAATATCTTTTATAATCTTAACTCTGTCTTCAACGACGCTGTAATAAATGTCCATTTTAAAAATCATATAATCTGTTTTTCTATATTAAATTCCAATTTTGTGGGGGGAAAAAAATCTGTTCCCAAGTGTTACCCGTGCAATTCAGTTTGTTTCATAATGCATCTTTAATCAGTTAAATGTCATACAGATACAATAAGTTTAAAGTTTATAAAATGGGCATTTTTTGCAGTGTAGGAACTTTCATGAAAACTTTTACTAATCCTGTGTAATATCGGATGTGTTTACTATAGGATTAAAAAGGAGATTTTTTTGATCCTTAACAAATCCAGTCCTTTTCTCTCCATCCAAAGACATGCTCTCAGCTCGAGACAAGTGCACATCAGAAGATCAATCAATGCAGAATGTATCCGCATTAATAGTCAGGTGGCGGTTTAAGCAAGGATTCAGCCCAGAGAGCTGAAAGGCTGAACCTGTGAGATTAGTTTTGCTTTTACCTCAGACAGTAATGAAATTCAAAGAACTCTTTCAAGCTACAGTATATAGTTACATGCAAGACGAAGCTATACACGTTTAACTCTAAAAATCTAATATAAATGTAATGTTACACTTTCTCCTTGACACTCAATAGGGACCAATGCAAATTCTTTATATTCCAGGAGAAGATAGAGATGTGTTAACTTGCGCTGTTACAAAAAAAAATTACTCTAATTATTATTAGTTTTTCTCCTCCTGATCGTATTTCTTAGTAGCAGCTTGTCTCTGTATGCTTGAGCACAGATCTTGGATCTAAACACAAATGTTCACACTCTCACAAGGACAGAGAGAGAGTGGTTTTAAATTGGACAGCATCCAGTAATGTAAATCATTTCTAACCACTAAATACATTTGCAGTTTGTGCTATAATGAACCATCTTAAAAATGAGGGATGTGCACAACTCTGATGTCTTGCTTAAATTTAGTAGTCTAATGTACTTGTTATTGACTGTCAAATATTTGGTAGGAGCACATAAATCTATCTGATACGTGTTTAGAGGAAAAGTCTATATTCATTCACTCCTTGTCCAGTCTCTTGGTTCATAGAAATAGAAATAGAGAAACACTCCATCTAATCAACAAAATTCAGCTTCAGAGCCAATTGGCTTTCACTACCAGTCTTTTAAGTGTGTTGTTGATTTCTTAGGGACCCACTCTGAACGATGATCTGAGCACCAGCAGCAGCAGCAGCTCAGTGGAGATCAGCGGCCTGATGAGCGAAGCCAAGATGTCGGGGCGCTCGCACACACTGGTGCTCTCCTCAGATGAGGTACCCATACAGTATACACTTACTTCAATAGTTTAATTGTTTAATGGAAGTTGGGCAGGGTAGTTTGCAAGATGAAATGCATTATCAAAATGGTTAAACTAATAACCATTTGATAATGCATAATGCAATATAATATATAAGGTATGTGAATACCTTGTCAGTAGTCCCCAGAGACCCCAACTTTGTAAAAATGTAGGCACCAGTTCAGGATCATTGGATACAAATGCTGGTCTAGGCTACTGTAGTATAAGCCATATTGTTTTTCCCCCTGTTAACAACTCAGTCATCTTCTGTTGTTTTCAATGCTGCCAAATTCAGAGTCTGGATATGATAGATGACGAGGTGAGACTTGTGTTTCTGCATGCATGTTTTTGTGTCTGTTGAGTAAACCCACTTGTCTGTGAAGAATGATTTCACCACATAGTAATATGTGTCGCTACAGAATATAGTTGCATTGTATGGGTTGTTGATTTTTTTTTAACTCATTAAGCGGTTATTAAACATCATTATTCAGCATTCTGTAGAAAATGCACATGGTTAAATATTGTATGTTATAGTTGGAAAGTTTGGCATCTTATCTGCATCTTTCTCTCTGTCCCTGTCTGTCTCTCTCCCTGTTCAGATCCTAGACGAGGGACAGAAGCAGTATCAGTGGCAGAACCGCAGTATCACAGAGTGGACCTCCCAGCAAGTGGCCCGCTGGCTCATGGGCCTCAACTTAGAACACTATATCCCAGAATTCACTGCCAAAAACATAGATGGAGAGCAGCTACTACAACTGGAGAGTGCTGAGCTCAAGGTAAGTTAAAAGTTGTTCATACATATATTGTGCTCACGTACATATATATTAGAGCCCATATATGTCAGTATACTTGTCAATGAGAACAACAAATTGCAGTATAGCAATGCCAAACATTTTTTGGAGGGAATTTAGAAACAGTGCTGCCATTTAATAGTTGGTCCTTTGCAATGACAAGTGTGTATACAACTGTAAAATGTAAAAACAAAATAAAAAAATGTTAGGTTATGTGTTTATTTTAAAATAAACAAAAATTGGCATACATATATAGTATATAGGAAGAAAAAAAGATGCTTATGCACGTTTATTTGTTCCAGGCCCTTGGAGTTACTGCTTCCCAGGACCGTGCCCTGATCAAGAAAAAGATCAAAGACCTTAAAGTTCTGATGGAGAAGGCCAAGAGAAATCAAGAGAAAGTGGAAAAACAGCGCGAGAAGCTACAGAAGAGAGAGTTAGTGCAGCAGCAGTAAGAGGCGCGCAAAGAAAGCACGGCAGAGTAAATTGAATTGTTAAATCACCTCTCACGATACTGTAGCACCACACCAAGTAGCAACTCGTGGAACAGAACGTCAGCAGGCCCCAGAAATGAACCCTGAAGGACACCTGCTCAGTAGTTCAATTAGTTCTCAGTGGTGGAGCTACACACCCAACTATCAGAGATTGTCGAGTGACTTTTTCACCAAGAACATAAAACCAAAATGAGCAGCTGGATAATAGGATCCTGCCCCGTTCATTTTTGTCATTTTACACCCATCCTGTTTCTTTTAAGATTTAAGATTTTACTCAGTTCTATTTATTTTTGCTCTTTATTGCTGTAAATGTAGTTTATTTATTCATATCCAGTGTGAAAATTTCCTCTCATCCTATATCATCTTCAGAGCCGTCTGCATTAGCCATCACTCATAGACATAAAGACCATGAACATGTACAGTGATAAATACAGATACAAAAATGTCTGATGTGCCATTTTGATAGACTTATGTATATCCTGTTCAGTTACATAGATCAGTGAAATCGCTCAATTGCTTTGACAAAGCACATACATGTCAGTCCTGTGTGGAGGAATTCATGAGGCAGTACTCATCTGTCACCACTGGGTGTCCTCATGCTGCTTACTTTTGTGGAAGGAGGTAAAACTGGAACTTTCCAATAGGATCTGAAGGGGTAACCAAGTTTCATTGGGAGAAACAAACTCTCTCAGTACTTGCAAGAACACTGGAAGTGCACATACTGTAAATTTAGCCTCTGCACTGGCTTGTCCAACGCTTCCAGCAGTACACATGTATCATACTAAAGTACTACTAGTTCACCAAGTATGAATGACAAATGAAGGACATACTGTAACTCATTGGACTGGTTCTAATGGAGACTTCAGGTACAATGTAATCATGAAAGTTTTTTTATTTACCAAGCCTGTACCATAAAAACAAACAAACAAAAATGTTGAAATGAAACGTTCTGCTTATATGCATAATGTTGCTTTGACACCGCTTGTAACCTGCTTTTGAGCTCTTTTTATATCCTCTCTCAATAACAAAGTAATACCCCGCCGCTGCCTTTAGACATTCTAGAGTAGTAGAATTTTTTGGAACTCCACCCGCTTCTGTGTGACGAAACACATACAGTGAACTAAATAGTTCTAATTGTTGTGGTTTTTTTCATGAAAATTGCAGGTCAAAGTTCACCATGCAAATTACTTTGGAATATTCTGAATAATATTTAGGAATGCTGCCATATAGTCGAGTCATCTCTGTGATGGGGGACAGATGCGGTGAATCCAGAAATCTTCTTACAGATTATCGTACCTGATACTACTGAAGTTACACTGGAAATTATACCCGTTAAATGCAATATACATTTAATTTTCTTATGAAACTGGTTCAGTGAGACGTAAACAATTTTGATTTACTTGTTAGATAAAAAAATATACCTTTGTAATTATTTTGACATATAGATTTTATGCAATTCTTGTTTTTATGATTATGACGCTAACTGAGAGACATGTTCCCTGTGTTACTTCTTGAGCATTCCCGATAATCATTTTGTAGGCTTATAGTAACTATAGCGACACCAGTGTCACCGTGATCGAAAGAAAGGCAGCTTTTGTTTTACTTTTGTCTCAAGGGCGCTGCCTGGTGAACTGTTAACAGCTTAAGAACAAGAAGAATAGTAGGTGTTACAGATACCTCCATGCAATGCCACAATAATAACACAGATATTGCTGATTTGTTAATGTTATTATTTATTTATTTCTGTATTTAATTAAGCAACTGACCACTATTTATGATAACTTATACAACAATAAGAGTATTATTAACACTTTACAATGATTTATCCAGAATTGTATGATGATTTCCTATTGCCAAAACTTAATCAAACCTGTTCATTAAAAGTGATTTAGATGAAACTGGTTGTTATCAAATGAAGGATTTAAAGTATGGTGAGAAGAAAATGCAGTAATACTCCCCCATTGTGCTTGTGGTTTTCCCAAAATATAACCATAGTGCTGCTCCAGTGCAACTCCAACAAACTGCTCATAATGTATTCTTATGAAATATTTTGTAACACTTGAACCTTTCTGTGAATACCCCCCTCCTCTCTCCTGTCAAGTCAGTCTGCCGACTGCACTCTTTTGACTCTTTTGTATGTATAGTAAAACATTGAGAGCAATACGCTGTAAGAATCCTAAAGAAGCCTTGTTTTCTATCGTGTCAGTGTGTGTGCACAGTTTGTCTGAGGGTTGAGGAGTCTTAAAGGTCACACCTGAGGCCAAAATGTGATTCCAGATCTTTTCTATGTGCTTGACTGAGCTCGCCTGAGCATGGTGAAACCATCGTATGGATGAGACCCTGGTGCTCCTGGTAGGCGTTTGAGTAATGTCTGGAAGGGTCTGTCTTTAATGTACGTAAAGAGCTAAAGATAATCACCACAAACTGCTAGCCATGCTTTCACTCTTTTAAAAAGCTGTGCTTATTCTCCTCATTTTTTGTCATTACCTTGCTCTCTTTTGCATTCTGAAAAGTTTGAGAGGGCAGCTACCTGTCACAAAGAATAAAATGTGCAGTCACTGTCCATACTCTTTTTGTTTCTTCTTTTTTCACCATGTGTCTGACTTCCTCTACATCTTTTAGTGGCCATTTGCTAGCTAGAGACAATTCTATGTCCCATGTAGCCAAACAGTGTGCCAAATTCATGTTATGACTGTTTATAATTGATACTTTTTCATTCTTCTTTGTCTATGTAATAGAGTAGAAGAGAATACTCAGTTTTCTCTCAGAAACCTTTTACCATCCTTATGTCATGTTCACATGGCCTGTTACTTTCTCTCAGTGGACATCTCAGCAGACTGGCTGTTGGGGAGTCAGCCACAGTTAGTTGTAGCTCTCCAGTCCTTCACCTCTCCTTTCTATTTATATTCAGCCTAATTTTACTCCAGGGCTATTTTCTCCCTGACGGCTCCCTCCTGTCACTTGTTACCCGTCTTAAAGTCCGTCTCTCTTCCTCATACACCTTCCATATATGATGGCTGGGCTAATGGAGGCCTTCCAGTGTGGGAATGATTAATACATTTATTATCACCATTTGTGTGTTTATTTTCAATCTCTTTCGTGCTGTGTGGAGAACATTAGTGTTTGAGCCGGCTGGTATTGCAGTGTTTTACAAGGAGACGGGCCCTTCTTCAAGGGAACATGGAGGAGTTGAGCCCCAGACAACTGGATGTCAAACAGCTGAAGCGACAGTTCCTGGAGGCTCTGCAGGCCAACAATGCCCAGGAGGTTTTACAGATTCTGCGCACCAGGAAACTTGACATTGACACGGTGCTGGAGGTGGAAGACCCCAGCATGGTGCTGGCCTCATACAAACAAGGTACGGAGAAAAAGTTGGATGAGACTGATCCACATTTCACCAGCAGCAATAAAATCAATGGTGATAAACTAGTTTGTCATGCTATATCAAGCATTAAGGGCCAGAAAGATCCAGAATAAACAAGATTGTGGGAAATCATATGTTTTCACAAAGCATTAATTCAGGAAAACGGACAGTAAACAACTCCTGAATGTCATTGCAACAAAGATTTTCTGTAGTTTTTCCACTAGGTGGTGTTAAATCCCTTTGGATCCTAAAGCCAGATATGACCAATAACACTGTAGACAATAGGTGAATTACAATAACATGCATCCTCAGGCTACTGGGGGTTAAACATACTGCAATAAAAATGTAAAGTCTTTTTCTATCACCTTGAACATTAATGACTAACTATGCAGAATTTTAAGTTAAAGTTTGTAAAAACAAATATGCTTTCTTGATTAATGTTAATGTGCCTAACTGGGTCCCAATAGTTTAAAATCTCCAAATCTCAAATATCCATACATTACAGTTCCAAATTTGCCAGAAGATAGTGTGTTCTTGTAGGACCCCATCACTCACTGGGGTCCTGATTGAGAAAGTAGGCTAACAGGACCTGTTTTCTCTTATTTGCTACAGGTTATTGGCTCCCAGGCTACAAACTGGAGAATTCCTGGGCGATGGGTATTCATGTATGTGTAATGTATAATGCAGTGGAAACAGCACTGGTGCTCCTTCAGGAAGGTGCGGCCATCAACCGGATGCCTAACGGGAAGACACCACTGCACGTGGCCTGCGAGGTCTCCAACAGCGACTGTGTCGCCTTGCTTTTGGCTCACAAGGCAAAAGTCAACAGCCTATCACTGAGCGGCCACACACCACTGCACTACTGCATCACCAGGGAGTCTGTGGACTGTGCCAAGCATCTAATCTCCAAAGGTCAGTAGGGAAGGATGCATGTCTAGATGGATATATATTATTGGTAGATGGATGAAAGTACATCGAAAACTACAAAATAATGATTGCTTTTGCTTCCCCATGGAGGTGCAAAAGTCAATATGCCAAGCCACAACAATGAGGAGGACACACCTTTACACATAGCAGCCAGATTCGGCATCCCAGAGCTGGTGGCTCTTTACTTGACTCACGGAGCGTCTGTGAATGCAGCCAACTCTCTCCAGGAGACTCCCCTGATGACTGCGTGCTTTTGGGCTTTTGACTCTAAAGAACAAACATACAGCCAAGATCACCATCTTGTCTGTCGCCTTTTGCTGGACCACCATGCAGGTGTGTTTTTGGACTTTTCTATTGTCAATTGTTGTGTACCATGGATAGTTTAAAGTTTTGTTTTCTACAACATTTCCCTTCTGTTCAAGATCCCAATCTCCGAGAAGAGGACTATAAAACAGCTCTTCACAAGGCAGCCTGGAACTGTGATCATGTTCTGATGCAGATGCTGCTGGAGGCCGGAGCAGATACACATAAGATGGACATGAATGGCTGTGCACCCATACAATATCTCCTCAAAGTGACTGATGTCAGGCCTATGGCCATACCTAAGCTCTGCTTTCAGCTGCTGCTCAACCATAACACAGCACGGATCTACCCACCCCAGTTCCACAAGGTACAGAGAGGTGAACTGATATTATCAAATAATATTTAATACATTATCTATGCCTTCCTCCTGAGAGAGCCCCACCCTTGTATTGAGCAACCTGTTCTTGCCCCACTATCACCCTTGCAATACCTGTTTGTTAAACTGTATGGTGAGGAAAAAAACACATTTGATAATATCCCACTTAAATGTCGTTTGGACCAAAGTGGCCAGCTGTTTGTACTGGATCCATATCTAAATACTTCATCAAGCAAAATCCCAAGTTATGTATTGGTAGATCTCCCCCTTTTTATTGGAAATTGTTGGGAAAAGGAATTGTCACACTGGAGGATCTGTATCTCGGTGGCCTATTGAAATCCTTTGAGGATGTGGTACAGCAGTTTAGAACCCCTAGGTCTCAATGTTTCTGTTGGTGGGGATTTTTGGACCCAGTTCTTCAGCCCCAAAGGCTCCAGAATGTTTAGATATGATATCCTGAGGCTTCTGGGTATTATTCTATACTTATGCAGAACCTGGGTGATGGAGCCTGGACAGTTCTCAAAAAGACATGGTAAAGGGATTTGAGTATTACTCTGGATGATGAGTGGGACAAAATCTGTGGGTAAATTAAAATTTTGTAACACAATGTGAGGATGCGCCTCATTCAGTTAAAGATTATGCATCACTTCGATTGGAGTCCCTCCCGATTGTTTAGGATTGGTTTGAAAGACACGTAATTGTTCGAAATGTAACACTGAGGACGGCCAATTACTTCCTGTTCTATGGTCCTGTGATAAGGTCCATAATTATTGGACTGGGATACATGATCACCTTTGTCAGACGGGTCAATGCTAAACGGGATGAATAATCCTATAAGAAGCTAATATTCTTCACCGTACCTAGAGATTACCATGGTTTTATTTCACTTAGCCTAATAGTTCCAAAGGCCAAGAGAACTTTATCAGGATGCATGAAAAAAATGCCTTTAAAAACAAAAATCTGCTTGCATCTATGGGAATTTAACACAGGGGTGTGTATACTTATGCCTCCTGTATTTTGAGGAAGAACATTTATTTATTTACGATACATTATTCATTCACAAAGAAAAGTGGTGCCCTTAAAGGTTGGATTTTTCATAGTTTTTTTTAAATAATTAGGCATTAAGATCAATTTCAGAAAAGTGATTTTTTTATTCCTCTTTTTAGTCAACTTTACCATGGGTATGTATACTTATGAGCACAACTGTATTGTAGTTACTATGTCATATGGATTTTTTCATGTTGCAAGTTGGATGTATTGTATTTGGTGTTTTGTGCAGGTGTTGCAGACCTGCTATGACTACCCTGAAGTAGTAGAAATCCTGGTCAACTCTTATGAACACTTAAAGCCCACAAAGAAGTGGAGAGCTGCCATTCCTGATGACTGCTACAAGGTATTAAAATGATCTCCTGTACATGGACAGTATGAAGTGGGTTTTTAGTGTAGCATTAGTGTGCATCAAGTGTCACTACTTGACTTTGTCCTATCCTTCAAGTTACATTACAACAGTTTTGCTTCCTCAGCGACATGAAGACTTTTACGACTCCTTGTTTGCTGTTTGCACCAACACTCCTCGCAGCCTGCTCCACCTGACCAGATGTGCCATCAGAGCCAGCTTGGGTAGGCTCTGCCACAGAGGTGTACCACAGCTGTCTCTGCCATATACCATGAAGAAATATTTACTGCTGGAACCTGAGGGGATACTGTACTGATGAAGAGACTTCTGTTTCTAAGATTCAACTGTTGTATGATACTCTACAATGCAGTCTGTCATCTGACGATTTGAATAGAAACATTTACTTACTGTGTGCAGACTATAGAAAGTGAAAATGCGGCAAGTTGGAGCTAACGCTAACGTGTGATTTTTATATTTTTGCTATAAAAATCATTCCTAGAGGTTTCTGTCTGGAATATGAGAAATCCCTCTTTGGTCAGTAGAAACTTGACATGACACCATACAAATAACATGCAGAGATTTAATATTTAATATAAATATTTTTCTATATATATATATATATATATATATATATATATATACATATTACATAATAATAATAATAATTTATAGTAATTGAAAAGTGAGGATTTTTATCTGCTGGGTCACATGGAAACACCATCCTATCCCCAGAACCTCTCTTTCTGTAATCCTTGTATTATTTGTGCCTTCTACAGGAGCCTTACCTGTCTCTTTTAAAGTGGCATGAGTGTCAGTAAAGACAATTTGTCTTTTACTTGTCTCTCTATCACAGTGCTGCCTGGAAGAATCCAAATCTACCTGGCAACCTGCCTTAATGCTCACTCTCAAGCACATGCTCTTGTGATACTCAGCTATTTGCAGAACAAACACTTGACAAAGCCCTCCATAGCTTGTGCTTGTTTTTCCAGTGGGCTGCACATGTAGCCATGCACTTGGACCAGTTGTTTTGTCACTCTGGAAAACAGTGATGATAACTTAATATCCTTGTCAATTTTGTTTTATAACTATGTCCACCTTAAGGAAACGTGTTTGAGTGTTTAAACTATTTCCAGTTTCCTCATTCTTTGAACAATCCCGAGCATACGGAGCGCAGTGTACTATCTTTTCAAGCAAAATAATTAAATGACACTCAGTGACCTCATCATCTAATAACTGTTGCTTGCACCTGTAGTGGGCTGTTGGTCTAATCAACATGAACCTTATGGCAGTCCATAGTTCATACCCAAACAGGTGTGGCTGAGCTCTGTACGTCTGCATGGTGTACCAGACGTCTTCTGTGGGGAAAACATTGTCTGGATGACTAAAGGGTCAGGCCTGAATCCCTGATCTCCTAAAATAGACCAGTAAAAGTCAGGCAGAGAAAGATTATATCCTTGAACTGCACATTATCATAACAGAAAAAGAAAAATGTCTTCCATATTTAACTGAACAGCACCACTGAAGTTATTCTGACTTTGCAGTGAGGTTGTTTTTATTCTCTTATTTTCAAGACCAAGCTTGCATAATGTTGTATTTGTATTGCTGCAATGGCAATAGTGCCTGAATGAACTGGAAAACACAATTGAGAGAGACAAGGAGAGAAAAGCAACACAACCGCAATAGAGCGTGACATGTATGGGAACACTAATGGAGGGGCAAAACAGGGCAGGACAGCCTGTTCTCAAACCCCTATTGGCAGCTGGCCACAAAAAGCCACGGGACTGTGTCTGCGACAGCGATAGACAAACAGAGCAAAGTTTCCTGAAAACAAGCTATTGAGGGTGAGGGGACAATGAGGAGGCAACAACTTGGTGCGTACTGTGTACTTTACACTCTTCAAATAGCTTAATTTCTAATTACAGATATTTCTGGTACGAATAGAAGTAAATGGTAAGCACACAATGAGCTGCAAAAGGCATAAGAAATGACATATTGACAAGAGAGACTTTTATTTTCTACATTCACTGGACCTTTTAGTGGCGAACCACAACTTTAGTACAGGAACACCAGGTCCTGCAGACATGTCTGTTGGTCCAGACAGTTCACAAATCATAAAAATCTAAAATTAGTGAGTTCATATTTTAATCAACAAGATCTCAAGGCAATTCTAAACGCTACAAAATGGGCAAAGGGTGGTATAATGGGGGCATGGAATATGTGAAATTGTTAAAATACAGATAATGCCATACTATGCCTATTATATCTATACGGCTTCAATGTAGCTTTGTCTGAGCATCTGCCTGTGATGTTACTGTCTGTGTCTGCTATACTTATCACAAAAAGCGCAAGTACAGTTTTCTGCAGTGCAACATTTAACATTTTACACAGTCCTTCACACCCTCTAAAGTCAGTCACTTAAATATACACACATGCATCATTACAAAACACGTAGGGTGATATTACCAAAGGACTGTGTGCAGTTCTAGACAGTTACTCTTTGAAAACACTGAAAACTTTCTTGGGAAAAGTTTCAACAGAGGGAAATTACTATTGTAAAGGTTAAAGGTGCTCTAAGCGATGTTGGGTGATGTGACTTCTTGTTAACGTTAGAAGTATTTTCAAACAAAACGAGACTAGCTTCCCCCTCCCTTCTGTGCTTCCGCGCACTGCCCCCCACCCCCAAATCCTTCTTTTCAGTTATTGGCTGGAACACTGGAACACTGTTTGTGTATGCTTCGTGGTGCAGGTTGACACAGTTTGTTTTTGTTGCTGTATGTAGACCCTGGGCTGTCTACAGAGGCCGCGGTTTTTACAGTGTGTTCTGGGGACAGGCAGCTCATGGAGAGTGAGGAGATGTTTACTGTATGTGACAACAAATGTTGCAGCCTAAAAGACGTGTGACCTCGCTTAGAGCACCTTTAACTTGGTAGTTTTACAGTTAAAATACAATCACAGTTTAACCATACATAATAACTTCAAATATGTTGGAATACTGTTTTAACAATACCACCTCTCCAGATAGGCACTTTCTCATTTTGCTCTAAGGAACTCCATCAAGCATGTTCACATCTCTTATTGAAGAAGCTGAAAGACTAAAAATGGAACAATTGATTTTACATTGATTCTAATTTACACAAACCATGCAGTGTAAATTCCTCTAAAATGCTGTAGTGAAAGGCAATGCCGCAAGTTGCAAAGGACTGAAATGCTTACATGAACAAAAGTGGGGAAACAAACTTTGCTCACTTTGTGTTTATGCTGGAGTCGTTAAACATCTGTTTAACTTAAAAGTCACCCCACTGTAGCTGGCTTTGGCTGGGTTTTTCCATGGCAATGATACACATTGAACCTCATGCAAAAAACAACTTTACCCAGCAATTGAAATAACCAAATACCATTTACTAGCCTTTAGATTGTGAAATGCTACATTTTGAATTAAAAAAAACAACTAACCAAAACAGGTGTACCATGTTATTATGAATGTAATGAGTGAGGTAAAAGGGCATTAATACTTGACTTGTTCCATTGCCATTAGCAGCCTGCAATCACTGTATAGTATAATGAAATGAATTTGTTTAATTGCCTGGCGGCTGGTAGTAATAGTTCAGCTCAGTTATTTTGGTGCTTATATCTGGTTACTGACACCACCAATGAGCATTTTTCCTCCATCTAAGAGTTGTGAGAAGGGACTCCACATTTCACATACAGGTCCAGCAGCATGCTGAAAGCATTTGGTTCCTTCTCCCACTTACAGTACAAGTTTATCCATTTCTTCCAACATGGACCCTTTTTTTAATTTTTATTATTCTTCTATTGATACTATTCTAGTGTCCTCAGCTTCCTCCCTCAGTCCACCATTACAGAGTCCTCTTGGAATTGCCCAGTTTCTTTGGATCCTTGCTGGGCATGCACCAGTCGTCAGCCTCTATGCTTGTCTGGTAATGCCGTAAGGCTGACTTGTTGAAAACAGGAAGTCTCTCCACTGACTCTGAGGACAAGGCCTGTAATACAGAGCAGAAGGAAACTTATTAGTCTGCATCCATATCACCATCATCCGGTTTGTTTCTAATTGGGCTTTTCTACAAAGTTCCCTCTGCTCGATAAAAACTCTCTACACTCCTTTAGGCGGAAATGGCAAAGGTCTCTATCTTCTGACATGGAACATGTGGTCAGTTACTTATAACATGACACACAATAGTTGCACACTGTCTGTATTAATGCCATCTATTTTAAAGCTCTAAGTTCACAGCATGAAAGGCATTGCGCAGGTGCGTTTAGGGCATGTCCACTTTTGATGGCCATCGTTTGATGGCGGAAAGTCTTAATTAATTCATAGGTGTGTTTTGGCGTTACATGCAATAACCCAATCAGCGTATCATATTCATTCCCTTTAACAGCCAGGCACCTTTGTACCTTGGCACATTGCTATTATGATGGCAGATTTGCACCGTAATATTTCCATTTTTTATCTTTTGCATGCATGTGTGATGCTGCGATTCCCTGTGTGTGTGTACCAAGTATAGTGTGCGCGCGTTGTGCACGAGCCTAGGCATATTTTACTAATGCACTGTTAAAATAACAATGAAATGCTGCGTTACTGACTTTAGACCAGGTTTTTGTTGGTCAATGGCGCAATCACTTTCTGCTGCCGCAAGATAGCAATACGCCAAGAATCCATCTGAACACACCTCTCTGTAAGACCAGCGGGCGCACAGATGGGCTCAGGTGCGTTTGCTATTTAAAAGAAGTGGGAGCAGGATGGGAAATTGACAACTGCATCAGTCTTAAAATACCAAAGACACTTGCGCCTGGCTTTGCGCTGTACTGCGCCAGGTGCAAGATAGGGCCCTAAATTCAGTTGATCCAGTATGTGTGGTTGACAGTACATGTATGTGTGAGCTCTAGTGTACAGTACACTTGGCTTTCGAGGTTATTTTTGACATTTTGATTGAAGTGTAGGGTAGTGTAGTTCTCACCTTCAAGTATATGACAGCTGAGGTGCCGTAACCCTCCATAGAGTAGAGCTGCAGGTCTCCCTGGAAGTACTTGGCATACAGACGGGAGATGGGCAGGCCATAGCCAAAACCAGCCTGAAGGGATAATAACAGAGTTGCAGTATCAATACAGATAAGCCAATCTGGAGCAGTTGCTAAAATATTACATTAAAAAATATAGTGGATACTGTGGAGGGATTTCGTTGTAAACAGGTCTGCAGTTTATCTCATGGTTACAGTTTAATCCAATGAACAATTGCTGACTACATCCCTCTTTGTAATAAGCTAATTTGCAACCATGCTCACTTGTGCGAGTCTCTGATTAGAACAGGAGATGTACCATCTAGTTGACTTTTAGTCACAATTTAAAGCTTGTGTTTAACCTCAAAAGCAAGCATGCAGTCTAGTGTACTGACTAAGATAATCATCAACACTGAAGACAGTTTTAGTCTCACCAGTGGTGCGTTGCGAGAGTTGTCTATGTGGACTGGACTTGGAGCTGTGGAGTACATGTAGCTGAACAGGCGCTCAATCTTTCTCAGAGGAACTCCTCCTCCTCTGTCAGACATCTAAAATAAACAAGAGGTATGTTAGGTTTCCAAGGGTCTTCTCATAGTGAACTCATCTGCTCCTTATCATTTGCCATTTTAATGGAATCTAAACAGTGTCATTCTTTGTGAATCAAGTCACCAGGGTTTCCTTTATGTATTTGCTAACCAGGTCCACGTGGACATACATACAGTTTAGTTAATGGCAGAAATTGGCAAATAAGCACACTAAATTCTTGAGGATTCTCTTCCCCGTCTCTGCCTTTAGTTCAAATGTTGCAGCCCAGTCAGTCTTCGTGTCCTCATCTACCTTGATGGTGAGATCCTCAGTTCCCAGTGACACTCGCACTTTGATCGGGGGTAATGTTGGGGCCATCTCATGGGTCTCCACTGTAGCTCTCATGGCGTTCTGACAGAAAAAAATACAAAGTGGATTACAAAAATGAGCAAACAGAAACGTGGTGATGAATAATACATCTTTGATTTTCAGGCTTGTTGGGTACTGTACCTTGAAAAGCTCAAACAGCATATGGTAGAGATGGGATGGCACATAGACAATGTGGAGGGGCTGGTCGGGGCTTTTGGCTATCAACAAATGTGATAATATTAAAATGTTAAAAAGACAAATGTATAAACCTGACTAGAAAATAAATAACTTAACTCATCATTTTTGATTACCAGTAAACGCAACATTTTGTCCTGTTTGTGTTGTTTTTCAGACAACAGCAGTGACCAGTGCTAGTTAGTGTCCGTTAGCTCACAGGGCTCTTGGGTGCGACTAACATTTTTTCCTCTAGGTCGCACCGGTGCACCTCACATCCTCGCATCCGTTGCCTCTCCACAAACTAAGCAATGTTGTTTATATCGATATGGTTAAATTTTGCTTAACCCAATTCTTCTGTAAAGCTGTCCCTATGTTTGGCTCTCTCCTCTTACTCTCCGCACAGCCCCGCCCCCATTCACTCACCGGAGTGAATGGGGGCGAATTGATGGAACACCGGCGACAGCGCCGGTGTTCCACCAAAACACTGGTCCACACTTCTGACATTTGTCCACAGTTTTAATTAGTATTAATACAGCTGTATATTGTTAAGTGGCAGGAGAAGCAAACCTGTGTAGTGTTTCCGCTTGTAACTCTGCTATTGCGGCGGCAAAAAACACAGAAGAAGTTATTGAATGCAACTAACTTCAGTTCGTAGAATAATAGCGTGAGACGGAGCCTGCTGGACCCATTCATAATGAGTCAGCTGTCACTCTGTGAGTACGTCCATCGCACTCCCCCTCTCTCCCTAGCTCTTTTAATCAGTTATTGTTGAAAACAACTGAAGAAGCTTTCACAGAGATAGTGTTTTAATATTTAAATATATCCTAGGCTATTTATTTCAAATAATTTTCATTTACATGTGTTGCAGCTGTATGTATGTACAACATACAATTTCAACATAACAGGAATGTAGCACAATATGGATGTGAAAGCAGTTATAAATAGCCTTTGTGACTATAAAATTTGTTTTGGTTAAAATCAACAAGTAATCTTGATAATTAATCGTGATCTCAATATTGATCAAAATAATTGTGATTATCATTTGGGCCATAATCGTGCCATAATTGTGCATAATCCTAGCCCTGGTACTGTACATGTTCTGACTGATGTACTTCAACAGGAATTTGGTATATGTATTTCTATTAAAGAACATATTGTAGCCATAACTACCACATTTATTCTACTAAACTGTATACTGTATACTGCATGTTATCACACTACCCACAGTTTTTAATGCTATTCAACCCCAGATGTATGTGCAATATGTGATCAAATAAAGCCTTTCCTGGTCTATTTCTGTTTAGGTTGTCACATAATCTGTAGATAATGGGTCAAAGTTAGGAATGTCTGATGCTGATGCAAGCTCTTGGCAGGCTAAGCTAACAGGACACAGACACAAAGGGCTTTACTTAAACCAACAAAGATTAATACTGTACAACTATCTTCTCACACAAACATCTACAGCAAAAAATATCAAGAAAGATACAGAATAGGCAAGAGTAACGGAAACAAATGTGGATAAACGGATACAATATAAACGTCTTACAATTGACTTCTGTGATCTCCATGTCAGGAGAGGTCAGGTAGTACTGCTCACACAGCATCTTTGAAGTATCATAGGCATCTAAAAAAATGTGAAACCAAGAAAGAAAGTGCAAACAGTCATGAATTTGTACAAACCGAGCGGTGGTAAATAAATAACACTTCCAGTCTGTGTGTGTGTGTGTGTGTGTGTGCGCATGTATAGACAGCAATATTGGATCTGAGGAAGATCATTTTCACCTCTTACTACCTCCACAACATCACAGCTGGGGTCAATGCTGCCAATATGTTTGGGATGGGCTGGGTTCACACTGCCTTGAAAGATTAATGCTACAGGGCACAATGCAAAAAGAAAAGTGTTTGACTCACATATGGACACAATTCATTGTACATTTGTTAATAATAAATCAAATATAAAGCACATATCAAGTTGGGTGAGTTCAGTTGGGAATGTTAACACTAGCTAAACACCTATTGCTGACACATAAACTCATCTATAATTTAATGCAATAAAAGTAAACTATCAAGGCATGTTAGGTACTGACTGTGATCAGAGAAGACTAGATCAGATGTAATCAGACAAAATAAAGTACAAAGTGGGCTGTGATCTTTTTTTTTAATGCTTGCTCTCAAACATTACTAGCACTTTGACATTATAATGACATGAGATCCAGACTAAAAGGTGGGAAATTTGTCTTGTGCACTTAACCCATGCTGCAGCCATAAGTTAAAAACAAACACAGACAACATGTAAAACAAACAACATATACAACAGATACTGCAAGATAACACCACATAGCAAACCATAGTGTTTCGAGTGAGCAACTGTGTTGATTAACTCACAGTTAATCACTGAGTGCTATACTGACTGTGCTGGTTCATGAGCATGCGTGTGGAAATGCGGCTCATGTAGAAGCGATCCAGGAAGTACTGGACATTCTGGTTGGTGACGGGGTCCACGCCAAAGGCCTCCTTGTACTCCACCACACCCTGAGCCATGGTGGGCACCACGCTGTTGTGCCGATTACGGACGTTTACCAGAGTCTGTGTGAAGCTGAGGGCAAAGACATGATGGATTAGTGCGAGTATGTGAGGGTGGGTTAGTACACCGGATTTATTAGACTATCTTCACATCAGTGCGCATGACATTGGGCACACATGCCTGCTAAATATAGCACAATGCTGTAACAACAGGGCTGAGCTTTGTGGAAAATAAATACAACAATGACAAGAAGACCATATATATAAAGACTACACCCAAGTAGCAAGTATTAAAATATGTGTTGAGTAAACCAGATGAATTGCTCCAAATTGAAAAGAATGAATGGTTCGTCTTTGTGCTGGAGCATGTTGGATTTTGCCAGCGCAATGGAGCATTAACTTAACTCAATCCTCAATCTTTGAGTCTGACAGTGGCCTTCAGGAGCTGTACAACAAGGTACGTGAACATGAGTCTGATATTTCTCTCGCACTGCCAGACTTCCCTTCACGGCGCTGTGGAGGAGGGTCTGGCCACACAGCATTCCCGGGATAGGAGAGGAACGTGCTCTGGTTTATTGGCATGTCTTTAAACCAATCACAATAGGCATGGGCCGTATATAGCAACTGCAAAATAGCCCCTGGAAGGAACTTGTTTTGGTGCAACATGTGTACGTTCAAAGGTTATTTTAGTCGTGCAACAAAAAACTCAGATTGGACAGATAGTCTGGCTAGCTGTCTGGATTTACCCTGCAGAGATCGGAGGAGCAGTAATGCTAGTCCTCCTAAATCCACCGGAGTTTATAATTCCAACATAAAGAAAGCGGAAGGTAACGTCTGAAAAGAAGGACACACAGCGGAATTTCCGGCGGCAACAGAGCAATCCCGGAAGTGGAACGTCATGAATATAGATTCACAACACTGGTATTATCTTTGCAGTGTGAGGTTGAACATAAGTAGTTAAAAACTAATTACAGAGTTATTGGATTGGTGTTGGCAGTTACTGAAGAATGACCAAACTGGATTGGAAGCAGCAACAAAACAACTAGACAGGGACATCCTTAAGCTCTACACAAGCAATAACGTGTGTACTGGAAAGTGTCTGTAAATGACTTACTTTGTCAGGACATCCTTATCATCTGGATCCTTTTCTAAAAAATCTACAATCTCCAGCAAACTCTGTGAATACCTGGTGGACACAAAAGGATGGATTTGAGAAGAAAATAGAACTCAACTCTAGTTAATTTACTGTACATCAGAATGACTATCAATCTGATGATTACATTTATGTGAAAGCATTAAAAACTAATCAGCAAGCAGTGAATTCTTGTTATACTAAGTTGACATTTTTCAGGCATCAAGCGTTTCCACATGGTTAGAGTACTCTCTTTAGATACTAGTTGCTTGGTTTATCACAGAACTTATGTGTAGGTCAGTGCATGAAGACGACTAGAGTGCTAACCACATTGAGTCACACTCTCTCTCACACTCACTGTACTGTATTCGCAGTAGGAAAACTGGGTGAAAGGTGAACGGCAGTGCTGCTAGCAATGATTCTAATCAGCTCAGCTTGCCCCCGAACTGACCTTTAACACTCTTCTTTGCTGTCATGCAAACAGAAGTTGATCTTGTAATAGACTATTTTGCAACTTGTATTATTTGACAAGTTTGCCAGGGTATCCAGGCGTGACCGCTCTCCCCTCGTCAACAATATTAATAAGTAACAGATCAGCTCTTTTGCTGGCAATCTAAACATCTCTGCAGTAGTAAGGTGAGAAAGTCACAGTGCATGGCCAAATATAGACACTACTGTGGCTTTCATGAGAAGAGTGGGGTTGGGTAATGACCTTATTGTTATGTGTCTAAATGTCACTTGTGTACCAAACATAATTAACATGCTAGGGTAAAGAATACTGTGATTTTATGATGCTAACGGGAAGTAACAGCTTTGGTGAAAAAACAAACTCCAAATGGAAATGATTATGGAAAGCTATTCTACTTACAGCTGAAAACCTGCAACGGACATAATTATCTACCTGTACTTTGCTGCACCCTCAGTTTTTAGACCCTTTCACTTTCTATAACATGTACACAGTCACAGTGTACTTTGAAATGGGTGTATGCTTCCAGATCAACAGCATCTAGCCAGTGAATTCAACAGACAACAGTTGATATGTGTTTAATAGAACGGAAAACAACAAAAAACTCACATAACTTTTGACAAAATCAGCATCACTTCTGTGGGTAGTTGAATTGCCAAAAAACTAAAGGACCATGAGTGGATCTAATTTATAACTGAAGCTAAAAATTAAAGGGCTGAAATCCACAGTACGTTTGCTTTGAGACACAACTGTTTCATAACTATCCCTGCTAAAACAAGGACCACTCCCTCTATGACCTTGTAATGAACTGGGGAACCCTTAAAATGACAAAAACAATAGATATCCAATAGGATTGTCACACTACAGTTTCTCTGCACCCTAATGCTCCTTTATTCTTGCAGACAGGTGCATGAAAATGTGTATGAAAACTAATAAATTATTTTGGTAACAATGATTTTGTTACAACAGGGTATACAGAAAGATATGTAGTGTAGTCTAGAGATCCTACCAGCTGATGAGGAGCTTCAGGGAAGGAGTGCTAAGGAGCTTGTCAGGGAGGAAATCAATTTCCTTCATGATGTTGGCCAGTCTGACAGGAAGCTCCTGCCGCAGGAACACAAAAGAGGTCTTCTCACATGCATTGGCAGAGCCTGCAGTCACATGAGGGGACAGAGACAGGGAAAACATAACTGAGAAAGCATCCAACTTTTGACCCCATCCTGTCAAAATATAAAACAGCAACCTTTCCCAAACATTACTATGTAGAAGAAATTTGTCCAGGATTATTTGTGGACACAGACTTTCCTTGGAGGAGGAAGCTTTTGAAAAACAATGATGAAAAAATATAAGCATTTGTTATACCTATTATTTATTTATTTTTGCTTAGGTAGCAGTAATTATCGGTTGCATTATGTCAATGCAGAGATCAACCACATCAGCCTAGTTTTTTTTGTCGATGTCACTAGTCCTCAAAACCCACAGTTCAAAGTGGTGACTTCATGTGCAGTTACATACACAATAAATGACAACACAAACATTAGCTAATACATGCAATGACAATGACATATGTCTGCATACAGTATGCACTTCAAATAACGTTGTTGTGCAACTGCCATGTGTGTGTCGGAAACAATGATGCAGTGTCCGATAAATCGATAGCCTACTACGCGAAACACTTACCAAAGTCAATGAACTGCTTCATAGACAAGGGAGAAGGGGAGAACTTAGCAAACCTCTCCACTTGTTTCGGTATACCAGCGCCATTTTTCAGTAAAAACTGAGCGAACTTCATTTTTCCTGTCTTTTGCAGACCCCCACAATCAGTGTATCGGGGACGAACTGTCCTTACTGTCTTCAGCACGCTCCAGTTTGACGACTGTTAGCTAGCAAGGCTAAGATTGATGTCGTAACGTACAATAACCCCTTCGTTAAATGAATACTATTCAAATATGCAGGTTACGAGTTCCCCATCGTTGTTTTATCGAACAGCTTCCCTGCATCTCGGCAAGTGTTTGTCCTTCAAATACAACTTCCATTACATTGAGCGGTGTGTGTTGTTGTGGTGGGGGAGGAGGGATTGACATCAAAACCAACCAATGAGCGCCAAGATCTTCCTGGAACAGGAGGATGTGGTGGAGGAAGTTGAAAAGAAGGGATTTAATTTTCCAGTCAATGGAATTAACGGTAACGTTAGTGGTGAGAAATGCAAAGAAACGCAATGATATATATTAATACAGGAAATATGTACTTGCTTTTACACTGGTTTCAGAGCTCAACAGTGTGGTTACGGTATTTTCAGTTAAAAAAAACATTGTGCCGAATCAAATGTTTTATAGTCACGATCATAGAAATACTTTTTATCACTATCTAGGGAAACATAACTTACATTGCTGAGTGACTGATCCTCCGTTTTTTGAACATCTTACTGTATTAAAAGGTTAATTATAATTATGACTAAAACACACTTTGATTTGTGAAAGCTTTGTCTTTATAAGGGAGATTTCACAGTTGTTGTTTTTTATAGACCACATATTAGACGAGGTCCAGATTCAAAACCACTACACCTAGACACACAAAAGCACTCTTTCAGATTTGTGAAAGCTTTACTCTAATTGTGAAAATGCAATAAAGGGAGATTTCACAGTTTATTTATATGTAGACCACATTGGACCAGGCCCAGATCCAAAACCACTATTTATAAATTAGTTCAGATTTGATCCAGGAAATCTAGGTATAGCGGTTTTCAATGTGGACCTATAGTTTAAAGTTGTCATCATGTGAAAAAAACAGTGAATTCTCCCTTTATTGCATTTTTCACAAATAGAATAAAGCTTTTACAAAACTGAAACTGTGTTTTTAAGAATCTAGCCTCTCTGGGATAATTTAGTCTAGATTTGACAAGTCCAGTTGTAGTGGTTTCGGCTCTGTACCTGGTCCAATGTGGTCTACATATGAAAAAACTGTGAAATCCCCTTTTTATTGAATTTTCACACATATAATAAAGTTTTCACAAATCTGAAACTGTGTTTCTGAATCATAATAATGACCATACTGGAGGATATAAAAGAAAAAGAAGTTTAAAGTTTTACACAACGTTAGTGTCGCATTGCAAAAAGAAGAAATTAAAATGTTCCCAAATCGTACTGTAACCGGTCTTTTACCATGGCATCAGAAGCGTATATTATCCCTTACGCTACC
The DNA here is from genome assembly GCA_013375575.1 of Percina caprodes. Taxonomy (NCBI): domain Eukaryota; kingdom Metazoa; phylum Chordata; class Actinopteri; order Perciformes; family Percidae; genus Percina; species Percina caprodes. Next base: position 2,784,744 of record JABXJD010000056.1, on the reverse strand, counting down.
TTTTTTACCAAAAAAAAACGTTTTTGAAAAATTCCTGATACTTCTTCTGATCTTCATTAGAGACACATGGTCCAACCGTTGCTCCGTATTACCCTTTAACTCCCCTTCCGCTGCTTCACTGTTTTAGCTATTAATGGCCCGCTAACGAAAGCTCACCCGGCGTTCAACCACAAGCATTTTTACTTGTCTATTTTGGTACAAGAGACCGTAAAGTGTCAACATTTGTGTTACTTTTTGGCTAACGTTACTCTAAAGCACTTCTCCAAATGGCCACAAGATGGCGACGTTGCAAAACCAATGAGATGACCGCGCGTCAAAGGAGGTGGGATTTCCTCTCCTCCTTAAACATCATCCTACTCCTCCTAGGGATGTATCGGCGTGCGGTGCACCTGTTTTATGTATGATTTGGGTCAACGGCCGCTGAAATGCTCTATTTGCTACCATTGTCATCAATAGCCAAACGAAAGGTTTAAACGACCTATTCGGTGGTTCCCGAGAGACCTCGATTCAGTGTGATTTAGATAGAGGATGTGTTGATTTTTCTCTTTCGGGGTGCAGCAGTGAGACAGCATCTTTGCCGGCTGACACATCATTATCAGTAGCCTACGAGTGGACAAGGTACGAGTGAAACAATAACAGTACATTACACGGTTATTTGCAATAAAATAGTCCCCTTTTTGTTATACTTGTTATGAAAATGCTCTAACGTTAAACTGAAGTATTTATGGCAAGGCCTTTAACGCATTAACGTGAGTACATTACAAACGCTGTCAAATTTGTGATTAGCTAGCTGCGAATGCATGCGTTAAACAGACGCCTTGATGTTCGTTCTTCTTCCTGTGTCCTACTTGTGTGTACATACTTGTGTTTTATGTAATGGCGATACTTTGTACACGGCGTAGGCTACATTTAGTTATTTTCCCATTTATTGTTCCAAAAAGCTTTAGCAGACGTTTTTAAACCTTCAGGGTCAAGTGCCATTAATTTGCAAAATCACTGGTCAGAGTGCAGACTGCTATAAATAGGTAGCCCACCGCAGGGTTGTCAGTGTGTTTTTTCTAGATCATCGCCTTAAGGCTACATTTAGTCTGCTTTTAATTACATAATTAAACTAGTGCTTCCTTATGTTCACTAAACAGGAATAGTGGCAATAATGGCGTTGAGCTTTTGAACCTTACCCATTAATCATATTAGAGTATAGTAACACTGGTGGTGAGTTTTTTTTAATGATAACTCTGTTAATTTGACTAAGGAATTGAACAGAAGAAGTGTCTGCCTATAGCCTACACACACTGGACTAGTTCCAGGAAAATAGGTAGGCTACAAGTGTCACACCAGTATGGAAATCCCTCTACTGTATATGGATCTACTGTATATGGATGTATAACTGCCACACCCAATGGGTTTTCTGAAGCATCACTTAGGCTCATTGGATAAACTTACACTCTTTTATACTTTATCATGTTATAATGAAAACAGAACGTATTGTGACAGTGCCATACGTAGCTCAATCCTGTTTGTTCCTCTTACTTGAAGCCCAGGAGGACACCATGTCGGACAAAAGTGACCTAAAAGCAGAGCTGGAGCGTAAGAAGCAGCGCCTCGCCCAAATCAGGCAGGAAAAAAAGATAAAGGAGGAGGAGAGGAAGAAGAAAGAGGTATGGAAAAAAGTGAGTACATTCACATAACTGGCACTCACTCTGTAGTGTGTTTTGTTTGTGTGTTGATTTTTGTTTGACCGTGACACAAAAAAGGCTTAGATTGTGTGTGTCCATACATGCATAAAATCATCTGTGTGCAGAAGGTTTGTGTTGGAAATATTTGATAGAAAAGTGCATGCATGTGCATGGGTTAGCTTATCCTTTAAGTCGTGATGAGTAAGCTGATATTTTGCTATGTATCCTGAGCAGTCAGAGAGCCAGCAGAAGAGAGAGGCCACCCCAGAGGATTCAGACTTAGACCGCAAGCGCAGGGAGACTGAGGCCCTGCTACAGAGTATCGGCATCTCACCGGAGCCTTCACTAGGTACATAATACTCTTACACCTTAAACATTGATTGAACGTTTGTACTGCAAATTGTTTAACTAATTGTTTCAATACCTACAGTGAAGGTAGACTGAATGTGATTTAGAGCCTAATGTTCAATCAGAACTACAACACAGCTATCAATGTGCATAATATTGAAGTTTAACATACATAAGATGCACACATCAACCTAATATGTGCAATTTGCTGAAAATTGTCAGTCAAATCCTGCCTAACTGATAGTGAAATTATCAGATAAGTAAAGAATGTTTCTATCTATCTATGTTATTGTCTGTGTTGCCATGACTCTGCATGATAGTTATAGTAACTTTGTTACACATACTATTCATTAGATCTATTAGTCTTTTTTATCCTAAATTGATTCCGTTATTTGCTATGCACATTGCAGTTGGACTGTGCTGAACATTTTTCTTAATTACTTTGATGTGTCACAACTCCCTTTTATCATCTTTTTCTCTTCCGCTGTGAACCTTTTGCGTATCATAACTTGTAATAGGGTATCAGGACACAAATACTATTCCTACTTTCAAAATGTGATTGAAACATGAATTTAGAAAATGATGCTGCTAAAAAATAGCTTCCCTTTACGGCACACACATTGGATAGATTACTGCAGGTTGAATCCCCAAGGGGCTTTCTGTAAGCTTTTGGAAGCATTGTTCTCTAGTGGTATGAAATTGCAACAACAACCTTAACACCTAAAAATTGGGTCACTGCTATGCCTGTTATTAGCTCAAGTTATTTATAATGCATCTTCAAATAAAGCTGAGCATTTCAAATTCATTTGATGCCCTGCCCTCCCTCTCCTTTGTTTTGAACATTTCTTTTTATTTGTCCATCACTCGATTTACTTTGTTGCATTTCATCCCAATTTATTTGAGTAGTCCATTCTTTGCAGCCTTTAATGTTAGATTCATGTTATTTTCATTATTTAGTCCCGACCCCTGTGTCCCCCTCCAAATCAGTGAGCACACCCAGTGAGACAGGGAGCCAGGATTCAACGGACGGAGGAGCAGCAGGCAGGTAAACCAAAAATGAAGAATGTCATACCCAAGCTCAATGTCAGAAGTCTTTTTTTGTTCATGAGTCTTATTCAAGAAATACTAGATGTGAAAGACATATCACACATGGAAATGTTGTACCAGAAGGTTTTGCTTACTGCTCTTTGAGAGGTTAGCAATAAACTGTTTGTGGTCCCTGAGTCTTAGAAAAAATCATGTGGCTAAAAATGATCATAATGTAAAGTTGCTTTGGTCTGTGGATATTTTTTGCATGTGTTCACTTTTGACACATATTTTGTATTTTTTCTTGTTAATGGCACAACAGGTTTAGGTAAGGATGTGTGTCACTAATTGTAAGGTTGTGGTGCCGTGTTAGGATTTGAATGTGGTATCTGTCACTTGTCATGGCATCTGTTTTTTTCATGACCACTGTACAGCTTGTTGCTTCTTATAACTAGTCTTGAGAAGTTAAGTTTGATGTCCCGGTACATCTCAGCTGTAATCCTTCCTGCAAATAAGTTGTTAGTTTGAAAATACTGCATGTTGCCAGATACTATCTATGTGCAAGTAAGCACCAGATTGGTAAATTTTCAGAAAGCAGCCTTAGGGAGCCATGTTTTGAATACGGAGCCTAATGGAACATGAGCCAAACGTTTTCTTTGAAGTAGCTGATTTGAGCACAAGTGACAGAATGTAAGATTTTTCCCTCATTGATAAGACACTAGACCAGTGGATCAACTATTAACCTATAAGTTCTGTAAATAACTGCTCTGATAAATTAAACCTGCAAGTCTTCTCAACTAGTGAATGGTCATCAAGCGCTTCCCATTTGCTTTTATGTGGCAGCTGACTGTAGAGGTCAGTGTGTGAGTGATGCCCTCAGGGGTCATTAGTAATGTGTTGTTCAGGTATGGCCAGGGGTGGAATTGGGGATTAAAAACGTGTGGGAGCTCAATACTGTTCCTAGCAGAAATACATTCTCTTCTGTAAGACTTTTTGTTTCTTTTTAAGCTTTTACAAATTGGATTTTACAAATTGGTGAGTTAGTTCCACTGCCTGGAATGAAAGATTTTTTTGCCCCAAATCCACCCTGGATGATGGCATGCCATTTTGTAGCTTTTCCATTTGTGGCTGTGTATGTGTGTGTCCCTTCTTAGGTCAGGTTTCTCTAAAAACAAGTCCCAAGCACAGAGCTCAAGGTAAGCATTTTCATGTCAAACCCAGGAATTCCTTCCGCTCTTTCCTTTTTTTTTTTTAGCTTAGTTTACTGTCCTGTGAACACAAAGAGCCACCCTCAGTGTTGTCAGTGGACTTAGCTGTTCCCTTCATGTTTTTTTTTTTTTCAACGCAGTCCCCCTCTTTCCTTCATTCCTTTGGTGACTTCCTTTATGAAGCCCGATTGTCTCCCTTTATACCAGCTCAAAATATGTCTGTTTGCATGAGTTGAGCCATGGAAGTAATTTCAGCCTTCAAAGAGTTGACAATCTGCTGCTTAAAGTGTCACCGCTGTTCTTGCAAAACAGCTGGTCTGTCAGGCTAAAGAAATGCCTTGCCACTCTCACCTGGCGCTGTGTGGCACAAGCTGAAGGTCTGATGGGTGTGTTTCTGGCCCTGAAAGGGATCATCAAAAATGTAGTGATGTTGGAAGCGTTATCCTTTCACAGTTGGTTGATTTCAACCAAGTTGCCATCAAACTCCAGGTTACAATTGCTGTTTGATTTCCCTGTTATTCCTAGCTCCCCAAAATAAAGGAATTTATAACTGCTGAAGAACAATGCAAATGCACTGAATGAGCTCAGCAATTTCGTCATGGTTTGACACTCAATGATGATGCATGGCAAATATGTTGTCATGCAGAGCAAGCTAAACCTCATTTGCTGAACTCTATGTGAATATGTACTGTACATAGATGATGTTAGTTGTGCTGTAGTTATGAGATGGTTATCATATTGCTGGATCCATTGTTCATGGATTTCATGCATCATTTGGCACAAATTTGAATACAAAACATATGTCATTCAAATGATTGTGATGTACAGTATGTTGCTATGATTGAATGCTGTAGATGATTAAAACATCCAAACAAAGATTTCTGCAATGATTTACTGCATTTACAAGTCACCAGGTCAAATTGTTTTCCCACTGAAAACCATGAAATCATTTTGCCTTTCTTCCACACAACAAGGAAAACATTTTTATCCATAAATGTATCGGTATTTTCAAGACCAATAAATCTATTACTAGAGATGAGCATATATCTTTCAATAAATGGAGTACATTTGATTTCAAATGAAATACAATGTCTCTCTAATGTATATCCCTCCCACACTATATCCACTTGTCTAAAAGTCTTTCCATTAAAGTGCCATTTCTGCATGAAATTCGATGGGAATCCCTGTTAAGCTGTTCTCTAGATAAGTGGTCTGTGGTTGAGTGTGTATGCGCATACATGTGGTAATGTGTGTTTTTGCACTGCTGACACATGCCAATGTTTGTGTTTGTTAAAATGTCTTTATGTAAAAATGCATGTCCTTTCTCCCCCCCCTTTGGTGACATCAGGACGCTGCAGTGGGACACAGACCCCTCTGTGCTGCAGCTGCAGGCTGATTCTGAGCACGGGTACATCTTCCTTCTCTCCTCTACTTCACTGTGACAAAGAAATTGCATTTTTTTCTACTATTTGTTTTTTGTTTCATCTGTGAAAATGGGTGGGAAAACAAAAATGTTGTTGTAATACTAATTTCGGTCACAAGAGGCAGGAGGGCACCGCTACCCATGTTCTCTTCTAAATATAACTGAACGAATTTGTTTTCAATGCCCCCAGCCTCCCTAGGTGAGTTTTAATTTCTCCATGCACTCTAAACACAAGGCATATTTTGTGTCGTTAGCAAGTTATTTAACATAACTGTTATGTCTTTCTTGTGACCAGAAATGTACTTTAATCATTTCTAGCCAAAAGAACCACATGGCAGTGTGGCAACTCTTTTCATAGATACAAAAAACGAAAAAAAAGAGACTGATTTTTTTCTTCCCACTTGCCTGTCAGGGCTTCTGTATATGTGGCATTGCATTGGCCCGAAGTAATAGTCTAATTTAACAATCCATTTAATGGTTCAACCACTCACAAATGATGCTATCTTCTGGATATTGATATAGTGGTTGCTACAGACACAAGGCTCTACATGTTATTCATTACTTTACACTTTGAAACTAATGCGAATATATTGTACCATATACACGACAAATTGAGTTTATGCATTATATAACTATGCAAATGGAAACATCTTGTCTCTGTTACCCAGGCGCAAGATGCAGAGGCTGGGAGCATCGAAGATCACACAGGTAGACTTCCTTCCCAAAGAGGTGGTCTCATACTGCAAAGAAACGCAGACGCCACTCACTGCCCACCTGTCTGAAGGTGAGTATTTCCGTGTGTGTGTGTACGTGTGCATTAGTGACATACCATCTATAGTCTATGAATATCAAGCGGTTTTAGGGTCCATGGGGCACCAATGTTCACAAGAGGCAACAGAAGGTCTCGGGTTGCAAATTATCGTCGTTGTGTGGTTGAATTTGATACTCCTTCTGTTAGCCAGTTCACAGTCTGTAAACCTGGAGTAATTTCAAGGCTGACAGATAAAAGTTACAGATGTTTCCTGAGGGATGTTGGAGCATCGCTGTGTGTATTTGTGTTGTATACACACAAAGATGTACATTTGTGTATGTGTGTTTACATATGTGTGTTAACCATTATGGACCGAGTAGTATTCTTTAATAGGAAGAGCTGTCATTCATTCATCATGATGATTTGGTCTGGGAAGAATTGGTACACAAGAAAATGTGTGTCTTTGTAAATGTGTGTATGTGTGTGTTGGCATGTGAGGTTATGTGTGCATTTGTGGGAATGTATATGTCTATATTTGTGTCTCTGCAAACGGGCGTGCTCATGTGTGCTGAGCTGCAGTTACTAAACACATCCATATGGTGGAAACTAAGGTTAGTTCTGCACTGGATTTGGCATAACATTGGTGGTTGTAAATTCAAGGACTATAGATTTAAGTATTTTTCTATTGGAAGAGAAAGGCGGAGGAGATTTGGATGAATGACATGTTGCAGTTGTTCCACTAAATTGAACTTCTAAGACTTTGCTCTTATTCCAAATGCAGATATTCCATTAGGGAACGTCATCTTCACGTGTAGGAATGCACATACAACTACTTCTACACCTACACCCACACACGCACGCACGCACGCACGCACAGCACACACACACACACTCCCCCTATGATCTTCTCTATCTACCCTCTTGTAGTTGCCAAGACAGCTGGCAGCCATGTGACTGTGAAGGGGTTTTACTTCCTGCTTCCTGTCATTATAATAGATGGTCTGGTGTGGATTCCACTGCCCTCCTCCACTGGCAAACCACCACGCACATACACACACGTCTGTCAGCATCCAAACGGCCCCCTCACCTCCCCCCATTTCTTTGACAAACCCAGGAATAGATCATTTATTCAACAAGTGCACATGCACTGACTCACATGTCTGTGCTCTCTACTGGGAGACATGCACATGCATGTGCCAACACACATAGACACACACACCAGAATCTGAATAAATTTTTTTGGCCAAGTCTGTTTGCACATACAAGGACTAGTCAAAGGTTATCAGTTACCTACATGCTGTCACAGTTCAAGTAGTCTGTGTATACATGTAAACAAGTGTCGGTCCATTTAGGTTTGTTTGTTTTAGGCTTCCAACAGCATTTTCTGTGTGTGTGTGTGTGTGTGTGTGTGTGTGTGTGTGTGTGTGTGTGGGTGTTGCGTGTGTGGGTGTGCACAAACATCTGGGAGCCAGAGCCGAGCTGTGGTGGTCTACAGGGAGGTGACCCTGGCCTTAGGAGACCCTTTTGCAGACTACCACAAAGCTTGTGTGTCTGGAGAAAAGAGGAAAAGAGGCTGATGGTAGAGCACCTGCCTGCACTTCTGGCTTTGTGTTTGTTCAGGCCAGTTCCATTTGTTAATTACTGAACCTAACATGCACAAAACAACCCACATCTCTTTTTCAGGTTGCAGCTGCAGGTTGTGTACATATTTAGTTAGGCCACGACTTGACATTTTCTGTCTCTGTTTTTGTCTTCCCAGCCAGCTAAAACTGCTGGTTACAGATTTCTATTGCATCTCTAAGTTTTTGTTGTTAAAAAATAGATTATCTATAACTGTAGCTACTTGAAAATATTGGATGCTAATTCTCAGTGGATTTGTCTAGGTATGCAAAATGATTAAAAATTCCCAGTTTACTGAAAGGTTGGACACCTAAGTCCAATACAAGACCATACAGCCATTAGCTACTCCAATGGCTGTATGGGGATTAGTTTGGAATTTAGTATGCAAATATGCAAAAATTTATTCAATTTGACTATTGGTATTTATCAGACCAATAACTTTACTCTTTACATTAATACAATATTAAGAAGTTCCTCTCTTTCTCCACCTAATACAACCTCACTTTGAAATGATTTAAATGATCTAAATAATGCAAGTAACCATAAACCACCTTAGTTTTAATGCTAATCACATTTTCACTCTTTTACAGTTTGGCTTTTTACACCCAACCCAATGCTGTCTTCATTTCTTTCTTTTTTTATACATTCTTAGTCTTTTTTTTCTCCTTTTCCTTTGCCCTCTGGCACTGAGCTGGGCCAAAATGTTCTGTAAAAAAACTAATGCTAGCTCTGTGTTATGTTAAAACATATATTTTAGAGTGAGAAGAGAGATTTAGTGGAGAAAGCCAGCTGGCTGCTCTGGAGGAATGAACGGAAGGGTAAATCTGTTGTCTTAATGATGGTGGTGTGTCCCAGGGCTGTAGTAATCTTTCTGAAGGACCTCTAGTTGTTTGGATTTCTATATCTGTTTGTTGTTTGGTTGTGAGTGTGTGTGTGCGTGTGTGTGTGTTAGTTTGTTGTGTTTCAGGATCATTTTAACATTAATTCAGCATGTCTCAAGGTAAGCAAACTGATCCTGGTTGGACTGAAGTGACCTGCCAAACTAAAAAGAAAAATGTCCAAAACGGATTAGTATTTTATAAAAAAAAAAAAATCACATCCTATTGCTTCTATCAATTTAAAAAAGTTTCTAGATATGATCTGTATGACTAGATTAATTGTTATCTTTATGAAATGTTGGAAGGGCCTGAATTTACTGGATACTCCTTAATGTAGAAGGTGTTTTTGTATTAAAACTGTAATATTCACATCAAGTGTGTGTGTGAAAGGAAGGAGAAGTTTAGTCTCATCGTGATCACTTTAAATAACTGACAGATAAATCAGCGATTCTCTTATGACTTCTTGTCCTCATGAACTACTGACCTCCACAGTTCTCATATCTGCCCTTAGGTGGCTAGTGTGTGTGTGTGTGTGTGTGTGTGTGTGTGTGTGTGTGACATGAGTATGCTTTGTAGGAGTGTGTGTGTTGAATACAGCTTTATCAAATTGTATAGTTGTACAGAGTTTGTGTTTTAAAACTCCCATGGAGTTTGAGTGTGTGACTCTCATTTAAACTAGTTAATGATATGGCTTTTCATTTCCGTGACCAATTGCCTTCCTATAATCGTGATGTGTAGCTGTCTATGTAGGTTCCTTTTCCCATTGGCTGCTCACTGATCTGTCTGTCATGAGCGTCCATTGTGTCAGGCAATCGGATTAGCCCCAGTCACGGTTGGCTCCAGCTATTTACCGCTATCCTAATGGGTATGAATGGCCCGGCTTGTCGTAAGGGATGGATGCTTTGTCTAACGACATAGCAGGGAAATAAAGTAACGTCTAATGTGGTGTGTGATAGTAACCTAACCTCAGGTCAAATAAAGTGTGTGTTGGGTAGCTGGTGTTTCATGCCTCTATCTCTACCTAACCATGTTGACAAGTTCTTAAGAAAGAGAAGTGGCTTGTGTTTCGAATTTATTATGTGCTTTCCATCCAAAACAGAATCTAATATAAATAAACACTGAAACTAACTATACTGTAAGACCAGCCTTACAACCACAGGCTTTTACCTCCACTTTCACCCATCAATCAGTTGATTAACTTCCTAAATTTTAAACATACAATTTTCTGCCACTAGGGGTCTCTCAATCAAAATGATGGATGGAAACATAAACTTTTGATGACATTGGGAAGTTGCTATAGGAGTTGTAGTTTTCTTTTACTAAACATCGTTGCCAATTAAAATGCATCTGTTCACAGACGTGTTTATCCATTCAAGTTGTATTCACGTTACATTTAGTACCATTCATTCATTTCATTCTAATGAAATAGCTGCAGTTTTCCTCACATAATTAAGTTTTTCTTTATTTGATTTGTATTGGTAGATGACCAGTTAGCGAGCAAGCACACTAACATATCCCAGCAGGTAAAACCACAATATCACAATATATTTAACATGTCAGTGTCATCTTTTTGGATGCTTTCAGCACTGGGGGAAAGGTGTTTGTTGTAACGTTACTGGAGGGAGGCAGCCCGACCGGGGTGTGCTAGCTGGCTAAATTAGATAATTTGTCTATCTATACAGCTAACGTTAAGTGGCAAAATTATTCATGAGTTAGTGCTAACTAATTTTAATGCAGAAATATTACGTATTGTACCTTTAATGCACAGGCTTACTGTAACAGCACGGGCAGAGTAGGCTACATGCATGATGAACGGCACACTGTGTGCACGCACGTGCCTTCCTGCCTGCGCTTCTCTGTTGCTCTCTCTAGGCCTATGTAATTTAGAAAAAAACAATCACAAACAACAGTGACACTAGGCTATTTGTATATAGTGGATGGGCAGGTTTTGATCATTTAAAAAGATATTTCATGTATAAATCAGGGGAATTGAAACCCCAGGACAACAGCAGAGAGAGGGGCAGGAAAATCAAAAGGGTTGGCAAGCAGTGGATGCATATTTGATCATTTATCAGAATCAGATCAATTCTATCATATATATTGTCTTTTATATTTTTAAAAACAGATTATCAGTTTGTTTTCTTGCAAAATTTGCTTTCTGCTCGTGGAAAAAATTGACGACACACCGAAACAATTGCTGCAACAGCACAATTGCATAATATGGGCACCGAAAGGAAGCGGGCCTTCATCGGGCCAGTGTAAATGTAGTGAAAGAAAAATTACTTAAATAACAAAAAGGAGTATGCCTACACATTATATAGAAAGAAGAAATCATTTTTAAACCAGATCCATCAATGCCAGTGCAACTTAAGTTTCAAGTGGCGGAGATATTAACATCTGTGCACCTAAGAGATCAAAGCAGAAATAAACAGTTAAGTTGTGAGGTGGTAGTAAATGTACAGTGTAGGTTTAAGTTTGTCCATGAATAAATGCTGCAGCTCCTCAAGAACAACATTTGAGGCTCTGGTTCTGATTGTCATGGGGTGAAACCTAGAGCTGGTCTCTTTGACAAAGTAACTTTGTATATAATAACACTTTGTATGTATGTACTGTAAGTTGAACATGTCCTGTAGCTACTTCTGTACACAATAAACAAATACAAAGATAATTTAATACCAAGTCACATTATAGACATTATCCCTGTAGTCTTGCATTGCCAGACCTTCCTGCACAGCACTGCGGAGGAGGGTCTGGCTAATCCACAGAGCGTTCCGGGATAAGAGAGGAACGTGCTCTGGTTTATTGCCATTTCTTTAAACCAATCACAATTGTGTTTCAGCAATATACTAGGTTTTGATCTATTCTTGTTTTTGTTCTTAGCTTTATTCTGCAAAGTAATTTTTCCTGAATTTTCTGAATATAAGTAAACAAAGGTAAGACCATGGCCAGCAACGGTCGCAATGTGACAGGTTAAAGTCAAGTTTTTGGGCTCGACCAAAACTTTACTTTGTTGTGATCTGAGTCTTGAATATATTACAGGAAAACATTCCCCTGTGCTAAATAGAAATTGTGTGATATTTTGTCCTTAGTTTCTAAAATAAAACACGTAATTATCACTGTTTAACACTGACACTTTTGAACCCTTTCTTGGGTGTACTATTTAACCACAGCAGTTGAAATGTTTCACCTCCATTTTCCTCAGATCTGACAGTATATGGTAGAGCCAAGTTTTCAACACTGTGAGATTTCACATTTTCACAGACAAAATGTGGGCAACCTTCAATCTTCTCTCTTTGTTTCTCCCTGTATCCCTCCTCTGGAATGGCCAATCACTCTTGGCCATGAACAGAGTGAATGTGAGTACTTTGAAAAACACGCTCTTTTACTTTACTGATGCCAATCTGTGTGTGTGTGTGTGTGTGTGTGTGTGTGTGTGTGTGTGTGTGTGTGTGTGTGTGTGTGTGTGTGTGTGTGCGTGCGTGCGTGCGTGCGTGCGTGCGTGTGTGTGTGCGTGCTTGAGATGTTGGCAAGAGCAGGAACGGTCAAGGGGAGGCATTTTGTGCGTGTGCTTGTGCATGTATACATGTGTGTAGGTTGGCATGGGTGTAGTCTAACCCAGTTTGTAGTTAATTGGTTTCTCTTAGTGGAGCCTTAAAAGATCCATTATACGCATCAGTGAAATGGTAGGCAAAAAAATAAAGACAAAATTTAGGGAAGGGAGAAATGTTGTTGTTGTTTTTCATGTTTATTGTCTCCATATGGAGATTAGGTTGCAGCAGAAATCCCATCACATGGCACTTTTAAACAACATTAAGACAAACAAGACAAAGAAAACCATAACATGTAGACATCGCTACTCATAACATTTACCAGAGCACTCAGGCATATGGAGGAGGGGAGGGGGGGGTAGGTTTCCAGACCAGCCTGAAAAAAAAGAGAGACCTTAATACTGTACAGGATCTTCATTATTAAGGAGTTTGATAGCCGGTGGAACAAAAGAGAACTTGAATCTAACTTATTTGTAAACACAGGAGCACAGTATTGTTTTCCTGAAGATAGCGGTTCAAATGAGGAGGAAAGGGGGTGCTTCTGATTACCCACAATGCTGTTTGCCTTTCTTAGTGTTCTGTTTTTATATATACTTTCCATACTTGGGAATGGAATACCTGACCTAACCCTTTTTCTAATTTACCTTTTCTGTGCTTCAGTGACATTGCCAAACCAACAGGTGATGCCAAAGGGGAGAACTTTCAACAAAAGCACAATAAAAACGTTTGAAGTATACTGCTGCTGACAAACAACAGATTCCTTAGAAAGAACATTATTTGTTGGAACTTAGTATTTAATCTGTCAGTCCAGATGTCCCATTTAAGTTTGTGGTTGAGCACCATGCCGAGGTACTTACTCTTACATACTCTAACAGTATCTAAAGGATCCCCATGCATAAGAGTGGGTTTAGGGGACTATGCTTTTCTAAAATCAATTGACATCTCCTTTGTTTTAGAGGTATTTAACAAGAGAATGTAAAAGATAAATGTCAGAGAAAAAAATAGAGGAGTGGAGGAGGAAGAACAAGAGAGAAACCCCCTTCTTAGTGGTAAAGGTTCATGGGGTCAAGAGCGTGTATGTGTTAATGTCTGTGAATTTGTACGCAAAAGTATTAAGCATGGCCCTCTCTCTTTCCCCCTCTAGTATTTTCTGGCCCATTAGTTTTCAGGGTCTGTACAGCTTGAGTATATAGTTGGTCAGTAATTCACTCCTTAAGTATATTTACTGCAATAAATGGCTTTCTTTTGACATGTGGTGGACTGGTAATGGCCTCTAATTGCAAGAGAAAACCCATTTTGTGAGTGTACTCGCACACATACATATAAGCATACAGATTTATAAATATAAACACACGTGTGCAGACCAACTTACATGAGAATAAACAAGCATGCACACACCACCAGAAATGTACACAGAAGCACGTATACACATTGGCAAAGCGGCCACACACACAAACGTCACCTGAGCTCTACATAATCCTATAATAGAGCAGTTAAGAAACCAAACGCCAAATTTATGAAAAGATCCTGACTATTGGACCACATCAGTCGATTATTTTTCTTCATGTTTTCCACAAACCTCTAAACATATTACTAAATATAATAAAAATGGTTTAACAGGTCCTGAACTGATAGATATTTATCAACAGTTGTACACCAAATGTCCTTAAGGATTATATTATTCTTTATTGGATGGATTGAATGGATTCCTTATTGGAATCCATCTGAAACTCATTTTTTCACGAGTTTAATAGTTTGTATCACTAGGTTATTGAAGTGTTTATGTTACACATATGAGTTTGTAGGACACAGTAGTTTCTGCTCAACCGCTGCCTCGATCGCTTTGTTTGTTTCTGTGTGACTTTGGTGAATCCAAACTAACCTTTAAAACACCAACGTCCATCTACTAATACACTGACTATGGATAAGTAACTCATACAACCAACACAATATCAGAACTATCCCTTTAATACTTTTTATTTATCAAAATATTTCTGTGTCAAATGTTGAAAGTTGACAACTTGCTAAACTATTCGAGTTTAATCAATAAACAAGTCAGAGGATATGCATTGTGACCTGACAAATAATTTAAAGAAGTGTTTTAAAGTTGTGAGAGTGTAGTGGGTGACAGTAAACTTTGCATTAAATACAGTAACCACATAAAATGTAGGGTTGTGTAAACAGCTTAATGACAGCTTATTAGCAGTTGCCAAGTAAAGTAATGATTGATTGTAGCTGTTTTGTTTTGTCTAGTTTCTCCTTCACAACATAACCAGGAGGGAAAATATTACTGTGTTGGGCAGCAGGCTGAGGTCTTTTAAGTTCCCTCATTCAATTTATCTTGTTCCTGTCTTTGGCATTTTCTACAACCCAGTGAAGCAGCAACGCATTTAAATAAAAACAGTGAATGTAACACACTCCCATTCCATACAAAACCGACATGACTGAGGGGTTTGTGGGCAGTCTTTAAGGTCTTGGAGGGAGTATGTGCTTTGCATGGTAAGGTACATACTGTATATGTTTCTGTATGTGTCTGTGTATGTACATATATGTGTGTATGCATGCAGCAACATATGGAAGTACTTTTCTCATAAATTGTTGTTGTTCCAGTCAGGCGGCTACAACACACGGAACTGTGTGTGTGTGTGTGTGTGTGTGTGTGTGTGTACATATGTGAGAGACAATGTGAATGTTTTCTAAGGGCAATATACAAGGCAAATAGAGAACAAACCACATTGAGAGTACCCAGAGGACTCTGAACAAAATGTACTCAGTTGTTTTACTCTGAATTTCTTACTGAAAGTACATTTTAGAATTGCCTTTTTATGTTTGGTGACTTCTGGAAATGTGGACAAGTGATTGCCTTGAGGTAGTCGCTTCTAGTGATACTATTTAAACCATGTTCACACACATGCTGCACACACAACCTGATAGTTCAGATCAGACTTGGGTTTTGCTATTATGATCTCCCCTTGCCTTTCCCCTGCAGACGCACATAATCGACCAACGCTTCTCACTTTCTCTCCTCATGAAACAACTCACGTTCATCGTC
This sequence comes from Percina caprodes, assembly GCA_013375575.1. Taxonomy (NCBI): domain Eukaryota; kingdom Metazoa; phylum Chordata; class Actinopteri; order Perciformes; family Percidae; genus Percina; species Percina caprodes. The sequence goes on along the minus strand of JABXJD010000056.1, from coordinate 2,769,214 downwards.
ATCACCCTCAAAAGGGCAAAGCCTTCACTCCTGTTTCACTTACGAAATTGATTTAGGGTCCCAAGCGGTTTCTGTCAAAATGGCCATGGTAATAAAACCCAGAAAACCTCTTGATATTAGAGAAAAATAATGTATTTCACAGTGTGTAAGGTATTCCAAGTGAGTCACAGATGATTGCAATTTTCCCCTATGACCACTGTATAATAAGTTACATGAACCCCTTCTTCATCTTCCTCCCTCTGGCTCTCTCTCTCTCTCTCTCTCTCTCTCTCTAGCAAAATGGCCATCATCCAAAATAATATTTGCCATTTGATGAGTGCTTTAGATGAGTAGGAATACAGTTTCATGTGACCTTTTTTTCTCTTTTTAAATGTTTTCTTTTTCTCCCTTTCTGCTTGCATCTCATTGAACTTGACTTTTTGACATGCGTGCCCCACCCTTCCCCCTCCTTGTTGCATTTTTGTATACGTGTGTAAAAAAACAGTGTGTCTTGAACGTTTGCCTGGGTGGTCTCGCTTGTACTACGAGAACCCTTCGACTCTCCAGGGATTTTCATTTGAGAGGGTAGCGGTTCACTGCCACAGCTAGCCTGCAGCTCATAGCTCTGCATGCTTCATTTTAGTTGTTTCAGTTTGATGTTTTTTTTTTAACCCTTTGTTAAGCATAATTGAGCCTTTTGAGTGTTTCTTTTAGAAATGGCATCAAAACTTTTAACACAGTAAGTCAATTAATCATTAATCCCACATATTATTTGTCAAGTCCAAATAAACTAGGTTGAAACTACGTCATTTTGTTTTTTAATTGTTCTTCAGTCCACCTCGGGGATCAAATTTAACAGGCTTTCAAATCAGCTCACTTTTTTTTCTTGTTTACATTTCTGGGTCATTATCACAGCTTTTAGCTTGACAGTTGATTGAAGTGAAATTCTGGTTGTCTGTTTGGCTGCTGTGTGGCATGCTATTCTGCAACTTTCCAGCAGGGAGCACTCTTGGCACATGTTCTTGAGGGCTCCTCTTTCTCACAAACAAGACGTGTCAGAGATTTTTTTATCATAAATTAGTATCAGCTGAAATTAAATTATGGTATCATAAAATAAGTTATACAATTAATCTGAAATAGGGTGACTTGTAAAGTCTTAATTTAATTGACATGTTAGATTTGAAGACTGTGCTTTCTTTGACTCATTGTACAGGTCTAGATATTTATTTGACAGGTTTGCTTTGAATATGTTATCTATTTTAGTACAATTCAGTATTCAACCCCAAGCATCAACCTTTAGCAGGCCTATAAAAACATCAGTCCGTCCGTCTCTCATTAAAACAAAATGAAACACCATCGTCATCCAAGTAGCAAACACAGACCTCCAATCACCATCTAAGCCACACACGCTCCCAAACACACATACACACAGCCCTATATCTGAGTGACACAAATCCCAGCTCAGATGACGCGTTGAAAAGTGAGTCGATGCCACAGCGGTGATTTTATGTAAGACTGTTGGTCTGTCTCTCTCTCTCTCTCTCTCTCTGACTCGGTTTTTGACAGTTTGGAAAGTTTGAAGTCATGGGTTTTAATCAGGGTCTTGCGGCCGGGCTCAGAGCATGGTGTGGCGTGGCATGATGGCTCAGTTTAAAGATGTGGGTCTGGGTAGGGGCCAAGCCTGGGTGGCACTGCTAGAAGGAGAAGGGGGTGAGACAGAGAGAGAGTGGGAGGGCGCTGAAAAAGAGAAGGAGATGGGGAGAGAATCTACTCAGACTGCACCCGCAGCAAACAGCAGAGTTAGCCGCAGACCCCCAAAGACCTGAGTGGGCTGCATTAATGAAAGCTGATTATGTGAGGGCATGCATGTGTGCATACGGTAAGACTCGGGAGGACTTAAAACACACAAACATACACACACACACATACACTATGTTTGATCAGTGTGAGGAAGTGTGGTGAAGAGATGAATTAATCTAAATCATCCTGCGGGTTTTACCCTCACCAGTTCTACACCAGGTCTGGCTGCTAATGTGCGTGTATGCGCCGAATACTTTTACCCCTATTGTGGTAATCATGACTTGATGAACCATGGTGAATATAAAGCATTATTTTCTATTACAAACAAATGGAAAGGCAATAAAACTGAAAGAAATAAAAAAAATTGAAGTAAAAGGCTTGAGAGGATTATGAGTTGTCACTTTGTCATTTTTTGTCTTTAAAATTCCGGGCCTCTCTGTAGTGAAAAAAAAAAATTTAACAAACACATTTGACTGACTTTGTCTTAAGTGGTGTTATTTCACTGGAATAAAACACTCAGTTTATGCCATTTTGTTACACTTTTCTCTACAGTCAGTTCTGTCTGTCTTGACCATCAACAGATCAATGAGATTCTTGACCTCTCAACTCTCAGAAAATGATCTGTTCGACTTTACTCCACGGCTGGCTCTAACCCATCAATTTGCTGTCCAACCAGACTAAAAGAGGTCCCTAAAATGGTGGCAGTGTTTCTCTGCATTCAGAACAAGAGTTTTATGTGAGTCCAGCTGTTTATTAACAAAACTTAGTGACCTGTCTTACGTTCATTGAAAGTATTGAAAGATCAGATTTTTAATCTCTGGGTATATTCTCAAAATAGGTCATGATGAAAAATGGTTTTATAAAGAGGAGCCAAAGGACTGTATTCCCAATGTTCTATAGATTAATATCCTTTAAAAAATATTCATGTTAAAAATAATTGCCCGTGTGGCAAGAGAAACTGCCCGTAGGCTTGTCATATCACACTTGATTTAGAATTGCGTCATTTTACTTTGACCTACAGTATATTATTATTTCAGTCATATAAAATTATTGTGGGTAGATAAATCTTATGGATAACAAGGATTATATTACTGGAGGTGGGACGAATTAAAGTGAGAAAATTCCCCTGATGCCTCAGGTCATTTGTAATATATGCAGAGGTGAAGTGGATGTAGTGTGAGTGTGTGTGTGTGTGTGTGTGTGTGTGTGTATGTGTGTGTGTGTGTATGTGTGTGTTGTGTCTGTCTCTAACAATAAGAGCTGTTCTCGATGGAGTTAATGCATATGTGTGTGTGAGTGTGTGTGTCGTGCCAGGGCCACATTAGAGGAGCCTTTCAAGTCATGTCAGCCTCCTCCTACTCCTCTGCATAGTGCCTGTGTTGTGGTCTTCTCAACAGCCAACCTCTCAGAACCCCCGTGAACTGTGTGTGTACGTGCGTGTGTGTGTGTGCGCGCGCACGTGCATTTGTGCGTGCAAGCATGTAATGTTGTAGGGTTATTCCCAGTGTGTGGGATCCCCTAAAATCCTGCTCTATTTCTCTTTTGTGTCCCTCTTTCTGTTTCCACCGCCTCTTCTCTATGATATCAGTATCTCTCTTTCTTTATAATTAATACAATAGAAATATATATAAAAATTATGAGTTCTGTCAACTTTGATTATGGGTGACTCAGTTTAGCAGTCACCTCTATACTGATATAATAAGTCTGCGCCTCTGCCCCCATAATGTAGTCGATGACAAACTTGGGGCCTGGTCTTATCCTCCCCTCTACACACACACACGCAGCTCTTTGATAACTACGCCAACTACTCCAAGCATGCGCTTAGACATTTCAGCACACTAGCACTTACTGTGGATTGAGTTCAGAATATAAGGTCAGCTAAGACTTTGATCCTTACCAAACAGAAAACATGCTAACACATTATTGCCGTGACACACCATGCCATTGTGCTTTATGTACTAGCCGAAGGGGAGCAGAAGACAGCGTGTATCTTTTATATGCTGTCAGTATATTTGAAACTCTCTACGTGCTCGATAGTAGCTGCCTACTGTGAAATAATACAAGATGTTTAAGTTAATGAATTTCTCAGCGGTGGATCAGCCTTCATTAAGTTATGTTTTCTTTATTCCACAAACAGATCAGCCCATTACTCTCACTTGAAATATTTCACTTGTGTTGGTTTTTAAAAGCATTAAAGATGCTTTTACTGGCAAACAAAAGTGTCATGCACAGAAAACATAATATTAAGTAAGTAAGTATGTAAGTAAACTTTATTTATAAAGCACCTTTCACAGACAAGATTGATCACAAAGTGCTTTACAGTAAAACAAATAAAAACAACAACACATAAAATACTAAGCTGTATTGCTAGTTAAAGGCTAAAAAAAAAGATGTGTCTTCAGTTGTTTTTTTAAAGTTTCGACAGAATCCAAGGCTCTCAAGGCTAAAGGGAAAGAGTTCCAGAGCCTTGGAGCTACCACAGAAAAGGCACAATCACCTCTGATTTAAAAACGTGTTCTGGGAACAGTTAAAAGGTCTTGGCCTGAAGACCTCAGAGAGCGACCAGAAGTGTATGCATGCAATAGATCCTGGATGTAAGAGGGAGCTTGACCATGCACGGCTCTATAGGTAGTGATTACAATTTAAAAATGCACTCTAAAACCTATTGGTAGCCAATGAAGAGCCTTAAGCACAAGAATAATGTGCAATCTCCTGCTGGTCTTCTTGCTGCTGCATTCTGTAGCAGTTTGTCCACAGATGATTTGTATCAACAAGTTTACAGTACATTGCAATAATACAAATGTGAATAAATAAAAGCATGAACAAGCATCTCCATCTCTTTTTTAGAAACCACAGATCTGATCTTAGCAATGTTCCTGAGATGGAAAAACAGGAACGAACCACAGATTTCACATGACTGTTAAAACACTGTTAAAACTGTTAAATTTGTCAAAAATGACACCCAGATTTCGCACAACATTACAATCACAAAGTGATAGAGTCCCTGCTAAGGCCTGCCTAATCTTAGGGGTAATTCTTTCTAGGGCAAAAATCATCACCTCAGTTTTGTCTGAATTTAATTGCAAAAAATTGTCATTTCATTTGTTAATGGAGGCTAAACAAATGTTAACAGGGACAGTTTGTCTAATCTATCAGGGCTAAAAGATAAATATAATTGATGTCATCAGCATAACAATGGTAAGATATTTCTTCAAAACTACCAATAATCTTTCCAAGAGGAAGCATGTACAGACTGAACAGCAGGGGGCCAAGCACAGAACCTTGGGGCACACCACAGGACAGAGGAGCAGAGTTGGACATATATTTTCCTATGGACACATAGATAATAAGAAAACCAATCCAGAGCTGATCCAGTAATGCCCACAGTTGTTTTCAGTCAATCAGAGTGCAGTGATCAACAGTATCAAACGCTGCACTGAGATCTAGTAGGACCAGCACCGAACATTTACCCCCATCAGCAGCCATCAAAATAACATTAGAGATCTTAAGGAGAGTAGTCTCAGTTGAATGGTTTGTACAAAAGCCAGACTGAAACTTATCAAAGATATTATGAGAATCCAAAACATTATTTAGCTGGTTTGCAACAACCTTTGCTAAAATTTTCGAAATAAAAGGCAATTTAGAAATAGGCCTGTCGTTCTTAAACAAAGCTGCATCTAGCTTGTTCTTTTTCAAGATAGTACAGTGTTTATTAGCTTCAATACAGTAGCTGGTTGCATTTTATTTACTAGCTAACTCCTTGTCTGTTTGACAGGGTTAAGAATGACCTATCGTAGGACAAGGCAGGAAAACAAGCACAATTTTCAGAATATCACATGCACTTAAGTGCTTTCCACTGTTTTTATAAATGCGTAATTGTTAAAGTAATTTGTACACAAAATAAGAAAGATTCACTGGCTCCAGCTTTTGTAATGTAAATATATTTAATCTTCTATGATAGTAAGGCAGGTATTTTGGCTGTTGGCCTGTTGGTTGGACTAAAAAAGTAATTTGAAGATGTCAACATGGACCCTGAGAAACTGTGATCAGCATTCTTTTACATTTTATTTTAAAGTTCAAATAATTAATCAAGAAGATAATCTTCAGATTAATCAATATTACATGCTTCTGTTTTTGTGTGTGCGTGTGTGCATGTGTGTGTGTGTGTGTGTGTGTGTGTGTTTATCTCCACACTGTAAATCTGTGTCTACATACCTGCTGGGATGTTCTGAATTGACTGGGCAAGGCCAGCATGACTAAGCAGCCAAGAGAAGATTGAGCCAGCCAGCTGCAATGGCCCCAGGCTACCGAGGATATCATTACTGCGGGTGTGTAGCAGGCCAAAACGGGAGCCCCCAAGCGGAGTTTCATCAAGGTGGACCCCCATCTGCGGCGAGGGGGAGGATACCAGTTAACCTGTTGTCCTGCAGTGAGGAGAGGTATTAAGCGGCAGGTGGAAAGAGAAAGCATCCCGTGACTGAAAAGAGGTGGAAACGAGAAAGACACACTCAAACTGTGGAAGATTGTTTCTTTTGATTTCCCCTCTCTGCTTCTTTTGCAACTCGACAGGAAACCCTGTTGTGTGTTTTTGCATGTACATTTTACATACAGTGTAATATTATTATTTCCAACCCATGAGTCCCACTCTCCAGTATTATTTACTGCAATACAGCTTTTGCTTTAGTTACACACACAACAATGTACTTCAGAAAATTTCCATTCAAAGGAAATAGCCAGGATATTTTTAGTGCGGGCCTCTGACAGAACAACTTGATGCATGGCAGCTGGAAATGGCATCAGCAGTATCTTAATACAGGAATTGGACCGTCTCCCCTCCGTGAGGTAACCCATAGGCAATGAATCATGCTGCCTTGCTCCAGAGTCCTGTGGTCCCTGGGGCTGACAGTTTGACCGCTCCTCAATGTGGTCTCTCTCCTCTACACAAGCTCCTCCTATCCCCATCGCCACACATTCCAACCACTGGACCGGTCACGTAAGGTCAAGAATATAGAATAGAATAGAAGTTTGTAATGTATCTACTCAATGCTAGTTAGCAGAACATTGATTGCTGTTTCTGTTTCACATCCTGGAGCCTTTGCAGAGTAATGACAACATTTTGTGAAGTAAAACAGTGATGAGACTGATGACAAAAAACAACATTCAAGAGAAAGCTTTACAAACTGAAGGCATGGAGGAAGTGACAAATGGCCCTGAAAAAGGGTATTCCTGAGTGTCTCTGTTTGCTTGACTGTTTTGGCAGCTCAGACATGGAGCTAGTCTGGCAGTCTGCCTGGACTGGTTCTCTCTGGTCTCTCCTCCATACTGGTGGGTCACTGGAGTTTGGATCACTACAGCTTGCTGGTAACCACTTGGAGCCTCACCACTATGTGTTTGATTTAGCTTAGTCATTTATTATATACTGTACACATACACAGTACAAAAATAAAAAGTCTTAGATGAAAAACTTGAACTTGGTTGTAAAAAAAACGATGACAGAAGCCTAAAATAATGAATAAAATAATGCCAGAATTTAGTGCAATGATAATAGAAAGAAATGTGCTCCACCAATTGTACAGATATTTGTACCTTTTTAGAGAGCAGCACTGAGTTCATCAAATGCTCAGGCAAGCCCAAGTGATGTTAGGACAGTTCATCCGGTGCAAGAGCAGCCCTTGAGCAAGTGGTTTTGACACTGCCCTGGGCCATACTCCAGCTGAGTTAAACACACCCCGGCGTGTGTGTGTGTGTGTGTGTGTGTGTGTGTGTGTGTGTGTATGTATGTATGTGTGTGACTGTTTCTGTGTGTGAGAGAGACATGACACGTCTGAGGGTGTGATGTAGTCACTTCCTCCCACTGGACTGAGTGCCTGTTGTCAGCTTGACCCTGCGCCAGTTAACCCCTCGCCACCTCTGGCACTGCAGGCAAGGGCCCCGGGTGTGTGTGTTTGAGAAAGAGAGAGAAAGACAGATTGTATGTGTGTAGCATGTGTGCTGGCAGACCACAGGTGTCTGGTCACAGTGTCAGGGTGTTAAGAGGTCTTCTGAGAGAGGCCCCCCCGACTCTCAGCATCTGTTTCGGAGGGAGGGAGCAGCAGAAAAGAGGAGGAGAGGTTGGCAAGGGTTACCATCACATACCCTGGGGGCTTGTTGGGGGGGGCAGTAGCTGACAAGCAGGTGCCTATGTTGACAGTAACCCTTCATACTTGAACCCCACCTCCTCCCAAACACACACACACACGCACACACACACACACACGCACACAGCACACACACAGCACACACAATAAATTCTGGAGAGGCAAGTGTAATTGCAGAGCCTGATTGGAGAGAATACAGAGGGAATCCCCTTTTACACACACACACACATCATTGGATCTTTTTGCTTGGGGTCAAAGGTGAGAGAAAAAGAGGAGAGCGCACCAACTCTGACATTTCCTGCTGTGTGTTTTGTATGCACAATGTCCACGGATCATGTGAACACATGCTACAAGTATAGTTTACAAGGATAATCATGCAGTTTTTCCCCCCCCCCCAAGACAATGTATAATTAATATTCTGGAGACATGCAACTGTACTTGAAACTCTACAGCATTTATACTTCAAATGTATGTTTTCTAAAAAGAAATATGAGTGTCTGTGTTTGTTAATGAAACCCATTTGGACCAAATGTTAGTTAGTCAGGTGTACCGGTGCATGTCTGGGAATGATTATTTTGCTAAGAAGGGGGGAAGGCAGTACACAGCGGGAGGTCGAGGAAAATTGGAACAGCTGTTGATTAACATGAGTGCTCTCTCTCTTTCTTTTTTAACCCTTTTTCAGTAGAGGAGGAAGAGGAAGATGAGGAGATGATGGAGGCAAAGCCAGGCCCCGAGTCGGAGCAGCAGGATGAAGATGACAATAGGGAAAACAAAGAAGGTACAAAGCACAGATGGATTGAGTAAAAATGGTTAACCACCTCATTAATTAAGTGTTCTTAAATTCAATACTTTTCCTCATGCATAAATTAACTCTCTGTAGCAGTTGTACCCCCAATTACTGCAAACAGAAAACTTCCAAATCGTTATCCTCCAGTCTTCTCCTTCCCTCAACTTTTCACATGTTGGTCAAACTGTCACGAAACGCCGTCACTTGTGTGTGACACCCTCTGCCAGTTAGTGGGTGTATCAGATGGAAGGCTGGGGGTAGGTTACAGTGGGGGTTAAGGCGGGTTCATCATATCAGTTCCATGGCATGTGGGGGTCAGCACTGACCCCAACCACACTTCAAAGTGGAGAGGAATGGAGAAGTGTGTGTGTGTGCAATTGCATGTGGATGATTCATGTAGTGAAATATATAATATTTTTGGGTGGATAAAAATACACGTAATGGATACACAGATGAATACACATAATATACACATAATATATGTGCATAAACACAATCCTGACTGTACTGAATGCGACTCAAACACACACACACACACACACACACATAAACACATAGTCATCCGTCTCCTCTCCATCCTGGCCTATTAGAAGGTCTGGCCTTTGATCTCTGCCACTCGATTCACTGAGTCTTTTCTGACAACTCGTAAGAAATACAAAGGGATGTGGGGATCAAAGTCAAGAGGCAGGGTAAAGGTCGATATATATGACTATATGTGTGTCTGTGCGTGCTTGTGTGTCTAGAATTGCATGTGTGCTTGGGGACAGTGACTTCAAAAACTGGACGCCGTGCTGTGCAGCCATTACGTTCAAAGGGAGGCGGGACGCTCAGAGGGCTTTGTTATTCTCTTGTTTATGAAGTTCTCACTGTAGGGCTTTATTAGAAAAGATACATTAGGAACTGTTTGTAGTTTATTATGTCCTGAATGTGATTCTGGTTTTGATAGGGATAAAGTGAATGTTAATAAGACATTGGAAACACATGGATGTACTCTGTTTTACCGAAGTAGACATGACAGTACCGCGCACAGTACAGTACGATTCTGCAAGGCATTTGCACTATTGTCAGTAATTCAAAGTAGGATGTCACAATGTAGGATGTGACAGCTATTTCAAAATAAAAATGTACCTTTATTTTGCAGGTACCATCAAATACTATTTATATAGTTTTGTTTTGTTTGTTAATATGGATAGAAGTTAAGAATAGTATACTGGAGAGGAAGCTGGTGCATCCCAAGAAAATGTACGCAGGCACAGAGAAAACATGCCACGAGCTGAACCCAGAACCCTTTTTGCTGTTAGGGTTCACCACTGCACCACCGTGTCACATTTTAATTACTATAATAAATGTAATATCTTTGAGATTTGGACTACTGTTCGAACAAAATAAGTTATTTTAAGATGTCTCTTTGGGCTTCAGGAAAGTTGGTGTGCACTGTGCACAATGTATGCACACAAATCTTTCTCACATGCTGGTGTCTTTATGTCTGTGTTCCTTCCACCAGGCTCATTTCCAGTTCTGCGTGAGCTGACAGAGGAGGAGAGGCAGCAGATCCTGCACTCATCTGAATTTCAGAGTTTCTTTGACTGCAGCATCCGGGTGATGGAGAGAGCTCTGGCTGAAGACAGCAACATCTTCTTTGACTACGGCGGCCGGGAGCTGGAGGACAAAGAGGGGTAAGCAGAGAAGAGGCGAGTGGGGGCAGGGAGGAAACAGTGTTTGGATGCAAGAGCACATGTGAATGTTTACTTGCATGCCTCAAACTATGACATGTGCAAAGACTGACTCATGCCCTCTGTGTCACTCTAGGGGCCTTGAATCTCCTTTGTTCTTTAAAATACATTCTAAAATTTCCCTTGGGATGAATTAAGTATCTATCTATCTATCTATCTATCTATCTATCTATCTATCTATCTATCTATCTATCTATCTTCCTGCTGATGTCACACTCACAGGAACTTAAAACTCCTGTGAGCTGACAACATTTATGTCTTAAAGATCATTGTCTTACTATATGATGAGTTGCCTCCAAATGGAGGTTATCAAAGTGTTGGTTGAAGTTATAAGAGTGCAAAGCAGTTTTAGTATATTGCTGTGTTATTATAGAAGAATGCAACTCAACTTTGACCACTGCAGCCACAGAGAAGCATCAAGCCTGTGGTCAAATAGAGATTATGTTTAAAATAAGCCATGGCCAAGTGCTTCACTTTCATCAGTGCTCTTCTTTTTTTTCCATGCACATTCTATTTTTGAAATTGTAACCACATGACCGCCATTTCACTACATTGTTTCGTTAATATTCATTCTCACATAGCATTGCAGACAAAGTGGATTTTTCACACATATTAATTTGCACTCAAATATGAGTGTTTTTTCAACTAAAGGTCTAGTAACATTTCCCTGACAGAGTTATCATGAACGAATAGACAGGTGTGGTGATACAACTTACTGAAATGACGCAACAATTTTGCACAAGATCTAGTTTGACCACAGGCAACACGTTGGCTGAAATGACTGACTCACAAGGGTAAACAGCCAGTCAGACTGCTCTCTCTCCAAATTCATCTGTTGTCAATTCAATGCGCTGAATCAGCTGATGGCCGCTGTTAGGGGCTGACTAGAACCAACACATCTTAAAAGCTTTGGGCAACATGCACGGCTGTCAACTTGGAGTGTCAGGACCTTTAGAGGCCTTTTGTGTACATAAGATGACATTTTTTATTTTAACTGAGCTTCATTAACACATATTGTATGCTTGTCTTAATATTTTACAACATCACCTTTTTTAAACTTTTGTTACCAAGGTGACTACTTTTGACTTAACCTCACTATAGTTATGTATGCAGGTTATCTCATGTTATCTTCTGTCTTTTTTCAGAGACTTGGGTAGTGGCTCCAGTCTGTCCTTCAGCCGACTCTTCTACGATGAACACTGGTCGAAACATCGTGTAATCACCTGCCTTGACTGGTCGCTTCAGGTGAGGCCTGCAGTCTTGTGTATATCCCTTTGAATTCAAATGATGCATTAAAAACATTTCCTTCCATTTTCCACAACAGTGCTTTCTCACGTCTTGGCACCAATTATGCAGGTGTTAAGATTTATTAAAGACCCCACCCCACCCCCCCCCCCCAATTCTCTCTCTCTCTGTCAGTATCCTGAGTTGCTGGTTGCCTCCTATAACAATAATGAAGATGCTCCTCATGAACCGGATGGTGTTGCCCTAGTATGGAACATCAAATTTAAGAAGGCCACACCAGAGTACATCTTTCACTGTCAGGTACTTACACTTATCAAACCACACACATATTTACATAACTATAACTAGAATATGATGGCAGGACATGACGTTAGTTTTGCTTTTTGTGTATGTTTCTCTGTTCTGTCGATGGTAAGTTGCAAGCATGAGCCTACAAACAACTGCCACAGAGATACACAAGAGAACAAACCATATTCCATCTTCCTCTCATCTTCCTGAGTACTATTCTTCTTTTTCATTTTTCATACCTTATATGGCAACCCAACAGTCAGTCCATCCGGTAATCTACAGCTTGTTCCTCTTTTCTACTCTAAAATGACTGCCCCTTTGTGACTGAAAAGTGGAAGAAAGGGAAATGAAAGGCAGCTCCACATGCATTCATTTGGCCCTCCAGATTGGATTATAGCTGAACGCTGCCACTGGACGAAACATAGGTTTTGGGAAAGAAAGAAACTCACTGATGGGCGAGATGCTTATAGCAAGTGACACTGAGAAAAGGGATAGAAGGATTGGGTGTGAGGGCTTCACGGCTCCCACGAGACAGCCAAGGCCATATAGAGAGGTCTTGGTAGTAATGATGTGGCCTACCACTTCCTAATCCAACGCTGCCACATGTGTGTAAGCCCACCCACATTGATGATGCGTCTAATGTCAGCAGTGCTGTGTTTCCTAATTATGTCGTCCCTGCAAATGTGGAAATGCACCTGTAATAGTATTAATGACACCTCACTGCTCGGGAAATAATATTAGAAATGCACACACATTCTCTCGGGTTTAAGCTTCATCCAAACAGGGGAAATAGATTTTTTCTCCCATTTGCAAACACATACAGAACCACATATTTCTGCAGACCGCACGCTGCGTGCAAATATTCTGATATGAAGCTAGCTCCATAATGGATTTTTAAAGCACTCCGTTCTTTTACTGCACAATAATTTATGTTGCTGCTGAAATCCATCTTACGGATAGATTACCATGATGCATCTTGTAGCTGTAGGATTCAGTAGTTTTTCCATGTGGTTTTCTGATGGAATATGTACAGTACATCTGAATTTATTGACAATGTGGTTTCTGAGCATGCTGATCTGTGAACCATCAGTGTTGAATATTAGACGTTTGGGAACATGGCTATTTGTGTAAGTGGCTGATAAAGTGCTTAGTTTATCAAAAGGGGGCAATCAGCTGCAAATGTCTACAACAGAGGTGAACTGTGCTCAAGTGGAGACAGGATCACTGGAATACAATGCCATCTGTTTGCATTAAAAACAGAGAAATAGTTATCTGTGACATAACAAAGCATCATCATTAGTGTTTGTTTTTGATTTTCCAACTCATACAAACCACTTCTACAACACTTCTGAGTGTTTACTGGAAAGATTTGCATTAAATGAAGTGATATCAGATGGAGAACAGACAGAGAGAACAGAAACTCCCAAATGGCCCACTTTCCTACCACCCCCATGTTAGTCAGTGAGTTAGTGTGGCCTCGAGCTGTGCTATGGTCTTTTCATGGGGGGAAAAAATGTGAATGAAAGAAAAAAACAAAAAAGAAAGATATAGTGGGGAGCAAATGAGCAGGGACTTAGAAATGGAGTGCTCAATAAACAGTAGAGGAACAACGAAGATAAAAATAAAATAGATTGGAAAGAAAAAGAAAGTAGATGTTGCAAATCATTTGGAATCAGCCCTGACATCCCCTGTCAAAGTTGGATTTGGATGAAAGGAGCACAGGAGCGTTTAGACAAGAGGAAAGAGGAGTAGAGACATTTTTTCTTGCTCTTTCTTTCTGCGGGGCCTTTCATAAATGCAAACAGAGTCGCGACTGCCTAGTTAGCCGCGGATCAGATGGCTCTTAATGTGTGAGCATGTTCTGCCGTTTAACCCCCCAAAACCACAGGGCTTCGTGCCTCATTCCTCTCTTTCTCCACTTTCTTCTGTTTTTCTTTTCATAGGTAGATGGCTGAATACTATCTGTGTGTGTGCACATGTTTATGTGAGTATCGTGCACACGTGTAAAGGCTGTGGCGTGTCTGTGTGGACGATACAAAAGAATGACAGTGCTGGGTCGGTATTGGAGGGTTGGGGTTTGTGGTTAAGGTCTGGTTCAGCAGGGTCTTTATTGTATAAGGCTATGGCTTAGAGAAGGCTTCATGTTTCAGATAGGGTTTTGGTGAGGTCAAGCTTCTATATTTCTGGCTGTGCGCAGTTTGGTGAATGGGCTTAGCAATGCAAAAACTGTCCTTTATTACAGATTAGTGACTTTTACACAGACCTTGTTTATTTGCACTGGACATTACACAATCATTTGTTAATTAGCTGGGTTTTACTTTGAGGTAGCCTTGTTGGGATTTATGTCTTTGACTTGCATGTGTGATGCATGTGATGATGGTGTTTTCAGCCTCTTTTCCTGTCTTTACACTTTTATTTTTTTTACCTTACCTTCTTTATTACAGACATTCACATGAATACTGTGGCTTTCTCGCTTGTTATCATGGTTGCGTGGTCAGTTGCTTGTAAAGTGGATTTTGTTTTTGGCTTTTCGCATGAAAACTAAAATATTTCAAAGCAATTTAAAGACAAATTTCAAAATAATTGAACTGCAGATTTATCAATTCCTTCCAAAACAGTTTTCATATATAGATTCAGTTTTACATTTACATATCTTTACATTTGGTTATTGATACCGCTTTTCAGCTATTGTGATTCTTTTTGATGTTTTATTATGTACTGGTTAATGTAAAACTTATTTTATTATATAATACAATGTTTATACAAATGAAATGTATCATTGTTCTTTAACTCTGCTCGATTTTGTGTGCATAAACTAAATTTGAATTAAACAATATCTCGGTATACTAAGGAGCCTTGAACAATCCCCTTAAGGACCCCTGGTAGTTTCATGACCCCACTTTAGGAGCCCCTGATCTGTGATATAGTGAAGGAAGTGTGCAATCCATCAGTGTGTGGGTTGGGTTTGTTCTTTAGGAAAGGGGTTGCCGCTGCTGTGGATTCTGGTACCAGTTGAGCATGCCTCCCCTCATCACATCCCTCTCAGCAGTTGGACCCATCATCGCCCCATCCCAGTTGGGTCCAATCTTGTAACTTCACACCAGCCTCTCAAGTGGGCAAAGTCACACCACATTAAAGGGCCGGTTTGACTTAAAACCTCTGCTGAACCCCTCAAACCACACGCCTCCCTGTAACAACCCCCGCCGCTACTGTCATATCCCATTGCACTCAGTCATAGTTTTATTAATACCTTGCTGCCTTGTGTCAGTCCCGAGGCCTTTGACACTTCCAGAAAGGTTGAGTAAGAGAAGCAGAGCAGGAGGAAGAGAGTGGGCTAATGTAGAGCGAGTTAGAGAAGGCCTGTGAATAATGCTATTGCACTGTTCTCTTTGGAGGATGAAGCTGCATTGTGTTCAGAAAGCTTAGCAGATAAGTCCTGTAAATGCTTGCTGGGCACATGGGTTAAGAATGTGTGGTTGTATTTAATTTGTGGCACACTATAAGGATGTAGCTTCTACTGGCTGTTGATGTTGATTTTTTTGGTAAATTATATTTTGTACATCTTTAGCTGTGCTGATTAGAGGTTGTTTTAATTGGTATTATATGAAAAATAAATAAAAGCAGTCAATCTTTCCAATGTCTGTTGAGCATTATGGAAGAAGTCTGGGTATTGAATCCAATACTTTTTAAGTACCAAGCTTGAAAATCAAAATTTGACATTTAAGTATTGGTTAAATTCTTTTCTAACCTGAATCAGGGAACTTTTTCATTTTATTTAGGTAATGTTCTTTTTATTTTCTTTAATAGTCTTGCATCAGCAGTTTGGCTTAGAGTTTGAGTTAAAGAAAGAGTTAAATGTTTTAGGAATTATGTAAATATCGCAATATTCTAGATATAAATTTGTTTGGAAAAAGGAGCTCTAAGAGGCAGAGAAAGGCTTGTTTGTGTTCCCATAGCCTCCTCCTCATGCTTTTGCTCTGTCAAACCCTCATTCTTTGCCTGGTGAAATTGAGACTCTGCTTGGTATTTCTCTCTCCTTGCCAGAAACCACAGAATGACAAAATCCATGGGGTGTCATAAACGAGCGAAGCCAGGGGGAGAAAGGGAGGAGAAAGGTGGTTGGGAGGAGGGGGGAGGTTGAGAAGCGGGGATGTAAGTAAAGACAGTCAGATCCATCTGGTCCTGATAAGACAGAGTGGAAAACAGATGAGTGCGGTGAATGGGGGGGGAATGCAGTGTGATGCAGCGTGGATCTACTTGGGAGGAGATACTGTCTGGCATGCCCTATCAGCCCCCCACCCACCCACTCACCCCTTTTCTTCTCACCATAGCACTCTTGCTCCATTTCTGCCTTCTCAAGCCCACTTAAGCAACAGTTTGTTGCCTGGGGAAAGATTGAAAGAAAGGAGGAGACAACAAAGGAGGGAGTGTTCATCTCTTTCTAGCTTTCTTTCTCTCTCTGTCATTCCTTCGAATCTCTCTAATCCCTTGCTGGGTGCCATCTTTCATCAGAGCCTACCATGTGTGTATTATCCTGTAGAGAACACTTCCCATCAATATAATAAGGGCTGCCAGAAGCACTTAGCCTTGTGAGCCTGTGTGAGATATGGTAGATGATACTTTGTGTGTGTGAGTTTCTCCCTCATACGCGCACACACACACACACACACACACACACACACACACACACACACACACACACACACACACACACACACACACACACACAGACACATGGCAGACCTTGCCCGAGGAAAGAAATGAAACCCACTGTTCTGACTGCAAGAGTGTCTCCCTGTAAAACTTCCACAATTCATCTCAGGCCCACTATACCGATGTGACGCTCTATGCTGCTTTTTCTTCCGGGAGCTGTCACTCCCCACATCCTCTCCATTTGGGCTGGCAAGAGATGACTTGGTAGGTGTCTGACCCATGCTGCATATGAGATGAGAACCATCCACAGAGCCACTTGTTTTTTTTTTCATTTCGAAATGAAATGTCAGGCTCTGTATCAATTCAGCCCTGACATGGAGATGCAATCATAGCAGGAGTTTTGTCGACATGAGAGTTGTTGAGGTGTTATTTAAACAGGCGTGGTGCTTGTGTGACTGATATGTCCAAACGTATCAATCTGAATTGAAGAGGAGCTGCGGGGGATGGGAGGAGTGTGGCTGCATTTGATTTAAAGGAAATGTTCAACATTTTGTGAAAATGTGCTTATTCAGGATTTGAAAGAAGATTGATACCACTCTGAAGTGTGTGCACTTAGTATGAAGCTACAGCCAGCAACTGGGCTAGCTTAGCTTAGCACAAAGATTGTAAACGGGAAAACAGCTAGCATGTTTAAGTGAGCTTTAGAGGTAACGGCACCCCTAAAGCTCACCAATTGCGTGGATGCAGATTCAGTAGCATTTACAGTATTGCTATCCAAATCTTCCGTACAATTTTTGGTAGCCTATACTGCATACTACTGCATATTTTTAGCTATAAAAAACATTCGAAATGTTCAGCTCGCCAAGGACATTTGTGCTTGTATTTAACTTTTCTCCACCATATATAGTTTTGAAAATATTAAGCTTTTTTCTTTTTACATTAAAAGTGGCTTCTTCCACTTTTCAATGCTACTGCTCCCACATACTTTCCCCTACAGACATCATTCAAGAAACTATGAAACTATTCACATAACCTTTAACTATTAGAAAAATTATTTAGCTTTTTGATATCTTTTACAGCTTTTCAGTTATCACTGTTTAAGTGTAGTGCTTCTTTAGGCCTCCTTAAACAACCTCAATATTTCTGGACAAAAACAAAGAGTAACTAAATTAAGAGTTAACTTTATCCACATAAATGATATGTTAATATGTTCGGAAATGCTTTCAGGTGCTCACGGTGAGGTCATTACAGGTAAAAGCCAGTAAATTAGAATATTTTGAAAAACTTGATTTATTTCAGTAATTGCATTCAAAAGGTGTAACTTGTACATTATATTTATTCATTGCACACAGACTGATGCATTCAAATGTTTATTTCATTTAATTTTGATGATTTGAAGTGGCAACAAATGAAAATCCAAAATTCCGTGTGTCACAAAATTAGAATATTGTGTAAGGGTTACATTTTGAAGACACCTGGTGCCACAAAGTAATCAGCTGATTAACTCAAAACACCTGCAAAGGGCTTTAAATGGTCTCTCAGTCCAGTTCTGAAGCCTACACAAACATGGGGAAGACTTCAGATTTGACAGCTGTCCAAAAGGCGACCATCGACACATTGCACAAGGAGGGAAAGACACAAAAGGTTATTGCTGAAGAGGCTGGCTGTTCTCAGAGCTCTGTGTCCAAACACATTAATAGAGAGGCAAAGGGAAGGAAAAACTGTGGTCAGAAAAAGTGTACAAGCGATAGGGATCACCGCGCCTAGTCAAGATTGTGAAAAAGGGTGTGGACAGCTGCTGGAGTCAGTGCTTCAAGATCCACCACCAAGAGACGCTTGAAAGACATGGGTTTCAACTGCCGCATACCTCGTGTCAAGCCACTGTTGACCAAGAAACAGCGAAAAGCGTCTCACCTGGGCTAAGGGAAAAAGAGCTGGACTGCTGCTGAGTGGTCCAAAGTCATGTTTTCTGACGAAAGCAAATTTTGCATTTCCTTTGGAAATCGAGGTCCCAGAGTCTGGAGGAAGACAGGAGAGGCACAGGATCCACGTTGCCTGAAGTCTAGTGTAAAGTTTCCACCATCAGTGATGGTTTGGGGTGCCATGTCATCTGCTGGTGTCGGTCCACTCTGTTTCCTGAGATCCAGGGTCAACGCAGCCGTCTACCAGCAAGTTTTAGAGCACTTCATGCTTCCTGCTGCTGACCTGCTCTATGGAGATGGAGATTTCAGGTTCCAACAGGACTTGGCGCCTGCACACAGCGCAAAATCTACCCGTGCCTGGTTTACGGACCATGGTATTTCTGTTCTAAATTGGCCAGCCAACTCCCTGACCTTAGCCCCATAGAAAATCTGTGGGGTATTGTGAAAAGGAAGATGCAGAATGCCAGACCCAAAAACGCAGAAGAGTTGAAGGCCACTATCAGAGCAACCTGGGCTCTCATAACACCTGAGCAGTGCCAGAAACTCATCGACTCCATGCCACGCCGCATTAATGCAGTAATTGAGGCAAAAGGAGCTCCAACCAAGTATTGAGTATTGTACATGCTCATATTTTTCATTTTCTTACTTTTCAGTTGGCCAACATTTCTAAAAACTCCCTTTTTTGTATTAGCCTTAAGTAATATTCTAATTTTGTGACACACGGAATTTTGGATTTTCATTTGTTGCCACTTCAAATCATCAAAATTAAATGAAATACACATTTGAATGCATCAGTCTGTGTGCAATGAATAAATATAATGTACAAGTTACACCTTTTGAATGCAATTACTGAAATAAATCAAGTTTTTCAAAATATTCTAATTTACTGGCTTTTACCTGTATATTGATACCACATATTCTTTAGGCTTTTTCACGCCTCTTCAATTAGAAGTTTACCAGGGCTCTTTCAGTTGATGAAGATATTATACTATGACTTCTTTACCATTTTTTGTCAATATTCTATACTGTAACTTTTGAATGGCTTTTCAACATAATTTATTTTATGGCACACTATCTCTGTGGTTAGCACCAGTAAGTAGTCACTGCGGACTCTGACCCAGGTTTGGTACCCAGTCCAAACTGGCCTTTTTCATGATGTTGTTTTTGACATACTATACTATGACTTTATCACTATTTTGACTATAATTTTTTTTTACATATAATAATATGACTTTTTAATGTTTTTTTTTTTTACATACTATGCTATTACTGTTTTCAACATAAATACTTTGGTGGTATGCTGGCTCTGTGGTTAGCACTGCTGCCCACATGTAAGTAGTTATTGCATACTCTGACCCATGTTCAATACCCAGTCAAGGCTGCCCCTTTTCATGACGTTTTTTTTAAAATACTACACTTTGGCTTTTTAATGACTTTTTTGACATTTTTTGACATATCATAATGTGACTTTTTTATTGGTAATAAAAAAGTCAGTTTAGTAGGCCATTTAAAAAAATGTCATGGTAAGGAAAGTAAAAAAAAAAAAGTAATCAGTCATAGTATAGTATGTCAAAAAAAGTCTTAGTATAGCATGTTGAAAAAAGAGAAAAAGCCAATATAAAGTCATAGTAAAAAAAAATCAATAAAAAAGTTATAGTATAGTATGTCGAAAAAAGAGCTAAAAAAGTCATATTATGGTATGTAGAAAAAAGTCATAGTATGTCGAAATAAGTTATAGTATAATATGTCAAAAAAAGTGATACAAATCATGGTAGTCATGGTATTGTATGCTGAAAAAAGTCATTAAAAAGTCATAGTATACGTTAAAGAAAGGTCATAGTACAGTATAATATGTTAAAAAGCCATTAAAATTTCAAAGTGTAGTGCGTATGTAAAAAAAAAAAGCATGAGACATAAAGGCTTGTACAGTTGCCTGGTGCGTGGTCTCGTTGGGACAGCCTACCTACAATGTAACAAACATTTAAGTTAACATAACTACCACAATAACATGACGTGTATTTGTATGTGATTTTCATGGGTAATGTAGCCTATGCATTTCTATGTACACAGTCATCTAAGATGCACAAGCAGTGAGACACCTGTTTTATTACATAGACTTGAGCGGTTGCACAGTTGCATTCAGTCTCGTTCAGTAGCGTGGTGCACGGTCTCCTTGTGACAGCCTACCTACCATGCAGCCTGCAACATTCACTTCCCTAACATTTAACTTAACATAACTACCAAGATAAAATGACGTGTATTTGTATGTTATGTACTTCTAATCGATGTGTGAATTGCCATGAACAAAAATCATCTAAGATGCCCTAGAAACAAGATGGTTATAGATAACATTAGACTCGAGCGGTTGCATTCGGCCTTGTTCAGTAGCCTGGTGCGCGGTTGGTCACCAATCTACAACTCTTCAACAACTCTTTCGGTGCTGCTCAGCTCGTGGTAGCCCATTTCCTTTTTCAACGTACTCTATTTTGTTGCACGGTGGCTCAGTGGTTTGCAATGTTTCAACTACACCAACAAGTAAGAAGTGGAGACTGTGACCCTTGGTTTGACACCCATCCAGGTCTGGCAGTTTTTTGTGGAGTTTGCATGTTCTTTCAGACTTTGTTTGATAGACTATACTATGAATTTGTATCACTTTTTTTCGACGTTCAATGTTCAGCTCTTAAAGGAAATTTTTGCTTATATTCAACTTTTTCTACCATTTATACTTGCATACAGTTTTTGTTTTATTACTGTTTAAGTTTAGTGCTTCTTTATGATTTTTCTGGGGTTTTTTCGAGGCTGCTCATTGTGGGTGAAGTCACAGCTACAGTACAGCTGAGAAAGAATATCAATAATATAATACTATTTTTTAAATCTTTAACTTGCTCTCAAAGCCACAATTTTTACTTCTCATACACTTCAATACATTATTGATATTATTCAACATTTCAATGAAATTCATAATAATTAAAAATATTCACACTTTTCCAACTATTCTCACTACTCACCTTCTTCTCACGCAATCATGCCAGCAATTTAATTTAGCCTTAGGAATGAACCTTTTCAACATTCCCAAGCATTTTCTGCAGGAAATGCATTTTCTAGTTAACAACTTGTAACTCATTTGTTTAATACGTACAAAAACCAGGGTGTAAAAACAACAATTTGCCTTTTTATGTGGGTTTACCTACCGAATTAGTAACTTCTTGTAGCATCAGATGGTTGTCTGG
Source organism: Percina caprodes (assembly GCA_013375575.1). Taxonomy (NCBI): domain Eukaryota; kingdom Metazoa; phylum Chordata; class Actinopteri; order Perciformes; family Percidae; genus Percina; species Percina caprodes. Next base: position 2,747,440 of record JABXJD010000056.1, on the reverse strand, counting down.
CAACTGCTTATCGCCAAGAAATAGTCCAGGCTAGATGTTTTTTTACGTCGGCTGCTGGTAGCAGCTTCATATTTACCTTACAGACATGAGAGTGGATCTTCTCATTTAACTGTCAGTAAGAAAGTATTTCCCAAAATGATGAACTTCAATTCAGTATATTAGCTTTACACATGAAATATTTCATGCAGTCATGTTTAAACATTAAAATAAATTTTCTCAAATACTGCAGATCCAAAAGTTTTTGAGCCATTGATGGCTCATAAATTAATATAAAGTAAACAGAAAGACTACAGAAATCCAGCTGAAACATAACTAAGCGCTCCATAATTCAGCTCTAAAGTCATTAATTTCCTACATGACATTCAAATTGAGAATCTGCTTTAGAGTGTCAACCAATTTCCCTTGAGCTTAAATCACAAACTTCCTTATAGCGCGGGACAAATTGATCTTATTTCAGCACCAAATGACATACAGTACATTAAAAAGGCATAGAACTCCAAAACATATGTGTCGATGTGACATTTGATTAGAAGCTTTTAGAGAGAATGGCTTTTATGTCAAGTCGCTGCTGGCAGGCGCCTCAAAGCGCACTATTGGAACAAAGCCGGGCTAATTTTCAGTAGCTCTTTCTCTGAGCCTGAGAGTACATGAGGGCAATGATGGCATAACATGTGGTTTCTCAAAGAGTTGATTCAGAGTTTAGTTAGGATTTTTCCTCTTAAGATGGGGACACTGATAGGGCTTAGGAGTTAAACTAACATATGGAGGAAATAGAGGGGGCTCTTGATTTGATTTAGCTTCTCTTTGTCATTACTAATGTGGGGTAGAGATGTTTATTTAGCGTCATAACTGCTGGAAGAGAGCAGGGATGTTTCCTATTTGTGTTTGCATATGCTTGTAGATTTGTGTGTTTATTTTACATTTTTGTTGGTGTTAATAGTAAAAAAAAAAGTGCATATTGATTTTTACTGGACAGATCAAAGAGGAAGGTTTCTGCAGTGAGTTTAAAGATAACAGTATTAATATATATGAGGTAATATAGAGTAGAGTAGACAGAGTACAGAGTACAACATAAATTAGATATTTAAAATTAAAATGATAAATGACACTTTTATAGCGGTCTTGTGGTTTCTATCTCTTTAGGCAGAAAGACTTGACTAGGAGGCTTCAACAGAGTAAGCAACAAAGAGTAACCAACAATGGAGGTAAAAGTATTAAAGGAGTTGAAGAAATAGTTTTTTTTCAGCCAATTAGCTTACCTTATGGTGCGTTCCATTTACCTCGGAGGTGGGAGCTGGTAATGACGTCACACCTGAGTTGACCGTGTTCCAGCAATAAGTCAGAAAACCAGATAGAAGATAGACAGCTCTGTGTGTGCAACTGATTTCATAAGACAGAAGTGTTAATAAACAGTGTATTGTTTGTCACACAGCTTTTACTACTTTTGATGCTCGGAGCAGCCATGCTGGATTGTAATGTCAGGTTGATGAGGTTCTCGTCAGAAATCTGACTTCAGGGGGCCTTTTAAGTTGAGATTTCCAACTTTCCAGTTCAACTGTATTTGCCATAAGCATAAAGAGTGGAAGCAGGGGGAACCAACTTGCCCAGCTTTAGAACTGTCGTTTTTATGCTTAGCTGTTGCCACTAGCCTTTTATTTAATGGACACCTGTGAGAGTGGTATGAAACTACTCAAGCCAAATAAGCATATTTCCCCAAACAATTTTTTATAGCTACGGTATTTAGATATTGTATGTGTTTCCTTCACTCTGCTTTCCTGTCTCTTCCAAAGGGTAAAGATTGTTGAGAGTTCCCCTACTTTTTGAATACTGATAACTGGTTGTCGCGGTGGAACCATGTGCGTGTGCGTGTGCGTGCGTGTGTGTGTGTGTTTGTGAACCCACAGTATTTAGTGTTTGTGCACAGAGATGACAGAGGGCAGGACGTGGGTTCATTAGCCCACTGATAGAGTTTTATGGAGGGGTGGGGAGGGGAGAGAGGCAGGCCTCAGACATCAGCCTGTCAGACAACCACAGAGGGTAAAGGTCATCCCAAATCTCTTTAAAGTGATCAAGTTAAAGGCAGACTCATCCATGTGTGCTTGAGTATGAGAGCTGTTGTCTTGACATTTGGCCTTAAGTACTTTTACTGTTAAAAACCTTGCAATACTTTTTGAACTTTTCGTCCCCATACACATAGATTAGTAAGTTAGGAACATTTTCTTAAACTGTCCACATACAATTTAGAAAACAGGTTACAATAATTACAGTTTAGCTTGTCTACTCCTGTGTTCTGAAGACAGTTATATATGCTTTGGACATTAAGTTAATGCAGTTATTGGTGCTTTTACTGCTCATATTACATACATCTGGCAAAGCAACTTACACAATTTCTAATGTGAATAATAATATCTTATGTCCATCAAATCCTGCGTGTTAATATTTGCTAATAAACCTGAATTCCTGATCCTTTTTTATCTGACCATCTAAATAAACTTTTCCAAAGACTGCCTCCTTGCCGCCTGACGAGCAACTTTATTTTTATCACCAAAGTTCAGTTTATTTTGAGCCTCAACATCTGAAGCGAGTCCCGAGCCATTCGTCTGGAAGCTGTGACTCCTCAGAAGAAACAAAAAAGGGAGAAAAAGAGTGTTTAGTGTCAGTTTCTTTTTCTCTGGTTTGTTTTCCAGTCTCCTCTCAAAACGAACTGGGGTTTGGAGCTGGCTGCTTCGCACATGGTGTGGTTGCTGGGACACAGAGAGAGAGAGAGCGGGCGAGAGCGACGGAGAAAACTGAAAAAAATAAATGAAAAATAAGACAAATGTTATGCTATTCCAAAACATGAACTCCCATTGTTAGATTTCTTACCTATCTAGTACAGCTACTACCCACATTGCATATTGGCACATTAATGCCTTGTGTCTAACAATTTAAAAACTGATGTTTTAAATAAACAGTCTCAGTTAATATACTGTAATGTTTGTTAACCAATATTCCATATAAATTGGACAATGTCAGTGTGTTTTTAAAGGAGTCACTCCTATGAGGGTTACTCAAGTATGACTGTTAATAGTGTTCATAAAGTTAATCAAGTATGAATTTGGAATTTTCTTCTATTTCTAAAACTTATATTCATCGTAGTCTTACTGTCTATTAATCCACTAATTCCAAGTAGTAGTATCATTGCCAACCATGCAAACCATTTGCAACATTTGTAATGAATACTATACTACAATATACAATGTATTCACATAAGTCTTGTAAACACTGCCTTGTTAATCCAGTGATTAATTTGGGAGAATTCTGATAATAATGACAAGATTTGCCTCCAAACACAGACTCAGAGCTGTTGTTCCAACAACAAAATGTCTGACGTACTGTTTTCTGGAACACTTAAACTGTCAACGGCGGTTCTTCCAATAAAATCTACGACTGTATTGGGCAACAATTCTTTTGCGAAATTCACCCTGCATGTTTTTATACTTTGACTGTTTTTAATTGTGATGCATGTCTGTGAGCTTCTTGTTTAACGCTGTCTTGGCCCCATTTTAACTGTGAATTATTGTTTCTCTCAACATGATTATGCTGCTTTACTAGGTGGGTGAATGCAGGAATGAATTTGTCAATGCATAACACCACTTAGCCTCCTGTAGCGATACGATGCAGCAACATTTTCTCATAACGCCACAGCACAGATGCTTCAGTGGCTCTGGGTCAGGGAAGGCTAGCTTGTACGCAGAAACCCATATGGGACGAGCACTGAAGAGGAACCAAGACTCAATAAACACGGTATTGGGGAGGGAGGGAGTTCAAGGGTGCGCTTGTCATGATGGAGGCTACAGTGAGCGCTCCAGTGGCTGCTGGGGTTTTGATGCTGTAATGTGAAACGGCTGGGGGAAAGAGGACTACAATTCCGCTCTTTGTCTGGTCTCCGCCCCAGCGTCACCCCTCTCTCCTCTCCTCAGCGGACCCTCACCGTAGCCAGACTCATCATCTCCCTTGTCTATCCCCCGATGTCTGCCACCCATCACAACGCCTTGATCACTCGTTCTCACTCATGCTCCGTCTAGCATTACCGTTTTCACTTCATATCTTTCTTTGTTTTTGCTCTTTTCTCACTGTCTGCTGTTTTATCTACACTTTTCATCAGCCCAAACCATTTCTATTCCCACCATGTTCCTTGTCCTGTCAGTTGATGCCATATCAGAAATGTTCCCATTACATATCTTCATACCAGAATAATATGCGGTTCTGCTATCTCATCCTCTCCCCTTCTCTTTCCTCAGTCTCCAGTAGTATCCGTGGGCTTTGCCAGGTTTCATCCCAACCTGGTGGTGGGGGGGACTTACTCGGGACAGATCGTCCTGTGGGATAACCGCAGTCACCGTCGGACCCCCGTCCAGAGGACTCCTCTGTCTGCTGCTGCACACACTGTAAGACATACAGAACAAACTGTGAGCTGGTACCCTACTGTGACTCAAAAAAAACAAAAACATTGGTTGGGAGTGAGGTGCAGCTGAAACATTAACAAAAAACAAAACTTAAATTTTTTTAAATTTAAGAATTTAAAGAAAATGATCAAATCTGTAGATTTTTGGTGATTGATGATTTGTTGATCAAGAGAAAATAATCACGTTTGATCTTCAGTCAAACGATTAACTCATTTATCAAGCTAAAATTACATTATATATGATAGTTCCAGCTCCTAAAAGGTGATATATCCAAATTTTAAAGTTGATTATCTTTAGATTTTGTTGATCATATTGATTTTGGACTGTTGGTCGAACAAAATAGGATATTTTTAAGGCGTCACCATGAGCTCTGGTAAATTATGATGAAGAAAATAAGGATGCTAGTGAATAATGAAAATAATTGTTAATTGCAGCCCTGGTGAAATACGCTCTGACCTAAAAGTAAACAAGTTCCCTGTTGTGTTTTAATTAGTTACATAAAACGATGAATTCAGTCAGTAGGAACATCCCAGAGGAGAGTTAAATTTTTTTTGAATTTGACGCATTTTGTAAATTAAATAATCACATTACTGCAGCATTAAATTTTTTTACAAGATAAATCTTTGAGACGGATTATTTTTAGGACACACACACACACACACACACACACACACACACACACACACACACACACACACACACACACACCTGACTGGAGTAGTCAAATTCTAGACAGAACTAGGGCAGCTCAATTTAGATGCTCCAAGGAACTCACTGACCCTGATTCAAAAATTACCAACTAATATACACTGGCAATATCTTCAGACCCAGGGCTGTTCATAACTCGGCTGCATTAGTTGCCAATGACGCCGTCGCTCTCATCCTCTCCAGTGAGAACCAGTCAGCTAGCATGTTGCTGATTGCTGAATGGATTCTTTGTGCTGCCCACCAATCACTTACTGGCCAGTAATGACATAATTGTTTCACACACTCCTGTTGTAAGGAACGACTGCACACTGCCATGTGAACCTTCTGCATCTGTACAAAGTATCTAATTATGTCATGTGTTTAAGGGTAAAATTACATTACCAGTTCAGGATCATGTTTAAAATCAAGTTTAACTAATATTTCAGCATGTCAAATTAATGAAAAACATTATGTCCCTGCCAGCCTACTGCAGTTAGGAAGGATCCAAATATTTCTTATCTAAAATGACAAATGTGCAGAAATATGTGATGCGTCTAATCAATGAGACTAATACAGAGTTATGATTGTAATTACAATATGCAGCAGAATAACAAGCATTTGAGTGGGGATTGTTGTACAATTTGTTGTAATATTACAGGTGAGGTAAGCGAGATACTGAAAGCAATTGCCAGTATGTGTTTTATTATCCTCATCCATTTAATATAATGCTGTGTTTCTTTATTTATTTGTGTGTGTGTGTGTGTGTGTGTGTGTGTGTGTGTGTGTGTGTGTGTGTGTGTGTGTGTGTGTGTAGCACCCAGTCTACTGTGTGAACGTGGTCGGCACCCAGAATGCCAACAACCTGATCACTGTGTCTACAGACGGCAGGATGTGCTCCTGGAGTCTGGACATGCTTTCCCAGCCACAGGTACACAACACACTCAAATGCAGAGTTTTAGAGTTAATGCACCTGGTATTCCACATGTATTTTCTATAACTGATGTGTCTGTTTGTGTCTTTGAATGTGTAATGCCTCTTTTTCTCTTTCTTTTTCTCGGTCTCTCTCTCTGCGTGTGTGTGTGCCATAGGAGACCATGGAACTGGTGTACAATAAATCCAAACCCGTGGCGGTGACAGGCATGGCTTTTCCCACGGGAGATGTTAACAACTATGTGGTCGGGAGCGAGGAGGGCACTGTGTACACTGCATCCAGACATGGCAGGTTGGTGGACAGACACACACACACACACACACACACACACACACATGAACAAAACATCACAGACAAAATCTTTGCTGGATCACTTACGTATGTTTGGTCGTGTGTTTTATGGCTTAACGCAGTCCCAATTTATCTGTTTGGATAATCAAGAATTACAACATCACGCTTAAATAATTGCAAAAGTGCAAAAAATATACATTTAGAAAGTCAATTAAACAAATGAAACAGGGTAAATGGTCTAAGAATTACAAGTAATATTAGAATTTAGTTGACGATTTTCCAATCAATCTAAGTAGCTAATTGCTTCTCTTTTTCTCGGAGCTCTCTTACTGTGCTGTTAATTAATTTCAGAAAGATGCAAACCACTTCACTGCTTCGTTTTTAAACAAGTTAAGACCACTGAATGAAGGTCTCACCTATGTCCTCCTACTGCAGCAAGGCGGGTATCTGCGAGATGTTTGAGGGCCACCAGGGGCCGGTGACGGGCATCAGCTGCCACAGTGCAGTGGGCACTGTCGACTTTTCCCACCTATTCATCACATCCTCCTTCGACTGGACCGTCAAACTGTGGAGCACCAAGGTACGTTTTTTTTGTGGAAGAAGAGAAAGAGAGGATGTGTGGGGGGTTGATTGGGGACCAAGAAATTACAGAGAGAGAGAAGGAAAGAGTGTGAGTTAAAGCTGAGTAAATAGGTGAGCAACATTTTGAAAAATCTGTCTTTCTTCTTCTACTACTACTACTACTACAGTAAGTTATGATGAACATCTTAATTCTTAATCTTAACATTTTAATTCAAATTAATTTAAAAAAGGCACAGTCTGACAGTCTGACCGGATAAGCGGATGAAGATGGATGGATGGATGGACAGTCTGACATTGGACGATAAAATGGGTTTCTTTTACTTCACTCCCTCACGCATCAGAGCACCCACTTAGTCTACGCTTGAGATGTGCAAACACAAGGATACTCTCCAGACACTCACATACTGTACATGTAAATGCAGGAAAAAGATTTGTGTTAATATTGATGAAGCACTTACAGTGAGGGAGAGGGAGAGAGACACTCAAACATACAGTACATATGCAGATACAAACATGGTTTAATCAAAACACCATCAAATAAGTTGCTGCTGAAGAAGCATCTTTTGGGGAAAATTCCAACATCTAGCTGTAAGTCTCTATGCATATACTATACATGTTCCAGGTATGTTCAGTATGGTGTGGGCAAATGTCAGAACAACAATAGAGGCATTAATTACTGCTCTGTAAGGCTGGAAGTTTGTTTGCAGAGAAGGTTACTTAGCCATCCTTGTCTCTGTATGAAGCCTAAAGTGGTGTCATTTGGTGCATCGGAGACGTCGTTAAGAGGAAGCTATTCAGCTTAAGGAGCTTCTATTATACTCCTTTTCAGTGTCTTATTTGTACTCTTGGGGTCTACTTGAAAAAGTTTACCGGCTTTGATGTTCAAAAAACATATTATGTTTCTCATACTGTCCATTGCTGCCGTGCCTCCACCTGAACAGTCTGACTAAGCTCTTGGCCAGCCTTCCTGAAAAGCCCAGTCTGCTCTGATTAGTGAACCAAATTCAAACAAGCCATTTGGCAGGCTGTGGTTGCTCAGGCAGCACCAATGGGAAGCACATTTGGAAAACTGGGCAAGCTTTCTCAATCAATGACATCATTAATTGAGGAATTTCAAACAGGAATGGGGGCGAGCTATTTCCAGGCAGTTGAGAAAAGTGTTGTCTGTGGGAGAGAAAGCTCCTTTTGGAGTGACATGTGTTTTTGTTCTGTTATACATCGGTTACATACTAAAAAAAACTATATAAACATACCAAAAGATTGGAAAAATAAAAAAAAAAAACATAATAGGGGCTCTTTAAGCGAATTAATGCACAAGAACAAAAAGGGAAGTGAAGAAAGCAAGCAAACAACCATCAAGTGGGCACACTTTTAATTTTTCATCATCATTCATCGGATCAATTTAGTACACACAGAGCAGTCAAAACTGACCAAAACTGATACAGTGGTGTGAAAAAGTGTTTGCCCCCTTCCTCATTTCCTGTTCCTTTGCATGTTTGTCACACTTAAGTGTTTCGGAACATCAAACCAATTTAAACAATAGTCAAGGACAACACAAGTAAACACAAAATGCAATTTGTAAATGAAGGTGTTTATTATTAAAGGTGAAAAAAAATCCAAACCATCATGGCCCTGTGTGAAAAAGTGATTGCCCCCCTTGTTAAAACATACTATAACTGTGGTTGTCCACACCTGAGTTCAATTTCTCTAGCCACACCCAGGCCTGATTATTGCCACACCTGTTCACAATCAAGGCATCACTTAAATAGGAGCTGCTTGACACAGTAAGGTCCACCAGAAGATCCTTAAAAGCTACACATCATGCCGAGACCCAAAGAAATTCAGGAAAAATGAGAAAGAAAGTAATTGAGATCTATCAGTCTGGAAAGGGTTATAAAGCCATTTCCAAAGCTTTGGGAATCCAGCGAACAACAGTGAGAGCCATTATCCACAAATGGCGAAGACATGGAACAGTGGTGAACCTTCCCAGGAGTGGCCGGCCGCCCAAAATTACCCCAAGAGCGCAGCGACGACTCATCCAAGAGGTCACAAAAGACCCCACAACAACGTCCAAAGAACTGCAGGCCTCACTTGCCTCAGTTAAGGTCAGCGTTCATGCCTCCACCATCAGGAAAAGACTGGGCAAAAATGGCCTGCATGGCAGAGTTCCAAGGAGAAAACCACTGCTGAACAAAAAGAACATCAAAGCTCGTCTCAATTTCTCCACAACACATCTTGATGATCCCCAAGACTTTTGGGACAACATTCTGTGGACCGATGAGACAAAAGTGGAACTCTTTGGAAGGTGTGTCCAAGTATATCTGGCGTAGAAGGAACACTGCATTTCATAAAAAGAACATTATACCAACAGTAAAATATGGTGGTGGTAGTGTGATGGTCTGGGGCTGTTTTGCTGCTTCAGGACCTGGAAGACTTGCCGTGATAAAAGGAACTATGAATTCTGCTGTCTACCAAGAGATCCTGAAGGAGAATGTCCGACCATCTGTTTGTGTACTCAAGCTGAAACGAACTTGGGTTCTGCAGCAGGACAATGATCCTAAACACACCAGCAAGTCCACCACCGAATGGCTGAAGAAAAACAAAATGAAGACTTTGGAGTGGCCTAGCCAAAGTCCTGACCTGAATCCTATTGAGATGTTGTGGTATGACCTTAAAAAGGCCGTTCATGCTCGAAAACCCTCTAATGTAACTGAATTAGGACAATTCTGCAAAGATGAGTGGGCCAAAATTCCTCCAGGACGCTGTAAAAGCCTCATTGCACATTATCGCAAACGCTTGGTTGCAGTTGTTGCTGCTAAGGGTGGCCCAACCAGTTATTAGGTTTAGGGGGCAATCACTTTTTCACACAGGGCCATGATGGTTTGGATTTTTTTTCACCTTTAATAATAAACACCTTCATTTACAAATTGCATTTTGTGTTTACTTGTGTTGTCCTTGACTATTGTTTAAATTGGTTTGATGTTCCGAAACACTTAAGTGTGACAAACATGCAAAGGAACAGGAAATGAGGAAGGGGGCAAACACTTTTTCACACCACTGTACATATAGACAAAATATGACTATTGGGATATCTATTTTTGCACATTATGTCCATAGGTGGCAAAGTTACAATGATTTGGCAGCAGTTCAGCAGCAGTAAAAAGCTAACTGTCAATGTTTCTGTCAAAGTAAGTGTTGGAGAATACAAAACGTTGCTAATACATTCAAACACACTTTTGTGGTGGTGAGACGCAGAGGAGGACATTAGGTACATTTACACATCAGGAGCTACTGCACCAGAGAAGAAATTCTGGATTATAAGCTTTGATATTTCATTGTTAAATGAGTAGAAATTAGGAAGAATCAGTGAGAACAAAGAAGAAAGTTGGATATTGAGGAAGGTAGGAAGTTAGGAATGAACTATGTCTTGAGTGGAAAGGATAAAAGGTAATGGGATAGCAAGACAAAATGTATTCCTGATTAATAGTGGAGGTGATGCTAATGTTGAAGGACAGAGGGATCAACATGAGGGTGTCAAACAGCAAACACTGCCAAAAATCTAAAAGAGAGACCTATTCAATATGAGGAAAATACATAATGCATATTGCATAATACCTTCGGCTTCATGCACGATCCAGTTACATCTTTCATACTTGGCTGTGTAAAGCACTCTGATGAATTTTCGCTCATGTTTGCATGCAGCTAGTCCATAAGTCTTGTGCGAAGTGTCCCGTGACACGTATTAAAACATTTCTGTGGATTTTCATCAGAAGAGTGTGTTATTTTTCAGGATTTGGGAATTCCCTTTCCTTTGAGGGGCACCGCAGGAATGTGCGTCTGTCTCTTATCCCACATAACCCGTATTTGTGTGTGGGCAGGCTGAATACCTGCCTATGTGTGTGTATGTGTGCAAATATAGACACACCACACATGCCTCACATGCACCTTAAGCAAGCTGCCATTGCTTACCTAAAATCCCCCTGAGGTTTGCCTTCAACCCAACTGTTGTAACACACACACACACACAGTAAGTTCTCTCTGCATTCACGTTTGCCCTCACAGTTCAGAAAGGCCGTTGCACAGAAGTTTGCTGATGTTTTTACACTCGGCGGTGCAAATATTGTGGTTAGTGAAAACATTCGGAGTCGGCCAGAGTGGGAAGACGTCGCGACAGCTGGTAGTGGGTTTATGATTGTGCATAACTTGAAGCATATTGCTCTCTTGACCCCAAAACCAGCATCTACTAAGTGATTGGATGAAGCCTAATCATTCCACTTTTGCTCTCTTAAGAAGTGTATTAAAGGCCTACATCACAGTCAGTTCAGATGATTGTTAATGAGTGTCTGCGTGATGAAAATTAATCCGTAGTCTTGAGCTTCAGTTCAGGATTTTGTTGTGGTATTTTTATTAGCAGCATTTGTGAAACATTTTTTAATTTGAGGACAAAATCTCTAGTGTGTGGTCATGAATTATGGTGTGAAGCTATTAAGATAGTGTGATGTTTGGGATGCAGTCAGCATGGAAGCAAGGAAATTATACGACTGCTGCAGAGATTAGATGGTTTGGATCCCTCTGAAAGTCCAAGTGATTAGAGGTTTTCTTTAAGACTCACAGGCTCTGTGACATTTTGAGATAGCACCTGCAAGTGTTAGTGATTGTAAAACTGAAAATGTACTTAGTGTATTTAAATGGATATCAATGAAAGAAGACACGGGCCGGCTGATTTTAGCATCAAAATAGAAATCATTAAATGTTCAATTTGCATACATTTATTTTCTAAACTTGGCATTACACTGTGATGTTAACTATCAGTGTTTTAGTAATGGTTTTCCAGTTCAAACGTGCTAGAAGTTCCCTAGCTTTTTGGCACAGAAAAGATAATGACAACGCAGTTACTTTATGCGCGGCGCCATAAGGATTAAGCTTAATTTTGAGATTAGTTTTAAGACTTGTTGCTGCAGATTATTTACCCAAATCACCTTATTTAAAATAGGTAGATTATGGACAGCCTAAAGTAAAATAGTAGTTTAGAGTTTGAATAATAGGACTTTATTCGCCTCATCTCTAATGTGATGCATTACTTGAAGTGTATTTCCTAAAGGATATATTTAAGAAAGATAGCTTGAAATTGCATTGAGAGGCATTATTCAGCAAGGCAGATTATCAAAACAAAATAACATTCTGAATCAAATTGATAATGTGAAATACAAGAGTGAGGGGATGCGTGAAAGAGTGTGGGACACAGACTAAAACAAGGAGAGGATAACAGAGAACATAAACAGGAATCGCTCAGCTGATCGAATGCTGAAACTGTGCGATAGAGAAAAATGACCTCTGCTGTCACCCTGCCGGCTGGAAAACAGGTTCAATTGAGGCTTGAAATTGGCTAGACTCTGTTTGTTTGTGCGAGTGAACACTGCTATCTGTCTGCAGGTCTCATAGCCTTTCAGAACAACTGTGGAGTGAGAGAGTAAAGGTGATGGAATGAAAAGAAGGAATGAGAGAGAGAGAGAGAAAGAGAGAGAGAGAGAGAGAGAGAGAGAGAGAGTGACTACATTCCTTCATTTGCTCTTCCAGCTAACCTGTCCCCTCTCTTCCACCCCTCCCACTCCACCTGTCAGGAATGCAGTTTGTGAGCCTCTGGAATCCTAACAGCCCCTCTGAGAGATGGGCGCACACACGCACGCATGCACGCACGCACGCACGCACGCACACACAATTTGTATTAAGGGTAAAATAAATGAACACTTTATTTGAAGGGCTGTGCATATGACTGACATGACACTATCATAAACATGACATGACCTATGTCATGAACAAGAAGGAGTCTATAGGAATGTTTATGACTGTTGTCATCCAGTGTCATGCGGTAAATGATGACACTTTGGATGCAAAGTTATCATTGTTTGACATGTTAGTGTTAAGACCACTTGACATTAACCAAGACAACAATCTCTGTGTTATGACAACTTAACATTATGCAAGACAATATAACCCATAAATATGTGGTTTTATTTGGTCATGAGATCATTATAATTATGACATGAATATTTTTCCTTGATCTCAAGTCAAGTGAAACCATTTGGACTTGTCATTAAGATGTCATAAAAGCTATACGATCAGTTTGGTGACAGTGAATAAAGTATCAAGGTGATTTGTGGAGTTTTGGATGGATAACTTTAGGCTACTTGTTGCTAAAGTAACTGCTTAATGACAACAGTCATAACAATCATAAAGACTCCTTCATGATCATGACGTGTCTTATGCAGACCCCTTTATGAAGCGTTACCGTATTAAGCGATCCTTTGTTATTCTGCCGTTCTTTTGAGGTCTTCATAATTTCACAAACACATGGACTGATAAACTGGATAGATCGATTTTATCATCCTATGTTAGCTCATTACAGATATGTGTCTGTCCCGTGTGTATTTTGTTAAAATAAGTAACAAGAAACTACAATTGAGTAATGCCAAAGATATGTTTGGCCACCAGAGAGCACTGACAAGTTCATTTTACCTTCAGTAAGTGTCTCGGACACAATTCTTTAATAACTTTTGGTTTTTACGTTAAAGGATGAACATCTCGTTATCAGTTTTTTTTTTAAACTTACAAATATTGATTTAGGCATAAGAAGTATTAGTCAGACTCCACACACACAATCCTCCATCAATTGTCCACTCCTTTTCCTTCCATCTCTCTCTCTCTCTCTCTCTCTCTCTCTCCCCCAGACAGCTGTTGTGTTGAGGTTACAGTACACCTTGTGGAGGGGCCCTCCCTTTCATCTCTCCCAGCACTTTTATGGTGCTGTGTGAATGTGCTAGGCTTTTTAATTAGGCTCTACACGCAGACAGGCCCCAAGGCTGAGGCAGCGCCACTCTGTCTGAAGCTCACTCACTCCCTCTCTCCATTCCTTCACCCTCTGTCTCTCTCTTTTCTTTCTATCTCCAGTGTGTCATCTTCTGTAATCCGTAACTCTCTCTTTTTCTTGCTTTTCCACACCATGCACACTTTCATAGATATCCTCTTTTTCTCTCTTTCAGCATAACAAGCCTCTGTACTCGTTTGAGGACAACGCCGACTATGTGTATGACGTGGCGTGGTCGCCTGTTCACCCTGCGATCTTCGCCGCCGTAGATGGCATGGGCCGTTTAGACCTGTGGAACCTCAACAACGACACTGAGGTGTGTGTTTGTGTATACCGTGTGTGGACTGATGGGTGAATATAGGTCATTATGGGCGTGTTTTCTGTGTCAACTCTTTGTTTGTTGATGTGCGTGTGTGTGCTGGGTGTCCTCAGGGCCTGTTGCTGGGCTTCAGCCCGAACCGCACAACCAAACACCCAAGCCTTTTCCCTCCCATCAACCCCCCACCGCCACCACCAACCCCTCCACAACCCTCCCTACACACGATTCAAGATTTCCCTGTGGGCGTTTCCCACAGCCCTCGCTTTAAATCAAACTGGGTTATAGCTCCTCATCCCAGCTCCCACCCAGACGTCCCGCTAACATTCCTGCAACCTCTGTGCAACGTTCAGGCAACCTCAGGATCCCACCACCTCGTCTCATCTGCCTCCCACACTCTGTTCCATCAGGGAAGTACACAGATGTGCAAGAGACCACGAGCAGAGAGCCCCAGCCCTCAGTCCGCAGTCCCATGCTGGAGCTGGAAATAATAAAAGAAAAACGGGTTGACTTTCTTGGTGCTGTGGGGCAACATTTATTTTCAGAAGAGAGCATTCAGGCCAGTGAAGGATATGTCATCATATTCAGTTTAATTATATACAACATATAATATAGTATAAAATACATGAAATACCAAAACAGTAGCAATCTCAGCAAAATCCTTGATTTTGAACTTTATACTACTAATCATTGTACAATCGTTTGCAGTTTTTTTTATTTATTAAAGGAACAGTTCAACATTTTAGAAAATAAGCATATTTTACAAAACTTTGAACTATTCCTTTAAGGAAATACAGTGGGGCTTGAACATTTGTATTAATGTGCATAAAGAAGCCAAGAAAAGATGGAAAAAGCTCCAAAAGGCATCAAATGACAGATTAGACATTCATATATGTGACATTAATATGTCACAAAAAGTTAGATTTTATTTTCATCATTTACACTTTCAAAATTACAGAAAACAAAAAAATGGCGTCTGCAAAAGTTTGGGCACCCGGCAGAGTTAATACCTTGTACTGCCCCCTTTGGCAAGTATCACAGCTTGTAAACGCCTCCTGTAGCCAGCCAAGAGTCTTTCAATTCTTGTTTGAGGTATCTTCGCCCATTCTTCCTTCCAAAAGTCTTCCAGTTCTTTGAGATTTCTCACACTGCTCTTTTAAGGTCTATCAATAGATTTTCAATTATGTTGAGGTCAGGAGATTGTAAAGGCCATGGCAAAACCTTCAGTTTATGGCTCCTTCTCTTCATTAAATTCTGTGCCCTTTCTTCTGCAAATGTACCTTTTCTCATTTGGGCCCAAAAGTTCTACTTTAACCTCATTGGTCCACAGAACTTGTTCCCACAATGCATCAGGCTTGTCTATATGTTCATTTGCAAAATGCAAATGCGGATTTTTGTGGTGAGGACGTAGAAGAGGTTTTCTTCTGATGACTCTTCCATGAAGACCACATTTGTACAAGTATCTCTTTATAGTGGAATGGTGTAGCACAACTCCAGTGTCTGCCAGGTCTTTCTGGATGGATCGTGCAGTCAAACGTGGGTTTGGACTTCATTTTATCACAATCCTGCGAGCTGTTCTGTCTGATATATTTCTTGTTCTTCCAACTCTTGCTTTAACTTCCACTGTTCCTGATGACTGCCATTTCTTAACTACATTCCGAACAGAGGATATTGGCATCTGAAAACGCTTTGCTATCTTCTTATAGCCTTCTCCTGCTTTGTGAGCGTCAACTATTTTCAGTTTTAGTTTCCTAGACAACTGCTTAGAAGAAGCCATGGTGCTGATTGTTGGGACAAGGTCAGATGAGTCTGGGCATTTAAAACCTTAAGATTGACATCACCTGGTCTTTCCAGACGATAATTGAGAACAATCCATGACACTGTCAGGTCTCAGCTTTCCAAAGGGGGCGGTGCGTGCTATATACTCTGCAGGGTGCCCAAACATTTGCCAACGCCATTTTTTTGTTTTCTGTTATTTTGAAAGTGTAAATGATGGAAATAAAATCTAACTTTTTGTAACATATTATACGAATGTCTAATCTGTCATTTGATGCCTTTAGGAGATTTGTCCATCTTTTCTTGGCTTCTTTATGCACATTAATAACATTTTTTACCTGGGATGCTCAAACTTTCAAGCCATAGTGAAAAGATATCCACGCTACTTTTTTGACAACTCTGATATGAGAGTGGGTACCAAACCTTTGATCACTCAGGTAACAGGCGGAATAAAAGGATCCTGCATTCGCCTTCTCTCGTAGTTTCCATGGAGACAACACCCGCAGTGCCTTTACCGTTATACAAGTCTGCATCTCTTCAGATGCTCTCCTCCCTCTCTCATAATGCCCTTTCTCTCTTCTTCTTCTCATTTTCTTTCAGCCCCAGCATATAAAATTCACATCTCATGTTCCAGGATTTTATGTTTAACCTCAGTTTCATTTGTCTCAGCTAACGTCTCTCCTCTCCTCTTGTTTAATCCACAACACTTTTCTTCCCTAATCTTATCCCTAGCACTAGGTCTTCCCTCTGTGGCACAGATGACAATTTTCCCATGGTCCCCTCAACAGCGGCCTTTTCACAGACAGAGGAAGAGTTAATTATCAACGGCCTAACTCAACTCACAGCGTGCTTTATGAGAAACATTTGCTCAGGCACACACAAACGGATGTACCAAACACATGCACACACATTCACTCATACACAGTCAGTCTAATAGCAACAGACGTCCATTGTTGCCATCGTATTAAAAACACACATAACAACACTAACGGAGCAGTGTGGCGCGCCTGGTTCTCATTTCCAGCACACGCACACAGACATATACAGCCAATTTAAAGCGCTCAGTTCAGATCCACTCGGGCGGAGCGGTAGAAGCTAGCAGGCTAATGGCAGTCAGCCTGTGGTTAGCACTGCTTTAAATACGCAGAAGCTTGGTGTGTGAGGCGACATGTTGCCAAGGCCTCTGTCTCCACTGGTGACATGTGTCAGACTCGCCTTCCACATGTCAGGAACAGTTTTTCGAAACGCTTCAGATGGTTTTAAGTTTTAAAAAGGTGCAACAGGAGCACTGCCATTTACTAAAAAGAGCAACAGCTCACCCACAACAGCAAACATGAGTGCCGTTATTATACAGTAAATAGCACAGTGTGTGTCCACATATGAATGAGAAGTTGTAAATTTAACAGCTATGTTGATCTAACCTCTTGAGTGTTTGGATAAAGTTGTGCTTTCAATGTAGTAAACTTGTTTTGTAAATTAGACTATAATGGCATAATTCTCCCATTTTCCATAAACATTAAGACGGATAGCTTAAACTGCAGTTAGGGCCGTTAAATAAAAATAAATTTCTTCAAGAAACAGTGTTAATGGGAATTTATTTTAGATGGAACTGGTTTGTAACTAACAAACATACTCATTCACATTTAGCAGGCTACATTTATCAACCAGGAAAATATCAAATGAAAACAAACTTAAAACAGCAGTTGTACCTGAGAAAACAAACCAGTTTTAACACCACTCGCCTGCAGATGGCAGGCTGGAGGTGGTTTGGTTTTTATGTATGTATTGTAAGGTTTTGTAAAAGTTGATGTGCCTCATTAGAGGCTTACAACATATTTTGTATGTATTTCCAAAGTGCACAATGGACCTCATTCACCAATATCTTCCTAAGAAAAGTCTATGTTGGATTCATGAAATGTTCTTAAACCACAGAATTGATCACACCTGTGTTCTTAGGATTGATGAATCCCATGTCTTTGTAATTAGCATAAGCCACCAACAAAACGTAGGCATGGAAGGCAATCACGGATTCCGCGAACTCTGTTTCTGGACAACGTCGCTCAATTGAAGATGTAAAAAAGAAATGGTTTGACTTAAAATCAGAGACCAAAAAAATCCATTGCCAAACAGAAGAGAGTTATCTACGAGTTTTCTGAGCTTGACCAGCACATCGGAGCCATTATTGGTGAGACGGCACTCTCAGGTGTGCCATCAGCGGAGCAACTGGACATGACCAGGGCATAAATAGCGCATATTCAATCACGCAGAATTTAATAAACGTAATTGCTGATATAAATGGCAGTGGTTTTTTTTTTTAACAAATAATCATACTATGAATTTTTCTCTCCAACTTACCACACAACAAAAATATGCTAACATTAGCCCAGCAGCTAGGCTAACACGTGCTCACATGAGGCGCATGAGAGAATGTACAGGCATAGACAAGGTGGTTGGCTGCTTTGTGGTGATGGCAAAGAAATATATTACAGTAAAATACTATCATTGCAAAAGACTGTAGAATTACATAAAATGCAGTAACCAATTATTTGGTTGGAGTGCTCTTTAGTGTGTGTAGATTATGTTTGTAGCTAAAAACAAATCCAACATGCGTGAATGTCAGAATCTTTGTAAAAAGTGCGTAAGTGGGGTTTTAGAACAAATTTCTTCATAAGAACGGTTGGTGAATGAGGCCCAATGTGCTCAATGTGTAGACCTCTCACCTTGAAACAGGACTTACCTCTGATAGGCCACTTTGTTTCAATATATTGTTTGTCATACATCCCAGTTTACATGTAAACTTCTGATTTACATTTCTTTTTGTCCACCAGGTACCAACTGCCAGTGTGACCATCGAGGGTGCTTCGGCCCTCAACAGGGTCCGCTGGTCGTCCGGCGGGAAGGAGGTGGCTGTGGGCGACTCAGAAGGCAGAGTCTGGATCTACGATACTGGAGAGGTACAGATACAGTAATAATCCTGTATGTTTAGAGTGGACAAATCACATAATACAAATATATACAGCATGTGTGTGAGCAGAATCGTTTTTGGTATCCAGCACAGCTTCTTTTTTTCCAAGTATTAATCATTACAAATAACTAACTGACATATTAAATGTTTCTTTTAATATTTTGGCAGTCTGCTCTGGTTAAAAGAATCTGCTGAAAACACTGTTGTTGCTGTGAGTGCTGCGATGCATGGAGCTGGTGGTTCTCGCGGGTTTAGTTTTCAAACAATCAGAGATTTAATTACACCCTAGGTGCCAAAAGCATGAGTGAACTACAATGACCAAAATTTATTGCAGCGTTGCAATTAAGTTGTACTACAGAAGATTGAGAGACTTTAGTGCCTGAAATTTGAGTCATGCTAAATGAAACCTGTTACAACTCATCAGTAATACCTCCTTCTCTTCTGATTCTACCAAAATAAACTGTCATGTGATGGAAGAACTGCTACAAATAAGGAAATGGTGTATGTAATTTTAAATGAATCATGATTTTATAAATATACTGTATACTTGCATTTGCTTAGTTTGTAGAGTACATTCTGTAGTCTTGTTGTGTTTCATGTACATTTGGTCCACTGGCTTTGGTGAAAGACATGAACAGTACTGTATAAAAAAGTGAATTTTTTACACAACCGATCATTTTAGGTCTTTTAACTCTGTATGTTTACCCAACTGTCAGAATTGCCATGAATGTATGTTTGATTTTTTCTCTGTAAAATGGCCTCCACATGACTTTGCCATCACCACAAAGCAGCAAACCACCCTGTCTATGCCTGTACGTTCTCTCATGCTCCTCATATGAGGGCGCGTTAGCCTACCCGCTGGGCTAATTTTAGCATATTTTTGTTGTGTGGTAAGTTGGAGAGAAGCTCAGCTGAGCTGGTGGCCTTCACACTGGTAACGAGAAGAGTCATCGGTAAAAGTGAGCGGGGTTGAAAGGTTTTATGACTCCAAAAGGGAGTGTGTATGTGGTGGTGATGGGGTATTTACTTCACATGAAACTCCCCCCATATAGCTCAAACTAGGAACAGCATGTGAAAAAAAGAGATGTCCGCAGTTCCATGGGACCAAAAGCAACCCTTGAGATGGTTCCAGGGATCTGGACTGTTTTTATTAGTCTTCTACTGAAAAGTCCAAATCATGGACCAAAAGTCTTTCAGATGGCTGCCATGGGGAAAAAACTAGTAGCTTAATGCTGCTCCATGGTAATACAATATTTTCAGACCTGCTGCATTTTAAAGCCTGACAAACACTAATCCCTCACTGTTTCTTTGGCACTTCTTGGAGTCTGTGAAAATGCTGCTACGCTGAAGTCACTCAGGCACCATATACATGATGTTCTGGCAGAGCCCCCTGCTGCGGCCAGCCCTGCTCTGTGGAGGGGTTGGGGGAGGTTCAAAATGGCTGCCTTTAATTACAGCCTGGCCATGCAAAGCGGTTGCAGACAGCTTGGGTGGCAGACGTGGCTTCTGTCCCACTCATTCTGACTCCCACAGATACGACTAAACATTTAAAGATCAACAACATTCAGTTTGACATCCTATATTAGCTAACATATCCCATGGTCAGTGCAGGTTATCAGATTTTTAGCCATGCTAGCGGCAGACTAAAATATATATATCAGACTATTTGATGAATTGTTAGGGGATTTATTTGTTGTCCCCAGAGAATGATTATGGTGATCCTCTAACTTTTCCTCTAGAATGTGAGGAATTCAAAAATATGCTGCATGTAAAACTAAAAACTACCTTATTTTGGCTGTGTTCCCATCATTGTCCACTGTGGCCTGATTAATATAATATTGATTGAAAGTAAATGTGTTCCATGCATCCTCAGAGATGATTCTTTGGTATTATTACAAGCGATCAGTAGGAGCGTCTACACAATGCACTTAATGCCGTGTTACCTGTGTTTCTTTGATGCTTCCTACAGCTGTCAGTGACTCATACTGATGACTGGGCGCGCTTCGCTCGTACCCTGATGGAGATTCGTGCTAACCGGGCAGACGGCGAGGAGGAGGGGCCTATGGAGCTGGCTTCATAGAACAGGACTCCAAAGAGACCAGTGGGTGTACTACGAAGCGAGATTAGTGGTTAGCAAGGTATGTTAAACCTAAAGCCAAAATGTCCCAAAGGTGATACCTTTTTAACCTGGTAGATCACCATGGTAAATGACCTACACACCTGGAGTTTTGGATTGAAATTGGCTATACAAAAGCGACCTTTTTACTGATCAACAACTTTGGAAATTGTGTCACCATTATGAGGTTCTCTTCGGAGGGATTGTTTCATAGGATTTTCTTTGAGTTATTACCCACATACCCATCACCGGAGCCTTAGGGAAACATGAGGGGAATTTTGTTGATAGAAAGTCCTTTCACAGCATTAATTGTCTGGTGGAGCTGGCCCCCTCCAGTCTTCCTCCTCTTTATGCCCACCCCCGTTTGTTTCAGATTAAATGAACACTTCAAATTTTACACAGCATATCATCCATACACTAAGAGAATGAAGAAGGCACAGCAACTACATACAACTTTAGATTAGGTTTTTGTGCTTGGTCCTGATTTGCTACCAAGTCACGGCTTAGTTTAGTTTACGCGCCTATCCATTTTAACAACCTGCCTGATGTAGGCAGCACAGGATCGCTCCAAGACTCAAAAGACGCCCCAATGCCCTGTTTTACAGAAAACTTGCAGAAAATCTGTGTTAAGATATAAAGTTGATAACCAGCGTTGTGATACCAATTATCTCTGATTGGGGTTTAAAGTTTTGTTGAGTCAAAAAGAAAGCCAGGCTCTGTGGAACTTGCTTCGAAGTACTCCCCTCTGGTGTGCTTTTATCGTTGTCACTGTAGCATGAGCATCTCAATCAGTTGAGTTTCTTCATCTTCATGTACATGTTCCTGTCTAGTCCAAACAAAGCCGCATTTTTATTGTATTCTTGCACTTACTCAACCGGAAAATGCAAACTGTTAAAATGTTGACCTCTACGGATTTGTCCGCCCTTATTTATTTATTTATTTATTTATTTATTGACTTAAGGTGATTTGTTGCTTGCAACCTGTGAGCCTACAGTGTATACAAAGTGGCAGTCGTATAGCCTTATAAGGATATGTGTGCTGTGACGATGCTTTGCACTACCGTAAAAATAAAGCAGGGTCCATAGACTAGTCCTGTATTGTTTACAAAATGTCATGTTCAATTCATGTTGTGCTTCTTTTCTCTGTATTATGTCTGCATGCAACACATTCCTGAAATATTATAAATGCATACACATTGAGTTATTATGGTGACATTCCACACATGGGGCTTTGCAGCTGCTTGATGTCAGTGTTTCAGGGTGTCAGAAACTTTGATTTTTGTTCTGAACAAGAAAAACAACTGTATATTCTTTAATAATCCGTTAATGATTAAGAGGTATATTGTAATGCAGAGTGCTGGCTGTTAAATCTGCTGTGTTTACTATTAAAGCATAGCTGATGAAGTGTTGTCTTGATTTTTCCTTCAGGGTTCAACTGGTAACGAAAATGAAAACTCTAGCAAACATTCAGTTTACTAATATAAGTTTCTCTTTACTCTTGGTACACATGTTGCTGCCATACGCACAGTAAGGCACGTTATTACAAACCATATGTAACTCCTACATTCTCTATACTGTACACATTTAAATACTGAGTCGTGACACACTACAGAGCTGCAGTCGGTGCCATCTGTCTCTCAGATATGTCCACATCTGCATACATTTAGACCTCAATCCAAACATCTTACAGTAAACATTGTGTACATTCAGAATGTTACACTGTGTCTTTACATTCAAATACTTTTTGGTCATATTCTTGTGGATATATTTGATCCAATGAGCAATTCAAAGATTAACAATTAAAATAGCCTATGTCTCTGGATTTCTCATATATACAGTGCCACATTTATGATCAATAGATTTTCTTTTTTAGCTAGCTATATGATCATGTGAGGAATGTGCTTTTGGTTATGAAGCAACAAAAAGAAGACACTGGAAAAAGCGGCAACTGTACGTATTTTTTGATAGTATATTCAAAAACAAAAGCAAGCAGTTAAGGTGTTTAAACTTCTGCCAGACCTTCTGCTGCCTGTGTGCATATACTGAACCAGCAGAAATGTATGAAAAACCAAACCGCATTATAATGATAAGTCTATACAGTGTCAATCAAAGGTAAAACAACTGCACAAGTCCAAAGAATCTTCTTTGAGTACCTGTTCACTAATCCATATGGTTGCATATAGACTACCATATACAGTATATGATTATAAGAAAATACATTATAAATAACCCTAAATATGTAATTTAAAATACTGCAATGACTTGGTGACAAACATGCAAGCCCTCTCTTTCACTTACCCCCCTACCTGTGGAGGTTCAGGGGGTGCTCACAGTGGAAGGGGCAGCTGCTGCTTTCGTCCCCACCGTGTAGCGTGGGAGATGGAGCCCAAACTTGCTCTCGATGCCAGCGAACGTGGCCACGGCCAACCTGAAGCCTCCGATGTGGTCGGGGTTGGGCGCCGGCAGGCTGATCCGAGACTTGGGGGTGGGCTCTGAGCCAGACGGCTTTCTGTGGTGAGGAGTGAGAGAGACGGGAGGAGGAAGCCAGAGGCACAGTGAGAGAGAGTTGAATAAAGGAGAAAAGGTGAGGAGTAGTCGAGTTAAAGGGGAAGCTGTTTAACAACAAACACAGTGCAAGATGTTATTTTAACCAAGTAGGAAAAAAAAAGTGAGCGTGCACAGACAAGAGTTCTATTATTATCATTATTAAAGCTTGAATTAATATCATCATATTCAACACTGTTCACCACAGAAGTAAACATCTTTATAGAAAACCGAAAGAGGAAAATTTTTCCCTTAGAGCAGAACAAATCAATTCACTTGTTGATGTTACGATGAGCTTTGTGATTGGCTGTCAACGTGGACTGCTAAGCAAAGATCAACTCGCCCAAAACCACACCAAATTTTCATTGGACCTGCAATTGATTTAGTTTCAGTGCGAGTCTTTGGGAGAGAGGGAGCAACATGTAAAAGCCACAAGCCACCCATTGACATACATGCATGTGCAACACAGCTGTCCATTAAAAGAAGCACTTTCTTAGTCATTTGAAGAGGTTCACCACCTTTCTTCCTCACTGGGCATTTTTAACTTTAGAAAATGAGTGAATTGTTTCTGAGAGGCCTATTTTGAGGAGGAAAATTAGCTTGTTTCAATCCCAGAAGTGGGGAAAGTACATGTACAAGTCAAATGGGTGCTGCCTGCCGTGATCACTATGCTGCTAAACTCTCGAGTTTGAGAAAATTGTCACATCCAGAGCTTCAAGTGAGAGCGTCAGGCTGTGAGCTAATGTGCAAGGAAATTATTTTTGGTCTTGTGAAGACACGCAACAAGAGCAGCTACTGTATGTTGAAATTAACCCTCGTTCCTGAAGCAGATTGCTGTTGTTAATGGGATGGACTATAATAATATATAGCAGTCATATTCTGTCTTCAAAAAACAACGGAAAGAAGAAATATGTGTGGTTACATTAATTACTGGTAGATTAATGGAAGGGGTGGTTTGGAGTTTTGAAATGACAGTAACAACAAAGTAAAACTGAAAACCAAGCTTGTTGGAAGGTTAGTAAGAGAGAATAAGACGTACTGTCCTCCAAAGTCGATATAGAACCAGCGCTGGAGGAGTTCATAGGTCACCAGGGTCACTCCAAACTGAGGCGAGGATCTGAACACACGAGCTGCAGGATGGGGTAGAAATATGTTTATTTCAATGTATATATGTTTGCTAATCTGTGTATAATCAAGCTTTGGTTTCAGAAGTTACAAGGACATGAGGAAGTCAGCAACAAAAAAAGCTAATAAAAACATTATTAAAGTTAGTGATATTTCTGTCATAAACTGGTATTTACATTAATGTAATATTTATATCAGTGTATTTATAAATATGTATTTATCATTCTAGCAAATATCAAATAATGATTCTAATTCTAAGAACTGTATGTGTATTGAAGGGGAACATAGAATTACTTTGCTTTTCTTTCATGCAATGCCAAATATTTGGCCCATCCCACATTGGTCTTACAAAACATTACCATTTAACAAACGTCTAAATATGATACACTACTACACAATACTACATATCTCTCTCTCGCTCTCTCTCTCTCACTCTCTCATGTTTGATGTTTAATTCCAGGACCTTTTTAGGAAAATAGTAGCTGCAAAAAAAATAAAAATAAAGATTCAGATGCTCTATATGGCCCAACAACCTCCACCAATAAGGCAGAGCATCCTGTTTATAACCTGAGGGAAACGGGGGCAAAAGTGAAATAGTACTTTCATCATTAGTATTATGTTGGTCTTATGGAACATTACCTCCAGATCCTTTCCAGAAAGCCCGGGGTCCCTCTTCTCGGAGAATCTTCCAGAAACAGTCCACCAGGCCGCTGTAGGTGGTCTGACCGGCACGTGCCGCCACCTGTAGCCTGGTTTTGATGACGTCAGCTGGGGTCACCAGAGAGGCCGCCGGCATACCTGGGGAGAACAAGGGCTGTTTAGTGGGGTGAAACTTTTCTTTTTTTTTTACAGCCGGATGTGTTTGATTCTAAACAGAGCAGAAATTTTAAATCAGCCCCAAACAAATGAGATGATTTGTAGAAAGCAGCCATCAGCGGTCAAATGAAATCTTGCATATCGTCCGTTTTTTTGCTTTCTTTGTTCCCTCTTTTAAAACACGTCATCTTGAATCTTGACCATCTTGCAGCGAGTTTGCTGCATAAATACACTATACACAAGTAGGGGCCAGTTCCTATCACTTCACCATCAACCAATCCATACCACCAGCAAGGCCATTATTTAATCGCTACCTTTTTTCTTCCTTTCATCCCTCTCCCACTTTTCTTACAGCTGTTTGAACGGGGCCGGACAATGGACGGTAATGAGAGCAATGCACACCGTGTGCCGTACTGTGAAAGTGACTGGCTGACGGGAGTGACTGCAAAGCCCCCACTCCAGCCACTTCAGCAATGAATGGGCTCAATCATTTATGGCTCGGTCATTACCATCAACTGCCCTCTTGACGATTTATTCTGACTTCTTGGTTTTTGTAACGGCCAAACGAGCTATTCAGAAAGCCTAATCAACTCAGCATTAGGTAGCCGACTGGCACCCGATGGAGACTGACCACCTGCACTGAACAGAGGAAGAGGGAGAGGGACAGGGAGAGGAGAGGTTTTTGGTTTTCAAAATCCCTTTATTGGCCCATTTCAGAGAAGATTCACAATCACAAAAACCACAAACATGAAGACAGAAAAAGAAAAACTATGTGCTTTTCTTAATCAATAATTACCCACTAACTCTCCATCCTCCACAGCATAACTTTGATTGGATATCCACCAGCCCGTGGCCCCCTTCAGCTACAGGCAGGTAGAGAGCTGCTGCCCGAACCCAATGCCGACCCCACCAGAAGAAGTCAACAATGGCTCTCTGAACATCCTCCATCAGGCCTCATGGTGGTACGATAGTAATGAGCCAGTGTCAAAAAGTTGAGGCAACCAAGTTATTGGCAACCTGAATTCTTCCCCTAAATAGCAATGGCACAGTGGTATATCACATAATATCCTTAAGCATTCTTTTTAACATGGTAAAACTAACTTGTGTGGATACCACGTATTTAAGCCTTAAAAGTTAAACTATTATTTTCATTACAGATTTAATATTTTCCTTTCCAAATAAATGGATTGTTTTGAGAATATGATAGCCCAATATAACAAATGCACACCATATAACACCACTCTGACCCTCAATTTAGATAAGAAAAAAAAACAAATGAGAGGAGAAACATCAGGAAGAATAGTCATTTGCCTTTGTTGGTGCATTGCTGTCTCTTGAGTCATTTCCGCTGATACAGACAAAATGGGGACCTATTGGCAAAAACATTGCTCCATTGTAAGACTAGTGATTAAAAAATCCACAGAGTGCCGTTAACACTGATATGAAAATAAATAAATAAATAAAACACTCAGATTTAAGAAGGTGAAATCATCAAATGAGTGAATGAATCCTTTCTGCTTGAAAAGTGGCTTGAACAATTAAACAATTATCAAAATAAGTAATTCATTTTCTGTCAATCGATTAATCGATGATTTGACTGATTGTTTCAACTACACATGACTAAATATTAATGAACAACGTGGATACCCCTACCACCCCACAGTGAATAGGGCCAAACATTCCATCCATAACTATTTCTCGCATACAGAGCTGATGTGAGTAAGAGATGGCCAACCCTATGTTCTTCACAGACC
This sequence comes from Percina caprodes, assembly GCA_013375575.1. Lineage (NCBI taxonomy): Eukaryota > Metazoa > Chordata > Actinopteri > Perciformes > Percidae > Percina > Percina caprodes. The sequence goes on along the minus strand of JABXJD010000056.1, from coordinate 2,720,225 downwards.
AGAGTAATGCCTAGCTAAATAATGCTCTGCAAACTGAGCATGTAATTCAATTTCCTGTGCTGACTGTAAAACACTAATTGCCATAATGCTGTAACCGCTGATAAATACATTTGAAAGAGGGGTGATAAATGTGTCGAAGGAACCGAAAAAAAAAATAACTCATGAGGCTTGTTTCAGCTTGGATTCTGTGGGCCTTTGCTGCCAGTCTTGTGGCGAGAAACCAGAGAAAAAAATTAGAGGTCGAGGAGGGAGGCAGGATTTATGATTTTTCCGTGTTGTGCTGTTCCTCTGCGTCAAAAAGAGTGCTGCTGACACATCTCAGAGGATTCAAAACAAATATACGTTTCTTATGCAAATGTTCTGAAGCCTTTTAACTTGGCAGGTGAGTGCAATATTCATACTCTGCTTTGGATCATATTTTCACGCAGAGGATGAAGTTATTAAGTTATCAGTGGGTGTTGATGTTCTTGGCTCATTGTGATGACTAACCTACAGACAGGACTGAATGCACTCTTGCATGGTCAACATGCAATAAGTATGCACAAGCATGTTTGTGCGCTTGCCTTCATGTATGTAAGTACATGTCCAATATATTAGGTTTGGATAGCTTCCCTGTCAGCCTGGTTGGCAAGCATCTGAGGACGCTTCCCTGCTGCAGAGCTCCAAAACCCTAGTCCCCAATCACTGTGCAACGCTCTAATTAGCAGCTACCGCCATGGAGCCTGCGGTCAGAGGCTGCCTGGCTTCCAGCTCTGAGCTCTGCTACTGTAGAGGTCTGAGGCGAGAGAGCAGAGTAAGACCTGCTCTCACACTTTGTTCAGAATTAGAGCTGACCAAAGGTTTTTCATAAACTTCATTGCTTAAGGGACTAAACCTTTTTGGCTGACTATGAATGGTGAAGTATTTTACAACACTAAACGCTGTTTTTCAAGTTATGGACACACTCTAAAAGGCTAAACTTTTAAAATGCAGCATGAGATTGCACCTGGCCTAATGAGATCTGTGTATGTCAATAGAAGACATGAATAGACTTCATTACACAGTTTGAGATTTTAGTGACCTTTTCAACAGAAATTAAATTCCACTTTAAAGCTGCTATAATGCCCATAGCACACCAATTATGATAGACAAAATGGATGATGTATACTGGCAACATTCAGTCTCAATAGTAAACAATAGGAGGCAAACTCCAACTTTTCTGCCTTCATTTCTCCTTAGTCTTGTGTAGATAACATTATGTTCAGTACTTTGAGAGAAACTTTCTAGAAAGAACAAATAGGGGCTTTTAATTTTTAGTCCAGGCTCCCTCAGGTATAATTCTGTTGTCTGGAAACATAAAACTAACCTTTGTCTCTAAACTTGATACTAGCACTAACTTTTTTCCTGTTGAAGTATAAAGGCTGAAGTACCTGCCAGTGCTCCAGCAAACAGCATCTTGGCTGGCCCTATCCTTCCATCCTCCTCAGTGATGTGAGCCTTGATGTGGGCGTAACAGGGGAAGTAGATGGCTGAGAAGGGGATGTCCCGCAGGAAACATGCCTTGGAACCCTAGAGAAAGACAGTGAGACGGAAAAGGAGATGTTTAGGTAATTTAGAATAATCGTTAAACTCTCAGAAAGCGGAATGATGTGATGTGATGGGCTCAGCGGATTCCATCCTTGATTTCTGGTTCAGGTCTCTGAAGATGGATTTTTTTTTCTAGCCACAATATCTAACATCAACGAACTGTTCCCAAACCAGATATTCAAGCATGAGCTGATGTTACGGCCAAATAATATATGCTATATAATACTTCCAAAAGACTGGAACTCTTATAGCAGAGTGAAATATCAACCACAAAATGCCAAACAAATCATTTCTCTCCATATGCAAACAATCTGTGTCCTTAGCTGCAGGTAAGGGAGGCAGCTCCGAAAGCAAAGCTGACAGAAAAAAATAAAAGAGTGGGGGAAAAGCAAAGAAAGACTGATGAAGATGACTCCTTGTCGGCCACTGTAAACAACACTATATCATCAAGCCTATTGAGTTTCCTACTGTATTTCAAGCCTGTTGGCCTGCTGCCACCTCCTTGATACATCAACTACAATCAACAGAAGGCGTTTGAAGAGTTGGCCAGGGTATCCCTGTCTTGGACAGGCTTCATTTAACTCCTATGGGATAATGCTTTGGTTTCTACACACACACAAACAGAGAGAGGATTGGCAGATACCTGGGCTATCTCTTTCCCTCTCTTTCCTCTGGCACTTCTTGTCTGCCTGTCCCGCCTGCTGGCTGGCTGGGGCCCGAGCGGCTGCTGAAAGCTGGGAGATTCTATCGATGCAGGACAGACAAGCAGCGTCACAGGGACTGGGGACTAGAAGCCTTAATATCAGGGTAATGGTGTTTGACTGGGTAATGCACTGGCAAAGCGGCGACAGAGAGAGTGTGTGTATATAATCCTTTTACACCAAGATGAAGTTAACTTGAATACAAGAAGTCCATAAACATGGAACGTCTGGTTGGATATTCCTACACTAACAATTTTCCTCCAGAGATAAGTGGTGGCGCTAGTGCGTTAGCCACCCTATCAACCAGTAGCTCCACCAACAGAGGGTGAGCGTCAGGATAATTACCCTGACAAAGGCAGCTCTGTGCCTGGGTGCAGCCTCTCCGGAGCCAGCCCGTCTGGGGCTTGCAGGCTGAAGCTCGTCTCCTCCCCGCCTCCCCTCCACCACCACCTCCAACGCCAACACCGCTACTGCTTTCTCAATGCACTTTGTCTCCTCTCTATGCATGGACCAAGAGACAAACACAATAAAGTATGTGCACATTTACACACACTCATATGCAGCATTGAGTAGCATTCCCATAGACAGTTGAATGGAGACAGTAGCTATGTGAGGAGACACACACACACACACACTTTAACATGGTCATAAATTACTAGGAGTGAGTGCACAACTACATACACATAGTAACAAGAGGCAGGTAGACGGAGACAAGAGGAGGTGGCTCCACACTCTATTACAGCCTTGTTAAAAGAACCTAAAAGGTTTACATGGAACTGGTCTGCTCGTACAGGTGGCCACATCAGCAGACAGAAAAAAGCCACAAACCTGGGGGTCATAAAGTAATAAGGTCCAGTGTGGTAAATGATCAGCAAACTATCAAAATTAAAGTCTTATCTAAGGAAGGGAGGGGCTTCATTGAAAAATAGTTTACTACTTGGAATTGGACAGCACAAGTGCCATCATCTTACTTGCAAATTAATACAACCGCAGGTATGAGACTGACATTTTCAAAGTTGATTGTGTTGACAGTTGAAGCACAATGTACCCTGCCGAGCTCCATTAGGACTTATTTTTGTAATTTAATTAGACATGCTCTATTTTACCCTGAGGGCTAATGTCCTTGTCTAGCCAGTTAAGCTGCTAATGTTAGCGGTAGCCACAGCTTGTTCATTGAGTCCTATAGCTTTTATGTCTAACTAACTGGTAGCATTAAAAAAGAAAAAAGAAAACCTATGTGGCTGTGCACCTCACTAGTGCAAACAGACGGATGTTAGAAGTAACAATATATTTATAAGAATAAGAAGAAAATAATATTTAAAACACACCAACACAACTATTTTTAAATTAGCCCCTTATGACATTATAATCTTTCACGCTTGCTTTAGAATGTGTTGGAGGAAAAATATTATACAACCCTAATATGTTCAAACAGTGCACTGTAATTTTTAGCTCTGTGCCATTGAAAAATACCAATTATGGCAATTAAGGTTAAATACAGCTTTTAGCATAAATTGTGTCTTTTCTTGTTCTTGAACAGAAGACCACATGGAATTGCTCAGGTAAAGTAATGTATAATTGTACAATAGTTAAATAGAAAAATCACATGTGATTTAGTCAAAACAGTAATGAGAAATAATGGATGCTGTGAAAGTGTATGGCTGATGAAAATAAAACAGAATGGATACTGGACGTCTAATAATTCCCACTGCAACAAGTCAAAAATTGAATTCAGCAATACATAAAATATGGCTTTAGGCTTTCTCCATGGTTGTATCTCTCAATTTAAGATTATTAAATTATTAAGTGATGTTTGTTCCCCAAAGTTCTATCATCAAAGAAGTAAATGTCTAATAACCTTATACTGACATGTTGTTGTGGCCTGACTTTTAACAGATGAGTTCTTTCTTGGTTGTTTTAAAGTGATTATTCTAACCAATGTATCTCCAACTGTCACTTATGGCACAGAAATTAATAAGCTACATGCTTGCATATAAGTTGAGAATTAAACAAAATTGAAAAAGTAAGTTTGTGTGTTTTGGGGGACAGATTGACATGAAACCAAGACATTTCCAATGGGATTTTGGCACTGATATTTGGCGGAAGGTATGAAAAAAAAAATATATATATACATTTTATCTCTAAATTCCTAGAATTATGTGAGTCTACTCACTGAACCCTTCTGTGACTTTATTCTGCACATTAACTGGTGCAAACCAGTTGCTTATGCACATTTGGTCAGACACCAGTGTTAGCCTCAATAACTCTTAATGGAACAGTTCAAAATTGACAACTCAGAAGAAACTAAATATATTGAAACAGCGATTTCTTGTGTGTAAGTATACTGTTGGGAAATTACTGCACTCTAATATATACTTTATTTATTTCTCTATTGTATACTCTATAAACATTCACAAGCTACAATTCTGCATTCTCTAAAATAATGCAGACAGATCACACCGAAATAGACCGCAAGTTATTATTAAAATACTGGAATAGGAGTGAAAAAACTTGGAAGAATAATTTGTGGCTTAGACATGTGCACTTTACATGCACCTCTGACCCCGATGATGTTTCTCACCTTGTAAAGTCCAAAGAAGCCAAGTTCCCTGATGACGGACAGGGCGCTGACCCTCGGCCCTGTGGTGATCTCTCCTGCCACCTGCAGACGGATCTTTACAATCTCCACAGGGTTGGTGAAGATGACCTGGGAGCCACCAGCCTGGAGGAACAGATAGACAGAAAGAAAGCAATGGAATGAACTTCAAAAAGAGAGACGTGGATCATATATTCAAGTTAAAGATAAAAAATTACTTTAGTATATTGCAATGACCACCCAATTTTAACATACATTTTGTCTGTTTAATATGAGATTTTGAGTGTGCTATCTGAGTTCCACTGACAAAATGTTCATTTCAACATGACACATTGATTGAATAAAAAAACATTTGAATACAATCAAAATTGAAAATGTAACGATTATCTACTATCACTGCAGCAAGTGATGCAATTTAACAATAGTGTCGCCTCAGCAACCAGCTGTAAAACAAAGATGTAGAGAGAAGGAGAGTACAGGAGAGTACTCCAGCTGATGCAGTGGAGTCTGTCAGCTGTTTGTCTTCATTTCACATACCCTGCAGGGACTCTGACTTCTCTTTTTCTCTCTGACCTCTCACTTCAATCCATTCTCCAAACCTGTACTTGAGAGGGCAACAATACTATAGCAAGTTCAGACTGGTTTCTTTGCCTTTTAGGTCGGCAGGGCTTTTATGAGTATAAGAGGTAGCTGCTGTGGGTAGATTTGTGGCGAGACAAATGCTTAACTGTGTCTAGTCCGGGAACATGACGGCATTTCCAGAATGCTTCTCGATACTGAGAAATGTTTACACCTTTGGGCTTAAGTGGGCTTTTTCTGACTTCTGTGTCTTCCATTTTCCTTTAATTGTTTTTCTCTCGTGCTCTGAATGTCTTTTCCAGTATTGCCTCTCTCCCTTTCTTGCTTTGACCTCTTCTCAAACAATCTTGCTCATCTTTTCTAATATTGTCTCTCTCCTGCTACGGTTGCCGTTGGTTACTGTAGCTACACGCAAAATGGGTGGCACATTGCAATTAGATAGCAATTGGTTGCCATGGTGCCATTTCTGTCTTAAATAGGCCTGGTCTGTTTGTTGTTGTTTCTCTCCTTTTCTCCCCCGCCTACAGCCACTCCGTTATAAATGATGGATTGTACTCGTTGTCTCCTGCCTTACGGGAAGACATCAAGATTTAATCTTTTCAATCCAAGGGCTTTTTTTGCTCAATTTCCCTCAGTTTTAAGTGTTACCATATATTGCCCACGAGGTGAAGAAGAGACAGAGATCATAATAGTCTCATTGAAGGTGTGTGCAGCCGTTTTTTTTTTAAATAACACAGAGTACAATGAGCTTCAGCTTCCCTTCCAGACCCAACGAGAGGCTGTGAATAGCAGGAGGGCTGCCATTTCAAAGCTGCAACATCTCACAGCTAACCCTTTATGATTTATTTAAAGTTGATTACATGCTGGCTAATTGCGTAAGCATCAAGAGGCTTGGGGCTCCGGCCACTAGCAGTGTTGGCTGCTTCAATTGAATACTAATGAGACTGGAGATGGAGGAGATGAAGATGTTGTTTACTCAAGGAGAGTAAAGAGCAACATTGTTCAGAGAAATGAGCAGACAATTAGACCTGACAATATGCGATAAAAGGAGCGACAGTGCAGAGCTTTCTGAGCACTTCACCATCCCGCGTTCCTATGTAAAGATCCTACTTGATTTTAACATGTAGCTCTGTTTTTTTTTTTTTTATTTGTAGTGCTGTCAGTAGTGGGACATATGAAAACAATTGGTGCTGCCTAGGAGGAGTCATCCTCCTGCTAGATTTTTCACCCAACAGGCTTAAACAGGTGCAAGTTTTTAAATGTGTTTTTAGCCTCTAAACATGCTCAAAATGTCATTACCAGTGCATAGCCTTGTGTAGTTGTTCCTTCCAAGTGTACATAGTGAATTTGACTGCAGTAGATGTGACAGAAAGGCATAAACATTACGACAATCCACCGGAAAACTGGAAATAAACAGAGGTATGTGCACTGGCTGAATTAACAAAACTTTTATGCCTTTCTGTCACACTTACTGCAGTCAAACTCACTGTGTTCACTTGGAAGGAATAACTGCACATGGCTAGGCGCTGGCTAAAAACAAGTTTAAAACTTGCCCTGTTTAAGCCTGTTTAAGCCTGTTGGGTGCAATATCTAGCAGGAGGATAACTCAGTGTAGACTGCACCGATTGTTTTCATTTGTCTAACTACTGCCAGCACTACAAATAAAAAAAAAATAAAAAAACTGAGCTACATGTTGAAATCGACCGGAATTCACCTTTAACTGTGGAAAATAATAACTCAAAAAACTTTGAGCATCCGGGACAAGAGAGGAAGACAAATAGAAACGAGAGGATAGGACAAATAAACAGAGTGAGCTAATGAGAGAGGGAAAGATGGTGAGACAGAAACAAGAGAGAGGAGTAGTCAAAACAAGAGAAGTGAGGGAAGGTCGAGGTTGAGGCGGAGAGGTTGAGGGTTGTGATTATGGAGTGACAGCGTTGGCGGCTCTCTGATGATTCCCAGGTAATTACAAGGCAAGGTGATCCTTAGAAACCTGGGACGTCAGCACCTTATGCACGCATCACAGCTCCTGGCTATGTGTCTGTGCTGCAGAGAGCATACCAAGAGCTTAGCCATACCCAACACACGCCAAACACTCACTACATTAACTGCTATCCATAAATAACAGTCCATTTGTACTTAACACCCTTCATGCTACATGTGCAGGTCTGGGTGTGTGTGTGTTTTAGATTCTCTGATAAGGTTTTTATAATTTACCGCAGGCCTTAATAAGAAACTCATTACAAAGACTTGAACCAACCATGCAAACTGTGTTACATTCGCAATGAACACGAACAAAGTATTACTGTATTTTGACTTTCAAGTCTTACCCCACTCCGCCTCTCAGCAATGACCCAGTAAGTATTTTGTGTAACTTAAGTCCTAAAATGCAGGCCAGTAACTGCCAGATAAGCATCCAGCGAGCTCAGTCAACAGAGCATGACATTCTTACCAAATAATCATTAGAAACTGGCAACCTGTGCTGGAGCCTAATAGTGCTGAGCGACGGATTTAGAGAGGGTAGAAGGAGGAAGCAAGAGTAGGAGGTAAGGTGAAAAAAAGGTAGGTGAGAAGACGATAGTAGCATGTTTAAGAGGAGTAAGAAAAGCACGAAAATATGAGAGGTGCAGAGAAAAGAATGCACCAAAACAGCCAAAAGTAATAAGGAGGAGATAAAGATACAAACATATAATATACTATTTCCCTGTTATCTACATCTTTCTTTCTTTCTTTCTTTCTTTCTTTCTTTCTTTCTTTCTTTCTTTCTTTTGCTTTATAGACTGTAGACCTGAGGCTGACACTGTGGTCCAAACCAACACTTTCACAGCTACCAAATGATATAAACAGATTTCATGTGCTGCGGCTGGAGCCTCACTAAAACAGGGTTCAGGAGGGTTTGACGTCTATGTGTGTGTCTGTGTGTGTGTGTGTGTGTGTGTGTGTGTGTGTGTGTGTGTAAAATAAAGTGGCAGGCAGAGTGCAGTGCCAGCACTAACACCGGGGCCTCAGCCAGGATGAAAGGAGCTGTCACAACGGCTCGCTGAGGAAAAGAGGAAAAATCCATCCATCCACACTTCTCTCCTCTACATTTATCCCCTCCTCTTCCTATGCATCTGTTATAGTTTTGCTTCTGAATCCATGTGTACGGTGGCAAACACCCTGCAACTCAAGAAAACACATATGAATAGACAAGACAAAAGCAAATTAAGAAAACATCTTCATTAATTTGACAACACATGTGCAGCATTTAGCACAATTTAGTAAACAAAACCGTGTTTATGTATTTGGTTGCGTTGTGGGTATTTGCAGCGTGTCAAATTAATGAATATGTTTTCTTAATTTGCTTGGGTTTTTATTAGTTGCAGTGCGTTTGACCCTGTCGGCCACCCTACATTTGGGTATAAAAAACACCCAGTGTACTTTTCACCCAGTACAGTAAAGAACATTTCTTCAGTATATTTGCTTTCCTGTGGTTAATACACTTTTTCATTTTTGTCTCTGCTACAAAACAAAATCGCTCACAAAACAATCTGCAACATTAACAGCAACTGTACCATGCTAAAACATTTCTTAAACATATTTCTAGAACTAATAAGGTCAATTGAATGTGCCTGAGTGGAGCTAAACCCATAATGACTTGTGTATCCTGAAATACTTTGCTTTAGTGATCAGCATCAAAAGAGGGTTGAGTGAAAGACCTTCTTTCATTTGCTCAGGCTGAAGCTACCGGCCTCAGTGGACAGTGTGTGTGTGTGTGTCTGTGTGTCTGTGTGTGTGTGTGTGTGTGTGTGTGTGTGTGTGTGTGTGTGTGTGTGCGTGCGTGCGTGCGTGTTTGTGTGTGTGTGTGTGTGCGTTGGGGGTAGACTGTGACAGCTCAGTGATCAAAACCTATGATGGGAGGGGAGCATGTAACTGGCTGGTGGGGGTCTCAGGTAGCAGCTGCTGTCAATCTTCATCTCCTCCTTGTAAGTATGTGTGTCTGTGTGCATGTGTGCGTGTGTGTGTGTCCGTACACCTGTATGCTCTTCTGTTTGTCAGCACGCACAACTCCTGCAAGCATGTACAGTATGCGCATTTTCTCTTTCATGTGTGATCGTTACACGTTCCATCAACAAACAGCAACTTCTGGCCTCCAAACAGGTCAACCTCTGTCTGCTCAACTGTCACAAGGGCAGCACTCAGAAAACAGGTAAACATAGTTTAGAGATGTATGCTACACTGTCTGCGTACTGTACAGCATCATTTCAGCACAGTGCACTTCTTAACGCCTGGATAATGAAGAGGGAGAGAGAGGTTCCATGTTAAGGCTTTTATGGAAAAGAAGGTGAACACTGAAAAAATGTAACTATGACTGTATTTGAGAAACGTACCTGCACACAAACATGCTAAATAGCTGTGGTCATATTCATACTGACAACACTCTCATATATCTCTTAGGAGATATATCTCAGAGTGACTCTAAGTGAGGAACTGGGAGGAACCTTTACCTTGGTGAAGAAGTATCATTGTTATGTGTGATTAGACACTTCTACTTGAGTATCAAACTTCCAACCCTTTGTCTGTTATAGTCGGAACCAGATAGCACATTTCCATAACAGTCTATGTCAAGCATGATTTACTTTCAAATATGAAAGGCCCTCTTTAATAAATACTTAGAGCAGCCTAATGCTTTTGACAAAGTGTTATAAAAAGTTGATGGGATGAAAGAAATGCCATTTAATGTACCACTCAATAGTCAGTCTGCCTTAAATTCTGTCCAGGTTGTTATTACTGACCTAGTTCTACACTTCAGTTCTCATTACAAAATGGTTGTCTTAAGACTTACACATCCGCCGGCCAGGACCTCAGCTGCCAGAGGGACTGTGCCATCTTTCTGTCTGGTCTTTCCTCGCACAAAGTCATTCACCTTCAAATACAAAGGTCCCAATATCAGGCAAAGAATTGCTGGTATGGTCAAACATGATATGATTATACAGTCAATATACAGTGTGCAATGTTTTATGTAGGACCTGAAAGTGTAGAAAATGTCCAGATTATTCTATATGTGCATGTAACTAGCGGGTCATTATTTACATCTATTTGTGTGTGTAGTATTGCATAAAATAAAACTCATCAAAAAAGATGGAAGAAGCAATGGAAGAACCTATGGAAGAAATATGTGAATGTGCATATGCGCTTTCTAACGCAGCGACTTACTGTGAGCTTTATGGCTTTCTCGGGCGCCACACCCAGTAGCTGTGGTACAAGACCTATCATTAGAAAACGTTGAGATGATTAGAAAAAAAGAGGGCTGTGGTACCCCTACTCACTCACATACATAGACATACACCACTTCCACACAATCCACATGATGTGTGGCTTCCCGCTGCATGCGTCCGACCCTGTAAGATCCTCCAGACGTTAATGAAATCTATTGATGTGGAGTGTGGGGACATCAGAGTAGCAACAAGAGAGAGAGAGGAAGAAGGGGTTAAAAGAGGATGAAGAGAGAGAAACTGCTTCCCAGAATAGGAAAAGGGCAGAGTATGAAACAAACCAACCAAAAGTTTACACAGACCTCAATTACAACCCAGAGCAGGATAAAAATAAACAAAATAATCACAACAGAGCACAATGAAACTTGGCCCCCTACCCAGCCCTGAGGCGCACATGCATGCACGCACGCACAAACGCACGTACGCACGCACGCACAATTTGGAACTTGGCTAAAGGATGTGATGCCTGGACCTGATAAAAAGACCAAATCATTTTTGAATTATTTTTTCCCTAAATGCTGACATACTTTCAACATAAAAGAATAAAAAAATTGTCCTGTTGGTCTTGTGCCACTTTGTTCATGAGAGATTAGTAATTGTGTGAATTTTGCGCTGCCGATTTCACATTCTTCACTTAGCAGATTTATTTCCGATGTCTTCAGCAAAGGCACTTTGAACTTATATTACATAACTACAGCTTGCCTGTCAGGAATACCTGTCTGTCTGGCCATCTATCTGGAGCCAGACCTGTCTGTCTCTGCGTCTGTGAAGCCATTCCACTCTTGATGGCTTTTGTGTTTCAGACAGAAATTCAAGCATTCAAGTTTCCTCTCGGGAGCCTGTGCTGTCAATCAGAATCATGGGATTTAAAAAAAGTCCCTGCCAACATTCAAGCGGGACCTTTTTTCAATCCTTCTTCAATCCGACCCGACAATACTGACACAGACACCCTAACCCCACCTTCTGAAGACAGGGCAGGTAGTCATTAAGGTTGTCGTGCTCTGGTATGTGCGTACCTGAATGCCCAAGGAGTGTGTGTATTGCCTACGTACTCGCTCAGTCTGTGTATGTGTCTGTATGAGTGTGTAAGTCCAGACATGCGACATCACCACATCATGACACAGACCTAAAGGTATGTGGCCTTGCATGTGACGTTTATTGTCCTGCTCTGAAAGTCCCCAGCCAGCCGGTAATCACTTCAAAGGAGACAGGTCAACAGATAGGTGAACTCACACAGCCCTCCTGTCCACCCTACACTTTTCTTCTCTCGTCTTCCTTCTCTTCACTTTTATTCTTCTCAAATCTAAACCCTTTTGTTCAAAACCTGTTTTGTAGATGTGACCGCCTGTGTCATTTTTTCTTAAAGCTTTAGGTAAATATAAATTTGTGGATGGACTTCAGGCAATTTATTTTTGTTACAACTTACTAATAACATTTGTTGTATGTTAAACCTACTTACATTGCTCTCAAGCATGATCAGGGTAACCACCATGATCTTGGAAATACTGTAGTTTTTTTTTTTTTTTTACATGCTGTGAAGAATATAATAAATAAGCGCAAATTTAAATATAAGTAAATGCGGTGCATTATTGCAAATGCATAATAAACACTCCAGCATGTAAAGGCTACAGTAGCTGCTGCACTATTAATAGAGGATACATGCTGCTTTAACGACTAACACTATGTTGATATCTGAAATTACACAATTTGGAGGTTTAAATTTGTGTCCATGCATACTACTAACCTCGGTAAAGGCCAAAGATGCCCTCGTAGCGCACCACCTTCTTGAAGCAGTCAAAGCTGTTCTTGTACATGAGCTCTCCCACCAGGGAGCCACTGCCCCTCTGATTTTGCATGCGTGTCTTCACCAGATCAATGGGGTACACTGCTGTGGCACCCACAGCTACAGAGAATTAAAAATGGTTATTTACATACTAATTACATGTTGTAAGAGTACTGTTTGTTAATGTACACATTTTCACATATAAGTGGTTTAGCATTATGATCATGCCAGCTTTGTTCCCCCCCTGCTTTAACCAGCATCACCCTTATGCCATAAATCTTTGTCTTCTGCAAATGAAGACAGCGGTAATAAAATAAGTTGAAATATGCCACAGACATAAATGTGTAGGAGTGTGTGTTGATTATATTGATTTGAAGATACCAGTTTTTTATACTATTGTTCAACTAGAGATGCAGATTAAATGGTTAACAAATGAATGAAACAAATCTCTGGATCCCACTCATGAACAGGAGGCATTCATCAGGTTAAAACTAGCATTGTATGACAGGTTTGTGCTGTACAGTTTTGTAATACAAATGGGAAGTCTTGTACTAGCAAAAAATCACAGAAAGAAGTAAGAGAGTTGTGCTGTGAGCACTGCAAACAAAATCCCACTCACTTATATCGGCGTAAAAAACAAAAAAAAGCAGGTAGCTAAATACCATTGGAGATAGGTGAGAAAATATGTCTTTGTAATTTGGGTGAACTAAAGAAGAAGAGGAAAAGGCGGAGAAGGAAGGGGAAGTCTGTGGGGCTTATGTTGAGAAAAACGTCAAAGTGTTTTGAGTCCCAGTGTCTTCGGTCCGTCAGACGGACACAAACAAAAAGAATTGACCCAAGGCGACAGACTTAATTAGAGAGAGGCCGAGAGAGAAGAAGGGATGGCAGAGCCATACCTCCTTATTAAGCTGTCTCCCTTGGGATAGAAGGAGGAGAAATAAAGGAAGGGAGGAGGATAAGAAAAACAGTGGGGAGTCTGAAGCCAAACACAAGGCCTAGGCACCACCCTTCACCCCCACCCTCATCCTCCCTCTTCTGATCACTCACACAGGTACAAAAGAATCCACACAGGAGGGTTTTCCCATGGCACGCAGAAAGGCGAGAGACAGGACAGAGCGAGGCAGAGGGATAGTAGAGTGGGCAAAAGATAGAGAGAGAAAAAGAAAGAGAGGGAGCTTCTCTTTAAGCAGGTAAGCAACAAATGCTCTCGTAAGCCAGGGAAAGGGCAATAGAGGAACCATTGTCCTCTCTTTCACCCTTTTCTCATGAGAACAGCAGTGTGTGTGTGTGTGTGTGTGTGGGGGGGGGCAGGTATACACGCAAGCAAGTCGGTGGGTGGTGGGGTGAAGAATGCAGGGAGCCAATGGGGCGTGACTCTTACCCCCTGCCACTGAGCCAAGGGAGAACCTGTAGGCCGACTCTGCCACCTGGATAAGGACGGGGCGGGAGACATCACTGCCCAACTGCTGCTCACACAGCGGAAAAGAGACAATGTAAAGAGAAAAACACAGTATTAACATTAATTAAGGCCACAACTGTGTATAAATTATTACTGTTTGTCATACAATACAAACATTCTATATATATATATATATATATATATATATATATATATATATATATATATATATATATATATATATATATATATATATATATATATATATATATAGATGTTTATTCAACATCCAATAACACAGTTCCCCTTTACATATGATGCATTATAACTTCTTTCAAATACACATATTCCATGTATTGCCCTTCTGCTGCTTATGTCATCTATTGGCATACTTTATCATTTTTATTTCCACTGCTTTTGGGTTTTCTATTGCTCACTTGGGTGACAGTCTCACCATTTGGGCTTTTGTCAAATAAAACTGGAATCAAAGTGATCTTAGTACACCTTTGTGATCATCACCCTGCCATGCAAAGAGCAGAATAGTGTTAGTAGCCAGCATTAGTAACATTAGTAACAATGGACACACTGCCCAGAGGGGGGGGGAGAAGTCTAGAACAGGTCCACTTGTCAGAGCAAACTCCCACCCCCTCTAAAAATCATCCCCAGAGGTTTCTTTCTGCCCAAATGTCTCCTTTAAACAGATATTTCTCCGTTTCTACCATCTTCCCCAGCTCTGTCTGCCTAAGGACTTGTGAATCTTGGCAATACTAACTGTCAGGATGTTTGAGGGAGAAAGAGGGAACATGTTAACAGGATATAAAGAGAGAAAAGGCAAACCGATACACATGTAGATCAAATAAGAGAGAGGGAAAGAAAAGTAGATCAAATAAGGAAATGGAGAGAACTAGCAAAAGATGAGGAGAGAGAGCTCCAGCTAGCTGGCGGCCAGCCCCTGAGGCCAAACCACAAGGGCCTAAAGTGGCTCATTGTGGTGGGACTGGCGTCTGAGTAGTGCTGGGCCCCTTTGCTTTTTCCCCTTTGGCCCCCGCCTGCTCCAACATGGCCTGGCCAAGCCTTTACTGTAGCGCTGAAACCCACCAGGCAACACAACTCTGACCAAACAGCCCAAGAAGGAAAACAGTGCTCTGCTCCTCTGTCTGGCTGTCCAATACGTTCTTCATTTTCTTCATTACCAGTTGCTCTTGTTAGCTGCTGCAAAGTCACTTCAAATCTATAATATGCAATGTGAAGCCTGTTTGAGGTTTATAAGGCCTTGAGGATGGCTCTGCTCGTCTTTCCTGGATTTGTGAGTTTTGTCTGTATGTTTTGTTAAGACATCAACCACATGCCAGGGAAAGGTCTAGTGGTGTTTTCTCTCAAAAAGTCTGTGATGGGAAGTTGGTCTTAACCTTGAAATGAACTTTTGAAATTGAGCGGGGCTGACAAACACTGGCAGGTTTTGGTGGCAAACTTTCCATTTCATTTCTGACAAAACTTGTTTGCATCCGTGTCTTTGTATCTGTGTTAACTTTGATTGAAAAACAATGTCTTAATGAATGAATTGTGTCATTCATAACAAATCAAACTGATGTTTTGGTTTATGGGATTAATGACTTGTGAACAGGAGATATCATTAACTTAATTACAAAATTGAGTCATCTGCATTGTGACATCCAGCCCTAGAGAATGTACTGAGACAGAAAAAAGAGCTGCCATTGTGGAAGAGGAAACCAAACACATCAACAAGTCTTCATTTCTGTACCTGTCTCTGGACCTCAGCCAAGTTGTAGGGAAGGGCGCCTTCCTCCAGTGCAGCGATCTGCTCAATGTCCATTAAACCAACACGTCTGATGAGGAGAGAGAATGAAGAGAGTGAGAGGTTTCAAGTAACTCTCAACTGTAAAAACTCTCAGAGGAATATAATATTTCATCAATGCATCAACAAGTCCATGACATTTGGAAGCACTGAAGTTACTCAAAGTTTATGGACACTTTGCTATCGTTCCATGTAAAAATATTGTGCCATTCAAAAATCCAGGCCTGTGCTTGGCATGGTTGAGTAAGACTGATCTATAGGAACTGACAACTCCCACTACTTTATCCCTTCATCCAAGTATAACAAAGATATTTAACCTTTGGATTTAAAACTACTGCCTTTTCTGAGTCTTTCCATTGCATCTCTATGGCGGGCCCACATTTCCCAGGCTGAGGGAACGGGGAACGCCAAATCCCCCACCCACCCCTCTCCTCTGAATATTGGGGCTATTATCTCTCACATCTCCAATCAAGGAGAGTGGAGAGGGTTATTAAAGTATCCCATTGCCCAGAAATAATAATCAGGTGGTGTCTCAGGCCGGGGTTATGAGTGAACTGGTTGGGCTGTAAGGCAGACGCAAAGGAAGTAGGGGAAAGTGAAACGCATACAGTTGTTGTGTGCCACAGATCATAGGTGCTGGAATTGCCCTTTTCTTAAGATAAATAGGAGTTTTGATTGGTTTTGGACTGAGAGATGATTCTCTGGCACTGATGTAGTCATGTCTGACTCTTTTGATCCTTTGCAGAGAAGTTTGAGAAAAAAGAAATCACTCGTCTCGTTGGGGTCCATACCTCAGCACACTAAGCACACCTTTGGCCCCGGGGTCCATACCTCAGCATGGACCCCGGGGCTAAAGGTGCGCTTTGGGGGGCAAGTGTGGAATAGACTTTCTCATTACAACTCCCTGACTAAATGAAGATAATATTAAATGACGCAAGTATGAAATCAGTTGTGAGGTGCTATTTCTCCTGTAACATACCTAAAATGTTCTCAATTTATTTGCCTGTTCTCAGGGAAACACAGAATAAATGCCTAAACCTGCTTGACCACCATATCCACCCCTAGACTAGATTGAATATAGAAAAGTAAGTTATATCTAAATCATTGTCACATTAACAAAATTGAGGTATTAAATCAAACATAGCATGATTTTTGTGTGTGCCTTTTTG
This sequence comes from Percina caprodes, assembly GCA_013375575.1. NCBI lineage: Eukaryota > Metazoa > Chordata > Actinopteri > Perciformes > Percidae > Percina > Percina caprodes. Next base: position 2,703,361 of record JABXJD010000056.1, on the reverse strand, counting down.
GGCATCCAAATTGTGTGTGTGTGTGTGTGTGTGTGTGTGTGTGTGTGTGTGTGTGTGTGTGTGTGTGTGTGTGTGTGTGTGTGTGTGTGTGTGTGTGTGTGTGTGTGTGTCTTACCCACGAGGCTCTGAGAGGTCAGCCAGCTGAAAGAGGATGTTGATCTCCATGGGTGTCACCTGGCCAAATCTCTGAGCTGCCACAATGAACTCCTCTACAAGAAAGACATATTTTTTATTTAATTTTTACTAATATGAAGAGCACCAAACCTTAAGATACAAACCAACATTAACAGATATACACACACAGAAAAAAATGGGGAAACAGTTTATATATATATATATATAATTGCCATGAAATAAGAAATATCTCAATCCATTTTGTTCTGCCAATCTGTGTCCAGGTCATGATGGCAGAAAACTCAGCAGATGTTCCAACAGCCAAGAGGTTTTTCTCCTCAGCCACATCCTCTAGCCTCTCAACCTGGGGGATCCCCAGCTAGTCCCAGGCCAGATGGGATACATATAATTCCTCCAGTGTGTTCTGGGTCTGGGGACCTCCACCGCGAGGCACACAGGGAGCATCATGATCAGATCCCTATGCTACCTAAACTGCCTCCTTTCAATAGGAATAAGCCGCAATCTCTGAGATCCTTCTTAATGTTTAAGCTCTCAGATACCAACTCAAAGCTCATGACCACTGTTACGGGAACATACACTTACCTAAAGGATTATTAGGAACACCTGTTCAATTTCTCATTAATCCAATTATCTAATCACCCAATCACATGGCAGTTGCTTCAATACATTTAGGGGTGTGGTCCTGGTCAAGAAAATCTCCTGAACTAAAAAGAAAGGTGATTTAAGCAATTTTGAGCGTGGCATGGTTGTTGGTGCCAGATGGGCCGGTCTGAGTATTTCACAATCTGCTCAGTTACTGGGATTTTCACGCACAACCATTTCTAGGGTTTACAAAGAATGGTGTGAAAAGAGAAAAACATCCAGTATGCGTCAGTCCTGTGGGCGAAAATGCCTTGTTGATGCTAGAGGTCAGAGGAGAATGGGCCAAATGATTCAAGCTGATAGAAGAGCAACTTTGACTGAAATAACCACTTGTTACAACCGAGGAATGCAGCAAAGCATTTGTGAAGCCACAACACGCACAACCTTGAGGCGGATGGGCTACAACAGCAGAAGACCCCACCGGGTACCACTCATCTCCACTACAAATAGGAAAAAGAGGCTACAATTTGCAAGAGCTCACCAAAATTGGACAGTTGAAGACTGGAAAAATGTTGCCTGGTCTGATGAGTCTCAATTTCTGTTGAGACATTCAGATGGTAGAGTCAGAATTTGGCGTAAACAGAATGAGAACATGGATCCATCATGCCTTGTTACCACTGTGCAGGCTGGTGGTGGTGGTGTAATGGTGTGGGGATGTTTTCTTGGCACACTTTAGGCCCCTTAGTGCCAATTGGGCATGGTTTAAATGCCACGACCTACCTGAGCATTGTTTCTGACCATGTCCATCCCTTTTAGGGCCACCATGTACCCATCCTCTGATGGCTACTTCCAGCAGGATAATGCACCATGTCACAAAGCTCGAATCATTTCAAATTGGTTTCTTGAACATGACAATGAGTTCATTGTACTTAAATGGCCCCCACAGTCACCAGATCTCAACCTAATAGAGCATCTTGGGGATGTGGTGGAACGGGAGCTTCGTGCCCTGGATGTGCATCCGACAAATCTCCATCAACTGCAAGATGCTGATCTGAACACTCATGAGCCTGTGCTTGGCATGACTGAGAACATGTTTGACCTATTATACAAAACGCAGACACAGCTCTCTGGGTAGGACTACATAGATGTAATTAATAGACCTGCCACCCAATTTTGAGGCACTAGTTTTGCTGCAAAAGTGAAAACCTTGCCCACTGTTTCAGTTTCACATGCAAAACAGAATCTGTATTGGTACTCCTAAATCCAAGGCTCATTAACCAGTGAATTTATAATCCCATATTATATTAGTTTAAGTTCAAGGGATTGCTATATCGATTGATTCGTCAAGCTTTGGTATAAAGCAGCAGAGCAAAATATTTCTTTCAATACCTATCTGAGTCAGTAGGTTCACTTTGTCATTATGTTTTTATGACTGCAAAATGTATTGCACACTGGCATTACATAACATGGAAATAATTAAAATATGTAGTACTGAGCTGAATGTATCACTAAAAGCCATAATCGGCTATCACAATAAAGAGCAGTGACTGACAACTGTAACTGACGTCTCTTTTATTCTTATCTGATTCATACTTCCATTAACTGTTCATGACACTCTATTACAGACTCAGTATTGTCAACTGATACCATGTTACATAACTGCACCAACATAATTACTATTATATTGCAATAAGCCTAACAGGTAAAATGTGCAGTTAGACACATGGTCTGTTTGTACATTGTATATATTTTGTGTGTGCTGTACCACACAATTCAATATTTTTCAATGCTGGACCTTTCTATTTTCCCGAACCTGCCTCATATACATCTACATCAGTCTTTCCTTTCATTACCCGAACAACTTTTGATAAGACAGTCTTTCTACTTGCAATCGATGGTGGGCATTTTTTATAATCTAAATACAGACAGATGGCCAATTAGATAATGAACATTGGATCAGTCCACTTGGTAAAATGTTGCAATTCATTATGGTATTTTTGCTCCTGTCTCTGTTGAGAGCCACAAGCATAAAGGAATGTGAAAATGTATTGAGAAAGTTGGCCCTGAAATGCAGGACCTATTGCTAATAGCAGTTTTTAATGTTACGCCATTTAATGGTGATTTTTATACTTAAAGCTCTGTCACTCAAACTAATTACCTTCTGTGACTAGTTTGGAACTTACAAGTGAGTAGTGTCAAAGCATGCCGAATCCATCATAAGAAAGAATGATGGCCATGTAGAGTTATGGACTTCAAGAGTTCTTCTGAGGCAGCTTTAATATGTGGTAACTTAAGACCTGGTCTATTGTTGGTGGAATAAAGAGCAGGTTGACTGTAGGCTGGCTTACAGTTGAGGAGTCAGCATTGTTTGACCTGCTTCATTCAAAGAGCAGCAGGCTGGGGTTGTGACAAAGTCGTCCTACACTGGAGCCATTCACCCCGCTGAGGCTCAGCTTACCCCTGAGGCCTGCTCTCTCTCTTTCTCTCTCTCACACACACACACACACACACACACACACACACACACACACACACACACACACACACACACACACACACACACACACAGGTTATGCTCACAAGCATGTGAGAGAGCATACTTGCACAAGAATAAACTCTCACACACCCACACAAATATAAAGAGTTCTGTCTGGGGAGATCACAGATTGCAATGCGGATAACCTGTCTACCTGCATGTAGCCGGTAGTCACCCATACGCCATCTCTCCTCTGTACAGCTAAATGCTCACATTCTTACAATGATAATGACATGCTGATGTTAGCAGATATAATGTTTACCATGTTCGTCATCTTAGGAACATTCACTTTTTTGCACCAAACAGTACAGTTGAGGCTAAAAGGAATGGATTTAGTTGTTTTGGTATTTGATCATAAACAAAAGTATTGGACACAATTCAATTTTGATGTGACAACAGCTCTAGTTGAAAAGTCAGGGGATCAACACAATTCATCCTGCGGGAAACATGAATGTTTCGCTAGATTTCAGAGCAATCTATCCAATTGTTGTTGAGACATTTGACTCTAAACCACAGATGTCAAACTAATGGTGGCACTAGACAAAAAGTAAGGGGATCACCAAGACAGACGGCTTCATCTCCAGGGAACATTACATTTAAAAAAATTCAATCCATCCAATATTACTGTGATATATCAGTCTGGACGGATAATAACTGAAAAAACAACCTGAGATTGTGACATGGTCAAGAAACTGGCAAAAAACTTGATCACTGCAGAACAATTATTGGTGCGGTGCCAAAGCACCGTAAGAAATGTACTGGCTAACATATCATCAGTTCTGGCACTATCTAGTGAAGATGCATTTATAGTATTATGTGTTAACTGATTTTAACCTTTCACAAAGATGCAGAGTTATTTGCCCTGTGATGTACACTGCTGGCTGAATAAAAAGTGTGCACACAAACACTCACACACATATGTGTGCTCACTTTTGTGTAGGCGTTAAGCACTGTAATGGCGTCCCCAAGGCAAAACAGTGGCCTTGCTGCACATACGGGATCAATCAAGATTTGTACGCATGTGTGCATGCTTGGCTGTGATAATGCATCTGAATGCTTGTGTGTATGTGAGCAATGTTTGAAATAGTGGGTTACCAAATATGCACACACTTGATACATGCGGGTGTGTGTACAATTTGTGTTTGTCGGCCAGCCAGTAGTACATGGAGCCGAGCCCTTGCAGTCCCAGAGGAGGCCTTAATGACTCAGGGAGTGGAGGGTGGATGGGTAGTGGATGTGGAGGTCTGGCTGGCTACAGGCCACCACAGGTCGAGCCAAGCCCAGCCTCGGTGTACCCGTGGTGGGAACAGCCTGGGGAGCGTATGGGCTTTTGGACTGGGTCGGCTATGGTCCACACCCCTGATAAGGCTTCAGATAGCATCATAAGGATAAACTAGTGCCCCTGGGCCATGTGGAGAGAGGTCAGAATGGTTTCATAAAGACAACCAGAGCAGGAGACAGAGAGTCAGTAAGAGAGAAACAGAGAAAAGTAGAGAAACAGAGAAAGCTAACTGGGCTTCTTGCCAAGTACTGAGAAAAGGAATGAGAGACAGCCAGTGGGGCAAGCAAGTGAGAGAGATAAGGGTTTAAAGAAACTAACCATGGAAGACAGAAAGAAATAGAGAAAATGTCTAAAGGTCTTAAAAAAGGCTGTTGGATCATTAAATAATACCTAATTTTCATCACATTGTAGCATTACATCTTTGCTATAAATTACAGAGTAAGATTTAACATTGATCTACAGCATAAAACATCATCCTTAAAATTAAGTGCATGATTTTTGACAATTCAAGCATTCCTCTGTTTTTTTATAGAATTACAAATCTCATTATCAACCAAAATCATAGCAGGACAAAAAAAATGTTCTCAGATCAGTGCCAGGATGTCTAATAGACAAGGCAGGCTCCATCAAGGATTGTGGGTATGCAATGTGCTGGGTCAGATCCAGCATGCCCATTTAAATGCCACCGGGAAGCAAAAAAAACAAACAAAAAGAAGTTTCCAACCTCAGCACACAGATGTAAATACATTATCTGGACAACACATTTAATACAGCCTATAGTGCAGGACTGTATCAGTTTGTGCATCTGAGCACAAAACAGTGCATGCTCACATACTGTGTGTGCTGTATGTTTTGGCTGCCTGTGTTGATGTAGGTTTTTGTTTATACATGACACATTTTTACCTTTGGTGACTTCCACATCTCGGCGGTGGCCAGCCAGGGTGCTATAGATCTTTCTTATCAGCTCCATGTTATTGAGAAGCGAGTTGAAGCCGTTGAAGTATGAGAAGCTGACCTGGTGAGATGTGCTGCCACCTGCAACCTGGCCAAGGATGGAGACACACGTATTAGAACATGCAATAAAATCTTACAATGACCCACATCCGCAAACACAATCACACTACACTCCAAACAGAATAAAAGCATCTATATATTATAATTATGTGACAGAAGAGACATAGAAGACATTACTGTCAAGAGGAAATCTTGACGAACACTGGCGGTTAATCATCAACGTTCCTCTTTACCATCGCTCCACAGGGAGAAGTAAACCTTTTAACCGCTACTTTTTCCATCACACAACCAACACTCTCTGGAGTTTAATTAACTTTCTTTATGAGGTGGAGGAAGTCATAAAAAACAAAAAAATAAAAAGGTAAAAGGATTACAAATAGAAGCTGGGCTCTTCAAGACATTCCAGACTGCACACAAACATTTTTTTATTGGAACCAGCATCCCATCTTTATCAAATCAGGCTCTCAAACTCTTGAAGGAGCAGCTCTAACTGCTGTCCGTTTAGATATATGTGTTTGAATACATTTCATAAATGTAATGCTGCCTGTTTTGGATATCTTAGGCCAAAGTATCAGATGAGCCTTGAGGCTTTGCTGCTCTTAACAGTGTTGAGGGTTGAGGCAACAGAAAATATAGAGCTGCCTTTCACTAGATGGCACTGTTTGCTTGACAGACACATTCAGGAAAGTTGCATGCAGCTCACTATGTTTGCAACAAGGTGGGAAGCTCTGGCTTGCGTAAAAGGGCCCTAACAGAGGGACACTTTTGTATCTGTTCATATCTATGAGCCTATAGGCTAGATCTTCCCACGATATCCAACACAATCTTTCACCAGAAGGGGAGAGGAGAACAATATTTGGGTGAAAAGAGTGTGGTGCTGATCATTTTCACCATGTTTGGTAAGTGAATTAAAGGTTGTCGGTTAACTGTTTGAGTTCTGCCATAATACCGCCTTTAATGTGTCTGGAGTGTTTATGGGGTTTCAGATGTGTGTGTGTGTGTGTGTGTGTGTGTGTGTGTGTGCGTGTGTGTGTGTGTGCGTGTGTGTATGTGTGTGTGTGTGTGTGTGTGTGAGTGTGCGCACGAGTGTGTGTGAGAGTTTGCTAACAGCACACCAAGACGTCTGGTCGGTGAGGTAAACACAGCAGAGAAAATGACAGAGAATGAGTCTACAAGGTGTTTATGAAATTGGGCAAGACATGGGCACAGACGCAAAACGTGCACACGTGCAACAAAAACACTAACACACAAAAAAACACAAAACAAGAAAAGACAAACATGTGAGTTCAAAACAAATAGAGCGCATGCTCACAGCTGCTCACACACAAACACACAAGCAAAGATGATGGACTGTAAAGCTCCAGTCTCCATCTATCTCTGTCTCTACCTTCCCATTCAGCTGGCCTGCTTGGCTTTGACACTGCCAGAGAGGTTAGACTTAATGACATGTTGGGAAAGAGACAGAGACATGGGGGAGGGAGGGAGCGAAAGAGGAGTGGTTGAGAGAAAGGGAAAAAGAAAATGAAGGGAGGGGGAGAAAAAGAGGACAGACAAGAGGTGACAGAAAAAGGTAAAGAGAAAGAAGAAATGAGAGATGGACAGCTGGAGGGAAAGAGAAAGCCACAGTGTTTGGTTGTGGGGGTGTGAGAGAAAGAAATGAACACATGGAAGAGAAAAGACAAGAAAGAGGTAGTGAGATGGAAGACAGTCTTGTCTTCGACCCTTTTATAGAGAATAGAGCAATGTTAGGTTGCTTGTCTGCCTATCAGCAACGGAATCAAAGGCAAACGTGCTTATAAAGTGTATATATATATATATATATATATATATATATATATATATATATATGTGACAGTAAGTTATCACAAGTCTTGCAGTTACCTAATTTATTACTTAAGTGATTAATAAAGAACACCTAATATTTACAATATTTTCTCAACATATGACAAAGTATCAAAACTCCTAGGACGTATACAGCTGTGATGGATTTCACTATTTTAAACCAGCCTGACTTTGGCTCTTGAGGACAACAGTAAAACAAATGGAGGAGAGAACCACAGAGCCAAACAAAAACCCACCGCCACGAGGCATTCCTCCACAAAGGATGTGAGCATGTGCGGCCGGATGGTGACCATGATGTCCCTGAAGTCCAGGGCTGAGATGGAGCCGCTGTGGGCTTGGTCCCGTTGGATAAAAGCCTGACGTGCATGTTCCAGCTGCATCTCCTGTGGAAGGGAGTGGAGAGAAGTAAGGAGGGAAGTTTAGGTGTTAGATCATATAGCGAATGTGTATTATTGGACACAGATGTGGGTCATACACCTTTTTAAGTTGCCTTCATAAATTAAAAATCCACATAAATTCACTCATATAAACACGTATGGATAAAAACACAGCATTTGCTTTGATGGGCCTCTTGGTGTCGTCTCCCCCTTTCAGCTACGGGGGAGCCAGCGTTTGGCCAGACTTCACGCTCGCCTCCTCTCCCAACAGTGGCTTGCCTACTGCGAGGCGTCGCTTTGGCTTTTTACACCCTCCCCAAATCCCCATTAAACCCACTTGAGGGAAAAACATACAAACATACACACACAGACGTGCAGACACAGGCAAGACGTCTAATCACCCAACTGCTCACTTTGTCTCTGTTCTTGCACACACATACACACAAAGGTCCACAGGGACAACAGCAGGCTGTGGTGGGGAGACATCCCACAAGGCCTTTGACATTAGCAGCCATTATCAGTACCTGCAACCACAAGTCCACAGAGAAAGGCTGTAAACAAACCCCTGCCACCGATGCTTCCTCTTCTTACAATAAAAAAACTTGGTTACAGCAAAAGACAGGAATATCAGAACAACAATAATCCACAAAATTCATTGTGGAAAAACAGCCATAAGGGCAGCAAGCTCAAACTAGTTGCTTTGGCTGTTGACTCACTTGCAGTGTATGATGGCTTTAAGGACAAAAAAGTCAATGAGGAAAAACATCATGAGTTTTTATTCTGCTTTTCTTATTCATGAGGTTTATGACATATGGTGACACAATACCAACAAACCAAATGACCAATTGAAGCTTACTTACTTTTAAGTATATATCAATGGTGTGGTTACTAAATTGAAACAGCCACCCAAGAGTTTTTAAGAACTTTTATGAATCCTCTTTTGCAATTCTCTACATATATCTGAGCTGAAATGATTAGTCAATTAATGGATTGATAAAAATGACTAAATCCCCTGTTGCCAGCTTCTCAAAAGTGAAGATTGATTGTTTTTCTGTTAGTTTGGTGATAGTAGGCCTACATTGAATATCTTTAGGCATTCTTCACTTCAATTTTCTGGTGTTTGCACATAGTACAAGACCATGAAATATTTTCTCTATTTAAAAATGCACCATTCATCTTAAATATGAAGTTCATAATCTCATAAGTATCCTATAAATATAGGTATAAAGAATTAAAATGTGTCAAATTTTAGGTAACTGCAGAATCATGTCAGGAACATGTTTTTAAATTATATTTCTTAAAGTAAGTACCGGCAAGAAGTTTTTTTAGTACAATAAGTGAGTTAATAATTCAGTTCAAAATAAACAATTATCAATTTGTCCAAGAATAATGGACATTCTTGTTTAGCCACATATGGCAAACAAAAAGTGGTGAAGAGAGACATGGCATTCTTCAATTGATTGATTCAGATGTTATTGTTATAAATGTAACTCAAAAAATTGGTATTACCACAACACAAAACCCTATGAGGCTATGACTTATTGTTTTGTTGAATTTGAGTGATATTTCACTGACAGCATAACTGATCGAACTCTAAATTTGCGGCACCCAAGAGAAACGACTGGGGAAGAGTGACATTTACACAAAGCTGAGTGGAGACCGGAGGGGAGTAAGAATAGACATTGCAACAAAAGAGCCAGAAAAACAGCAAATGTAGCAGCCATGTGTCAGTATCACCTATGAGCACAGCAGGGGCTCAGGAGAGTGTATAAGTGAGTGGAAGGCAAGGAAACAAGAACAGAGACTGACAATTGTAAACACTCCCAAGGTAAATAAGGTAAGATATTTTGGTGTCAGCATCCTGAGTGTCGTGACTCACTTCTCCGGTCGGTTGAGAGTAGGTCAAAACACTTTGGTGTGGAATAAACTGAGAAGAGGACAGGGAGGAGGAGAGCTGAATATTTAAAGTCAAAACAAAAAAGCAAAGCAAAGAAGATAATGTTTTGGATGCATGACTGTGTGCATGTGTAAAAGTAAGGGTGAGCATTTATCTGTGTGTCCATCTGTAAATGACAAAACAAAACAAAAAATTATCCTGTTTCTCTGGACAAGTCTAAAGTCTGAAAAGCCACACAGCAACCACACAGAGCAACAAAACAACTGTGGTCCAGGGTATGGAGCAGTTTATAGTCTCAGCCTCTTAAAACCTTAACTTGTTGCAACTGTATGAGTGTTTCAGGGACATGGTTTTTATTTGGGAGAGGAGTGAGGGAGGCAAGAGACATAAAGCTGGTGGGTTAAGACAGCCAACGAGAGACCGCTGAGGCATTTGCAGTCACTTTAATTGTCCTTGGATGGAAATGAAAACACATGACAAGCCACCTCTGTTTGTTTTCAATAGCTGTGATTCTTTTCCCCTCTCTCATCAAAACTTAAACAATAGATATAAGTGGAGCAGATTGTATCTCTCTTCACCAAACTGTGCTTCTCATCAGCACAAAGCTAAAGCTATACAAGGAGAAGCTTAAGCACAACTGCCCATTTACATGTGCCATGAGCCCTCTACACGGTGATGTTAAGGGCTGCCCACTGATTCTTGGGAGATTCAAACATATAATTGGGACTTTAAAAATGTGAGCAATGCCAACAATTCACTTTTTTTGAGTGCTCAGGAAAGAAGTGGGACATGTGGTGTCCCCTCCATGTATTTCAAGCTTTTTACTTGCCAGGATTTTTAATATGGGCTACTATGTGCCACTTCTCTGGACATTGGTAATACCATTGCCAGAGACAACACCACACTGACAGTGCGAGCTGAGCCTTGGCCGGCATCCACGCGTGAGACGGGAAAAATGCATGTAATTGGTGAGAATCTCTGGCTTCCATCAAGACAGTAATTGGCCAGAGAGAGCCCTTGTGAGAAATATGCGGCACAAACGTTTTCCCCGATAATCCCATCTTGTGAGCATCTGGCAGTGGCGTGGTTACAATGGCAGAAAAACACAATAAACACATGCATGCATGGCAAGAAGAGGAGGAAATAAAGGATAGGAACAATCTGGGGGGGGGAAGAAGCTGTGTGGTAGGGAATTATAAAAATAACTGACAAAAATTCAGAATATGGTGTGTGTGTGTGTGTGTGTGTGTGTGTGTGTGTGTGTGTGTGTGTGTGTTTTATAACTGACAACTTTTATAGCTGCAGAGGCTACTTTTCTTTCTGGCTTACATTTAGGAATGCTTTGCCTTTTAACAAAAGTATGAAAACAGCATTGGGTAGTAGCGCAATCACAAAGTATGTGGTAATTGAACAGGTTTAAATTCTGGTTCAGGAAATGTTGTTGTACCTTCCCTAATTGCCCTGTCATCAATCTGGAGTCGCTGATAACACACTGTAAGAGTCAACTGCCATTAACTGAATTTTACTTGTACCAAAGTACTGTAATTGCAGTTAGTATTACACCATCAAAATAATATTAATCTGTTTTATTAATGTGACACACTTCATTAGAACCCAAGATAGCATTAGGTCTAAGATAAAGTTATTTGTAAAGATATTTGTATGAATATTAGTAGACCGGTGAACCAAGTGTTAAAAGATGAAAAGCAGGTTGATATTTACAATACTTTAGTTAAATTCTATGTTTAATATCCCTACAATAACATGAAGTTCAATTTATTCTGCCATTTATTAAGGCATGAATCAAAAGCTATGAAAAATGATCAAATACACAGAGCATAAGTAGGAAATGTGCATTTCATATATTGAGCAATGAGTATGACTGGCTGCTGGCTTGCTGCTGTGAGGAGCTGGAAACCACTGAGTGACTGACTGGGAAACGACTGGGCACGATGTCAATGCAAAGTACAGCATTTACTGGCCACAGCACCCCAGACTTGTACGCATGCACACACACACACGGGAAAAAACAAGCCCACACAAATACACAAATACCGACATAAACGAATACGTACAAAGCTTGCATGCTACCGTTCACACATACAGTAAAGCAGATAAGTAAGATACACATGCATACACAGAACCACACGTATACACACATACTGTATGTTCACATGTGCGCACACACACACACACACACACACACACACACGGACACAAGCACATATAACAATGTCCCAATATCCATGCGCTGCTGCCCACTGTGTGTAGGCCATCTGGTCTAAGTTAAGTGTAATATAAAAAGCTCATTCAGATACATGGCTAGTGTGGATGCAAACTTGGCACAGCTCAGGCCCTCTTGCCTACCCCCACCACCACCTCTCCCTGCTCAGGCCTGATTTAAGTCTAGACATCATATTGGAAAATGGCTCACACACCACAAATGCACTAGGAATATTCCAGCTATACTATTTATGGAGGTAGAAATGTGTCTCTACCTGCTTCAGAGTAGTTGGAGTGGAGTAGTGCTAGGTGCCAAAAATATATCACAAATGTCCCAAATATATAACCTTAGTGTTTCATTAATGACTAATCTGGTCAATATGGAGGGCTGTGTTTGAGAGGGATTGTGAAAAACCTCTGTGTGTCTGCATGCGTGAACATTCATCTGGCCAAGCTTTGATAAGGCACAATACAGTTAGATGACAGGATTGTATGAACAGCCTATAAGCAATATGTGAGGATAAGGCAATGTGTATGGGCACATTAGTCGAATGATACAGATTTATTGACTGTCTTGATGGTCACTGGATAATGGAAATTAAATGGGCCGACACAAAAGACACAAAGAATGATTTCAGCTAAGCAGATTGGGGGGAAATGGCATTGGAGAGAAGAGGAAAGCAGGTTATCAAAATGACACCTACTAGGAGAAACTGGGTGAACTCTCCGTAGCTGAGCTGCTTGTCCCTCTGTGTGCCAAAGTGCAGCCGTATGAACTCACAGTCCCAGTTAAAGGGGATGTGCTGGTGGATGGTGGTCTGGCTGAAGACCCGTTTCACATCCTCTGCGGAGGAGACAAAAAGAGACAAGATGCAGCTTAAATAACGAGTGAATGATGAAAGTTTGCATTTGACAGCCTAATAACATGATGCAACAACTCCATTTAGCAGTGTGAGTAAGAAGCATTCACTAACAAATACTGTATTTCAAGTTAAAGTCATGTATTAAAGTGACAGTACATTAATACAAGTAAGTATTTTAGGTAAATGTCAATCAAAAGTAAACCTATAGAAACAAACAGCCCATATGATTGTTATATATTATAACCTGATTATTTTTATGTTATTAAGTAACATAAAATTTAAAATTTTTTAAATAGGGGTTTGGTTGACATGTATACACCTAGTCTGCACTTTCAGTATTATTGTGTAATACTGATTGTGTATCATGTCATGTTATGTATTGTGTTTTTGTGTCATACCTTTTAAAGCACTTTGTGACTCATTTCTGTGAAAAGCACTTTATGAATACATTTTATTTACTTACTTACAATGAGGCTAAAACCAGTTTTTTTCTTCGAAGTCCTTCACAATTATAGAATAACAGTTGTGTTTTGGCTTTAGAGGCTACCCACTTTTAAGGCTAATAACCATACATTAACCATGTATAACTTCACCTCCATTAAAATTATCTCTATGCTCTCCTTGCTGTATGTTCATGTTTTCATAACAAACGGTTATCAAATATCTTTTAGCTTGCTCTAATAAAAGACCTCAAATCTGTCGGTAGAAAGTCTTGTGAGTCAGGTCAAACAAACAGCATGTGTTTCCTATCTTGTGGTTAACATGAGTAATAATTGGATTTTAGCAAAAATAAAAATGTCTGTGACTGATTTGTGACAAAATGTCAACGTCAATCTCCAGATTCTGGAACGTCAATTCTGCTCTGATTGAGACTTTAGTTCCTCAACTCTAAAGCAGTCTTGAATGACACATGGCAGAACATGTTTGGGCTGTGTAGGCTCTGTATTACTTCTCACTTATGTTCCTCTGCCTGAACCCTATAAGCCTCTGCAGCCAGCAGAGTGGAGAGACACTGAACATGAGTCCTAAATTACAGCCTTACTAAAGAAACAAAAACAAACCAATAGAGCGACCTGTTTCTTATTACCAAACAAGCCGCGGCAAACGAGTGGAGAAAGGAAAAGGAGGAAAGAAACACTTTTTTTATAAAGACAGACAGGGAAAGAAAAGGAGAGAAAGTAAAAGGTATTTACTTCAGCTCAGCCTTACCTTCTGAAGGAAGACAGCTTGTGCATTGTTTTTACACTTTAATGAGGCAATAAATATACAGCCTTTACCTCTTTAAAGGAGAGGCCGCTCTAGAGCCCGCCGTTTATATTATCAGCTTTTATAGACCTGTCAACACTCAGTCCTCTTTAGCGCTTTCTTTTTTTTAAGTCTTTCTGGCTGAGGCTCAACTGCATTTCATATGCCATGTTATGTTTTTATTAACTTGACATTCCACCAAATTATGCATTCATTTTTTTATATATTTTTTATTTAAGTGCAAAGAATTCAGAGCACTGTGCCGCCTGTACTTTACAGAAATTACTCAAGTTATTATCAAATAAAAATGGCTTTATAGAAAGATGAAATAAAAAAGAAATCAGAGTACAGACATTTATTGCATGGCAAAACAAACAAGCCTTTAATGCGACATAAGCCACAGCTATTAAGGTTTTTAATAGTTAATAAAGAAGTGAGTTGGTTATTTTGTGCCTTGGCGAGGCTCTGTCATCTGATGAACAGCAAAGAGGAAAAGAGAGCAGGGGAGGAAAAGGGAGAATTCTGTAATGTATCACAATAAAGCAACTTTGACAAGTCTATAATCTCAGTCACAAGTTGTTTGCTTTTGGTGAAATGGTAGCCCAATGCAAGTGGCAGACACTGTAGTCAGTATTTGTGCATGGCATGATGTGTGGTATGTTTTTCATGCAATTTTCCACTTGTGTGTGAGTCTCATAACTCACAGGCATTGGTATATTCATTAACCTTTGGGAGATGCAGATAAACAGCAGACCTTTTAATTGCCACCAAGACAACGTCACTCTAAATGATCCTTTTAAATATGAAAATTTACATATGTGCATATATAATCACCCGCAATGATCTTGCACCCTGTCGACAGCAACAATTAAAATGAAATTCACTTACTCTTCCCTGTTTGCGAGCGGGATGTGTGCACTGCATTTCAAATCAGGCCTAATGCGCTAACGCCTCGCACACCTACAGAAGGCTGGCATTAGACTTGTTTAAATCAATTAGGCAAATGTGAAATAAGCAATGAGTACAAATGTCTTCCCTTTTCACCTCGTAATGGTGCCAATCACACACACACACACACACACACACACACACACACACACACACACACACACACACACACACACACACACACACACACACACACACACACACACACACACACACACACAGCTACCCACCCTTTTCATCTACATCTCCATCCACAGGTTGCCCTCTCTATCCTTAAATCTAACCTTATCTTCTTTACAGACAGGATACAGTACAAGTACAGTATTTTTGTTTATGGATGAAAACAGAATAGATGAGCAAAGGTCAGCCCCCTCAAAAATAAACAAGGAGTTTGTAGGAAAACTTCTTCAGTGGACCGTGGTCAGCTCTTTGTCAGGATTGGCTGAATAAGTCTTTGTTAAATGTGGAAATGCAAAGAAGCAAAATCAGTATTGAGCCATGACCTTTTAGTTTAAGTTACATATTCAAGTTATTCATCTTGAAAAATCTTCAAATGAAGTAAGAATATGCATTATCTGAGACTTGTTTCCTGATTATAAGAAGACATATTAGTAGAGTCCTCTTGATTTTGAAGAAAAAGTAAAAGGCCTACAGTATATATGGGAAAACAATGCTCCCACAAGAATGGCGGACAAGACGTAATGCATACAATAATACCATTATTTGAAAATGAGCAAGACATTTCTGTATGTAACTCAGGTGACCATTCATTTCTGGGGATTGTACTTTTGATGCGTAGATAAGTGTTTTGTAAAACACATAAGAGCACCTAACAGGAACTGGTCATTGAGACACTCTCTGTAAACTTGCCTACAGTATTATTCTATCTAACCACATGAATCAGAGGCAGAGTTACTTACCAAAAGTGGTCATTCCACTGCCTGCTTTATCAAACAGCAGGAAGGCGACCATGTAGAGGGAGTCTGGGGCACACAGCATCGACTCAAACGCTATAAACTCCTGAAAGGAGATCAACCTGAGAGACGAGAGGAGGGTAGAAAGAAAGAGTATGACTGTAAAAAGACAGGTAAATCCTGTCATTTGTGATTCATTAATGTCATGTCGTGTTTCAAGTTCCCTGTATAAATATTTAATCAGCTACACATGTGAGACACATGTCATTCATATTCATTTAGTCATATACAGTACATAGTAAAAACTTAACCTAAGTTACACTAATAAAATGAAATATTAAATAAAAAACAAGCTATTTTAACACTGCATTAAACCTGCATGGTAATTACCGGCACATAGTGGCAAACCAGCAACTTAGACAACCGATCAATCTGTGCTACACGCAATTCAAGAGGACTTTTATCCAGTAGTCTGTTATTCCATATGTAATGTCATAAACTCACAGAGTGTGACAGCAAGAAAATAAAACAATTTTAAAAAGCTCAGTGTGTGTTCCCAGTCTGAGTTGGCAGCTGGTATAGAGACAGCCAACTTTACACCAACAGAGTTTTTTTCATTATTAAATATGAAGTTTTATATTTTAGTGTGCCATTTTAAACAAGTAGACAGGAGTGGAGGGAGTAGGGAAATGTAATTCCATTCAGCATGAATGTAATACAATAAAAGGTTTAGAGTGAAAGTCAAGAGAAGCCAAGGTGGATTTTTTTTTTTTTAAATGGGGAACAAATGAGTTGAAAATTAACACAACAGATTTGTTTTCTAATTATACCACTGCCTCTCTGTCCAAGTTTGTCAGTGTTTTGATAAATATTATTTTATCTCCTGTCTCTCCGTAGTAACACAAATGCCCACATGCATCATTAACAAGAAAAATAAATAAACATAAACATCGCTATTGTGTGAACCCACTGAGAGCTCCCATGGGAGAGTCCTGCTGTGGGAAACTGGACTGCACAGCAGTCTAGCCTTTATTTAGGTCCTGGTTCACAGTTGCCACAAGTCCATTATGAATTTCACAAATGGCTCTGATAATTACAGGAGGGGTCAGAGCTAATAAGCAGGTCCCGAGCATCCATCTATTAAACCTATTTCAATTTCCAAAGGGGGGGGGGGGTATGGAGAAGGAAGGGGGTGCAATAATTACATTTTTAATTAATTATGGTCCTGATGAAATTTAGACATGTTTGTTTGGACTCTGAGTGTTTCAGGTTTGTATGTGGGTGCTTACGTGCATCCTTATACATACATATATGCTGAAAAATACAGACTGAAAAGGAGAAGAGCTGTGCACTGACAAAAAAATACCAGGAAAAGGGAAATTAAAAATTTGTGACTGCAAAAATGTTATTCTTCCCTTCAACCGTCCTTGGAAAAAAAAAAAATAAATAAAAAAAAACACAAATAGGCTAAATAGTCAACACAAACGACTCAATGTTTGGTTTTGGTAAAAAAAAAAAAAATGAAAATCAGAATTACAGTATTACAGCATCAAAACGCATCCAGTAAATGATGGATGTGTGTGTTAGAGAGAGAGCAACAGAGAAACTAAAGAGAAATATGGAGAGGGAACAAAAATGTCAGTGTCAAATGAAATCAGCTTTCAGTGTTTTAAAGGTAAGACTAATTGTTTCATTAACTAACCAGGTAGTTCTTAAGAGCGGGGTCCTGCTGATGGCAAGTAGGTGGAAGAAGGCACAAAAGCACACCGCTGCGACAGTGGATCCACTGCTAAACACAAAGACAATACCATTTGCCGCTCACGCAGCTGGAATATTATCAAACTCTCCAATGATCCTTATTTTGTGACAGATGTAAAGTACACTCTGAAATTATACCTCAGAGAGGTTAATGAAGCAGTAAAGGTAAAAGCTGTAGTGCAAAGACTCAGAGAGCACACATGTCTTCCCAGACAGAACAGGGGAAAAAAGTCAGATTTCTTCTTTTTCACACGCATCATTTTACATGGACGCTGGTTGTCCCGTCTGTGTTTTCCCAGACGTGGATGATCAGCATATTAGTGTAACTGAGAGGGCTGTTGATCATGAAGGGATTGGACCATGGTTTAGACCAGGGAGTCCAGACAAGATCCAGGGGGCATCTCCATAACACACACATAAAACATTCCATGTACTCGTAAGCATTTACGCACAGCTCTGAAGTCCGGGATGAAGCTTATGATGGTTGATTAGCAGCGCCATGACGGCTGTAAAATGATTACCATGAGAGGAGGAAGCCGTTGTTTTTGCTATGCAGACCCAACCCCAACGAGACACTCAATAATCAAATCAACCGACAGCCTCTCCCAACCATCAACTGCTATGGCATGTGTCCAGGGCTGCCAGATCCATGCACACAGCCTGGGATGAACTTCGGAGACAGGGCTAATGTGATACTACCGTAGGATGGCATCTCTTCAGCGTACTTTACTCCACAGGATTTTGTTAAATCTTTTAACAATCGCAGACATATCCATGACATGCATCAGACAAGAGATGTAACACAGAAGACATAAACAAAGACTTGATTCTAGCATGTGCTTCTATATATGACAGCTGAATGACGTTTTTGTTTGAATGCCAATGCAATTTAAACTCTCTTTGCTACGTCTGTCCGGCATAAAATCTGCCACCCTATATTCCATATAGTTTGTTTTTATCTTATCTTCGCCACCCCGCTTTTATCTCTGTCTCCTTTAGCAGGCATCTAGATACACTCCTCTGAACCAAAAAAAAAGGCTTTAAAACATTGTTTACAAGTAACATAAATGCATGGTGTTGGTTAGGCCCGGTTGATAGACAGCTCTCCTTCGTTGATAGTAGTGGGAGAAAGGGGCCTAGAGGGTCTTCAATAATCCCCTGTCCCTGGCATCTTGGCATTGTTACTGACAGCCTTCCACCCACCTAGGGTGTGCTTGCACACACACGCACACACGCACACACGCACACACACACACACACACACACACACACACACACACACACACACACACACACACACACACACACACACACACACACACACACACACACACACACACACACACACACACACACACACACACACACACACACCTGCTAGCTGGCAGTATCTGTTTGGTTCCTGAGAGTGGACACCCACCAGTACAAGTTCAGAATACCCACAGCAGCTGGCAGACTGCTATTTTCCCAGCACGCTCCCTTAACAAAGTTTTTTTCCATTTTTTCAATCCTCCAAGAGTCTATGGGGGGAAGTGTTTTTTCACACTTGAACAGATGCTTCGATCAAAATTTCAGAGGGAAGAAGAAATGGAGAAGCAGAAAAGTAGGGAGTCGGAAGGAGCCAAAACGAAATGGAGGGAGCACAGAGTGCATCATGGTATGTGGAAGAGTGTAAAGAAAGATGAGAGAGGAGTAAAAAAAAAAAAAAAAGGACATAAATAAGTCAAGTGAAAGAGGAAAATCTTTGAACTATTATGTAGCTCTGCATGCACACATACACAAAACTTTGATTCCTCAAATCGCCACCCCTTTAAAGTATCTCTCTCTCTTTTTGTCTGTCTAACTAGGAGCAGTGAGAATAAGTAATAAGAAAAATGATTTCCACATAACAGATTGTTACAGCTGTCACTATATTCCCTGATTTACACAGTTACAGGGAGGCAGACAAATGCATTTTCACTGTTTACACACCAAACCACTTACATCCACACTCAAATACACACTGGCATCCAAGTAAAATGTATCTTATAGAGATACTACCCCAACAGAAAAGTAAGCAAGAATACTGCCTGCGATCCGACCCCCTGCTAAATCTGTTACCCCTGACTCATCTTGTTTAAATGGAGTCCTATCTGGCAAAAACAGCAGCAGGCACACTAGCTTCAAATATTCTACGCTCAGGTACAAATCAAAAGTGTTCACAGACATATTAGCATGAGAATGACTGAGTTGGATGACAACACAGTTACTAATGTTGTTTGTTGCGCCCCGTTCTTTTCATAAGGTTTGCACGGATGAATGCTTGATTTGTTTCCAGCTACCACGGACAGTGCTGATGTTTCCACATCTCTACTTTTTATATCCATATTTGTATTGTGTTCATGAGACACAGGTTTGCAGAATAATCATCCAGACTCTTTGTCTCATCAAATCATTTATCTATCAAAGTTCAGGAGGAAAATAACACATAAAGTATGAGCATCATAAGGCCTTTACAATAGCAACTATATAAAAAAAAAACAAATCATATCTAAACCTAGGTCTAAACAGACTTTTTTCCCTGTTTTGCCCCCATATCATTTGTATTCCCCTCTACAAAACCAAAATGAGGTTTAGATACAAAGCCTGGGCCATGGGTTCCTAATAGATTTACCCTGATGCCACGGCCACCATTTATCCTGTTCCAAAGCCGCACAATGCAACGTAGTGCTCCTGAATAGCATGGGCAATTACAATGCGTGTGTGTGTGTGTGTGTGTGTGTGTGTGTGTGCCTTTGCTTTCTCGTTTTCCAATTCCAAAACCCCCACTACTCCATCTCACCGTCCTCTGTGCGCATACACACACTCACACACATACACACACCTTAAAGCAGATGTAATAACATAGAACTACGCAGCCATGTGCATTTTGCTCTTTGTAGAAGCCCCGGTGGTTACCATGGCAATGTGTTTAAAAAAAATCTTTTTTGACTTAGCCTAACATTTTATTACCCATCATTATGTATCATTAAATACATACATATTAATGTAAAAAAAAAAAAAAGTGGGGATGGGGGGAGGAGTAAGTGTGAAATTGGAGGTGTATCTACAAAGAAGGAAACACCTGAAAGGGGCCTTTGGTGGTTTGATGTCTATTTGCTATATAATTCAAGTATGAACATCCCTCTGTGATTTTTTATTTATTTTTTTTACACCAAAGGATTCAGTCACAAGTTTGTTTATAAAATGCAAAATAACACTAGAAAGGTAGTCACATCAGAACAAAGGGATAAATAATACATGTACTGATAGCTTTGATAAGAGTCTTTCATAAGCTCACTACTTAGCATTTGGCTTTAATGAGGAGGCATAGCAATTTTACAGATCAACAACTTCTGCCAGAAATATTTTCAAACAGTACAACCCTCATGAGACACTCGGTTGTTGATCCTTTATTTTTATAATTTTGTAAAATGATTTATGGATATATTTGAAATCTATATATCTTGTCATTGTACGACACATCATTCCACTTAAAATAGCAGTTATTCCATAAGCATACCCTCCAAGGTGCAAGGATTATATACCAGCATCTTAATTTATATAAAAAGATCAGACCGGCAAATGTTAAAAGAGAAACCTGAGACAAACCAACCCATCTTTCTTCTGATCCAGCACTCCAGCCAGCAGCTTTGTAGCCTCGTCTGACAGCTGGATGTCCGTGTGGGCATAGAGAAAACGACTCACAAAGTCCTGCGGTGACATGAAGCACTCGTCATTCTTCTTGACGCTGGCATACTGTAAAGGCAAAAACAGATAGAGACACAAGGAAGCATGCTGAGCCTTAGAATTTGATTAAAAAAAAGAAACAAACATAAATAGAATCATGAGTGAAAAGCTTCTTTCATAAGAGGGGGGAAATACATAGTAGCAGGCCAAAAGTTTGGACACACCTTCTCATTCAATGCGTTTCCTTGATTTTCATGACTATTTACATTGTAGATTGTCACTGAAGGCATCAAAACTATAAATGAACACATGTGGAATTATGTACTTAACAAAAAAGTGTGAAATAACTGAAAACATGTCTTATATTCTAGTTTCTTCAAAGTTGCCACCTTTGCTTTTTTGATAGTGCTGCAAATCCTCAATGAGCTTCATGAGGTAGTCACCTGAAATGACAGGTGTGCCTTGTCAAGGTTAATTAGTGGAATTTCTTGCCTTATTAATGGAGTTAGGACCATCAGTTGTGTTGTGCAGAAGTTAGGTTGATACACAGCCGACAGCCCTATTGGACAACTGTTAGAATTCATATTATGGCAAGAACCAATCAGCTAAGTAAAGAGAAACAAGTGGCCATCATTACTTTAAAAAATGAAGGTCAGTCGGTCTGGAAAATTGCGAAAACTTTGAATGTGTCCCCAAGTGCAGTCGCAAAATACCATCAAGTGCTACAAACTGGCTCACATGAGGGCCGCCCCAGAAAAGGAAGCCCAAGAGTAACCTCTGCTGCTGAGGATTAGTTCATCCTAGTCACCAGCCTCAGAAATCGCAGGTTAACAGCAGCTCAGATTACAGACCAGATGAATACCACACAGAGTTCTAGCAGCAGACACATCTCTAGAACAACTGTTAAGAGGAGACTGAGCGAATTAGGCCTTCACTGTTAAATAGCAGCTAGGAAACCACTGCTAAGGAGAGGCAACAAGCAGAAGAAATGGACATTGGACCAGTGGAAATCTGTGCATTGGTTTGATGAGTCCAAGTTTGAGATCTTTGGTTCCAACCACCGTGTCTTTGTGCAACGCAGAAAAGGTGACCGGATGGATTCTACATGCCTGGTTCCCACCGTGAAGCATGGAGGAGGAGGTGTGATGGTGTGGGGGTGCTTTGCTGGTGACCCTGTTGTGGATTTAATCAAAATTGAAGGAATTTTGAACCAGCATGGCTACCACAGCATCCTGCAGTGACATGCCATCCCATCCGGTTTGCGTTTAGTTGGACCATCATTCCTTTTTCAACAGGACAATGACCACAAACACACCTCCAGGCTGTGTAAGGGCTATTTGACCAAGAAGGAGAGTGATGGAGTGCTGCGCCCCCACAGTCACCGGACCTAAACCCAATCAAGATGGTTTGGGGAGAGCTGGACCGCAGAGTGAAGGCTAAAGGGCCAACAAGTGCTGAGCATCTCTGGGAACTCCTTCAAGACGGTTTAAACCATTGCAGGTGACTACCTCTTGAAGCTCATCAAGAGAATGCCAAGAGTGTGCAAAGCAGTAATCAGAGCAAAGGGTGGCTCCTTTGAAAAAACTAGAATATAGGACATGTTTTTTGTATATAATTCCATATGTGTTCATTCATAGTTTTGATGCTTTTAGTGAGAAACTACAATGTAAATAGTCATAAAAATAAAAGAAACGCATTGAATGAGGTGTGTCCAAACGTTTGGCCTGTACAGGTAAAATCATACCTTTTCAAAAATGGCTTTTAACTCAGTGGGGTCGGCCCTCCTTGGCAGAACTGCCTGCAAAACAATACGTACACTTTTGTCAATAAAACTTCAATACACAATGCCCCACTTTGCATTGTGCACCGTTTGAAGAACGCTGTGCAACAGTGGTTCAGATTATCGTTTTTGAATACTTTTAAGTGCCTGAAGATGTAAACATCCGGTAATTCTACATAATAACTACAAGCAACTCTGGCCAATTCAACATCATTTTGAGTTTGGAACTCATTCTTGACTTTGGAAACACACATCTCAGATTAAATATTCTAAACTCAAGTTACACTTACAACTTCAGGACCCTCCAAGTGGTCACAGTGTGACAGTTACATAGCTACTGGTTGTATACAACCAATAATAACAATGACAGTACAACTATGTTAAAACGTCTTCCCTAGCCTGCAGAAACGTCTGGCACCTACAAGTAGTTAATGAAAAGGACCATGGATGCCACAGCTGGTAGCATGCTGCTAATTAAGGTTGCGACTACAACCAGACACAACAGTAAATTGTAGACGAGTTCTGAATGGAGCAGCATGCATTTAACAGCAGCATCAGTATAATTAGTGCATCATAGCTAAAATGAGTTCAGTCAGTTTGACTTAACTAGCTATGTTAGCCGACTGTAGTCTACATTAATTAACTAACCGGCTACAGTAAAGCCTCAATGTCATTGCCGTATGGTCAGTGTCAACGTCTAGGACATCCTCTCAGCAGGCTAACCGGCATTTAACGAGCGCACCGGCAAGACATCCTAACCGGCGGAGAGCTCCGGAGGAGACACCCACGCGACCGAGTATATCACCGAGAAGGCGAGAGTTCCCAGAGAGAGGAGAAACTTAAGTAGTAAACTCACCAATTTTACCTCTGCTGCCATGCTAATCGAGCTCACTGTCAACTAAGTCCTCACAACACTTCCTCGTGCGTGACAACGTTCCCATGGAGATCACGCGCAGGTGCAGCGAAAGGAGGTTGAAAGAGGATCAGCTGCGCACGTGGTGATGGGGCACGAGAGGTCAGCTTGTCAGTGGCTTGTGCATGTCAGAGCCTTTCATTGATCCGATAATGTGTGGAGAAAGAGAAAGAAAAATAATTCCTGTATCTGTTCTGTACCTACCTTGTCCAGTATTATACTTGACCTATTCATTTAAAGTGCCATGTCATTTATACGGTGTTTAAACTGTTTTGGGGCAATTTGGGATTGCCTTAAATCAGCTTCTGTCCCATCCCTGGATGTTTGAACATCATGGATGACAGCTGGATGTCTGTGAGGGCTTGGAGAAAACGAGTCACAAAGTCCTGCGGTGACATGAAGCACTCATCATTCTTCTTGACGCTGGAATAGCCTACTGTAAAGAGAAAAACAGAGACACAGGGCCCTGCAGACTGAATGAGTCTGCAGGGTGCAGGCCCATGGGGCCCAAGGTGGCAGAGGCCCCTCTTAAGATGCTCTGTTCGAAGTAACTGTGTAGCATAGCTTAAGCATTTCTCATTAGGGGGCAGTCCAAACTAGGGATATCCAGGTCACTTTGTTTAATCGTGATTCTTTAATATTGAGTATATACAGAGCCTCTTCTAGATCAGTTTATCTCATACACAATCCATACTTAGGCTACATTAAAACCAGTGAAGCAATTTAAATGGTCCTATTTGTTGAAATCTGCAGCACAGATACATTTTGATAGTTTCCTATAATATTTTGTATGCTATAGTGTTCAACCAACGTTTTAACCTAGATTCTGCAAAATAGATGGTAATCATGCAAAGTGACTGCTAAAAATGAGGAGGGATGCTTTTAGGAGTTGGGGACTTATTCATGTCTGTGCCCAGGGGCCCAATAACAATTCATCAACGGTGATCATGTAAACTTCTGGACTACACTATCATACTTATCAGTCCAAGTTTTGGCTTCCAGTAGCAGCAAAGTTTTTCAGTCATTTTACGGCTTCAGCTTCATTATATATGAAACGTGGTTATCTGTGTGGGTTAGTCTTATGCACATTTATTCTTTACTGTACTAAGAAACCGAGGTCTATAGACATCAGAATAAAAGCCTTAGTCCCTTCCTTACACCTATTCCTTTCTTGCAGTAAATGGTTCCTATACTTTATTTCTAGCTTTTCTGGCCCATCTGTGCTTTGTGCCAGGAGGGAAAAAGGTGCAGAGAGAATTCCATGACTACAAAAGCAAAGGTTAACATTACTCACAGCATAAAAACAATTTAAAAGGGAGCAAAAGGGCTCTAATGGCCCGACAGTCTTCAAAGAAAATGTATTTTGCGCTCAAAATAATTCATAGCTTTTTGCCGGTGGCTTTTCAGCTTCCCGGAGACCCAGCATGAACCACTGTATTTTTCCCAGCAGGCTTTCTGCTCCTCACGAAATGGCCTTCACTAGGGCATACCTCGCATCCCCTACAAATATTGACAGCATTGAGTCCATCGCTTATTGGAAAAATGGCTGTAAGTAATGTTTTATCAGTCCATGCAATTTCCACACCTGTATTTTCCTCTGTCATATGACAATATTTGACAAGATTAATGATTTGCTCCTATGACATTTTATTTCCCATCACTGTCAATCTGCCTGCAAACAACTCACTTGTGGCATTTGTGTAGGAAGCATGTAGCAGCATTTGCTTTGCTTGTGTATTATTTATGAACTGCAAAATTTACTTGAGGCATGTAAACTACTAGCAGCTTTGACATTAACTCTTGATTGTTTATGTGAAAAATATCTTTAAACATTACCTTTAGTGAAACAATGTTTTTGTTTAGAGGAGCCTCTCAGCCTCTATTTTTAGCAATCAAACCAACAATGATTCTGTCAACCGCCACAGAGTAAGTGGGTAATAATGATAAACCATGCGACCTTTGAACTTCAATGGCTTGAGGGGTCTCCTGCTCACGTCCCCAAGGGCCCACGCGTCCTGACAACTTGAGCGATGAGTGGCGGACGGCTGTCTCAATCGCCCTCCTCCTATTTTTAACCAGCTCTAAACAGAACTTCCAAAATAGACACAAACTCTAAACAAATGATTAATAGGGCACTTAGGGTCTCCCCACTGACCAGCAAGTCCCTATTAACAGCCAATAACGGAGGCCCTCTGGGGTCAAAAGGTATAAAGACTTTCTAATAAAAGTAACAGAGACATGGGGATGTGTTTTGGAGGAGAGAAAGTTGTGTCTCAGTTTGACATGCTGACAAGTTAATAATCCCTTCTCAAATGGCCTTACCGCAGTAAAATGGCCAGTTTGTTCTTACTTTTATTGCTATCATCTGTCAGTCACCCTCATCTTTCTCTTTTTTTCCTGCCTCTTCTTAAGTGGACTGAAAGAGCTAAAGCAGCTTTACAGTAATGTTCTTGCTGGGGCTTTATTCTCATTCCCCACTCTTTCTTTTCTTTTTTAGTTGAATGTGAATTCTTATTGTAGTTTTAGGCAGGAAATGCCTAATGGATTCCCAAAGACGTATTCATGACATGGTAATGAGATTCAAATTTGTAAGACATTTCTGACCTGAAAAAGAGGCTGCTTGTAGCAATGGCTTTGTCCTGTTTTCCACAGCTCAAGAATACAGTTTACTCTCACTATTCCTAATGTCATTTTAAATGAGACAGAGACACAAAGTCACAGGGTTAAAATCTAGAAACAACTGAGGAAAAAATTCATCTGTCACTTACTGTCAAAACAGAGTATCCTAGGGTTGATGGAGAGCACTGGTCAGTTGCAATTATATTGGAATTATAGTGTTGCACTGTTTATCCTAACATAAATGTGGTGTTTTTAAGGTTCAAATTTCATAAATTTTTCAAAATTTAAATGTAACCTAATGTAACCTAAAGTGGATATAACAAAGTTGTTGTTTATTGAACTATAAACAGTTAAAATTATTCTGCCTCATATAGGATATTTATAGTATTAAAGGATAAGTCTGTAGTTTAATTCAAATCTGTCCCTGCTGCTGAAAATACTCAACAGAGCAACATATTAATTCGCTGTTGAAAATAGTCCCAAACATATGCACTGTTTACTCCTGTTTGTGTAACATTTGCAAAAAAAACTACAGTTCCCAGCTTGTTTAGGACAGTAAAAGTTAAAAAAATATAACTATATGTGTCTGTTACTTTTTAAAGATTTACATCTTTAGTAGAAACCAATAGGCTTGGGGATGACTGCCACAGATAAGGTAGGGAAGTCAAAAAGCACTGAGAGACAGACCAACACATTGTCGGTTTTGATCGTTAAATAACATTTGTTGACAATAAAAAATCAGATTTATCTTTTTTATCTTGTTGTGTGTTTACTTGTGTGTTTGTTTGTTTTTGCTTGTATTGTACCAAATGCTGCTGCTGTAATAAGGAAATTTCCCCGCTGTGTGATGAATAAAGTATAATCTAATCTAATCTAATCTTTAAACATTAGTCAGAAGTGGCAGTTGAAATAAAAAAAGCACAAAGGTTGACATACATGCCAGGATTTGATTTATAACTATGTGCACACAAAGCAGAATCATTTTCTAAAGTAAAAGTATTTAAAGATAAATGTTTTTTTTTTGATTGGCAAAATCAAATTTTATGTCCCCAATTTGGGTGGCCCTGACCTAACCCACATTTTTATTCTTCCAAGAATCCCTTTTTTGTTTTGTACATTTTCAGCTGATGTTCTTGAAGTTGAATGTCTTGCTCAAGGGCACATCAGCAAGACACATGGCTGTTGATGGACACAGTGGCTACAAACCTGCAACCACTTGATTATAACCATGTTACTTCCCCTCTAATTAAGAATGTCATGTAAGAGCCAAGATTGATGAAAACGCCCAATGAAAAACCATTGCAAATTTCACACTTGCCAAAGTAAGATTTTTATGTAACTTAGAAGTGTCACCAAAACCACACATTGCCCAGATATATGTGGATCGCGTCAGACAAATCTGTTTTGCATAAAGGACAAGAAGATGGTGAGAAGAGAAATGAGTATCCTCTGGCCATTCTTGATAAAACCAGCCTTCTAAAACATTGAACATATAAGACATAAAAAAACATAATTCATCTATGTTGACTGTATTTTGTTCATGCTTCTCAATGCTGGACATCTTCCATAAAAAAAAACATTAGGCTATTTGTGCTAAAACATAAAAGCTACTATGTCCTTTCTTTATCAGTCATATAGAGAGCCTATTAGCAAAATAATTGACTTCTCTCTGTATGCCTACATCTCTACTGTCTGTCTAACAACAATACACTGCTTATTATAATCTACTTTCGTTTCTCCAATCGGTTGTCAAACACTATCCTTAATCATCATACATAACATGCACTGCATTAAAGTGGCATTCTTGTAAACACCATATATGTAATAGCTTGTGACAGGCCGCTTTTGTTTACACCATAATAACTGGGTGTTTGAATAACTTCTCAATGAATTTAAGTAACCAGCCAGACTCACTCTGCTTCCATTCAGCCGTGCAGCCTGATAACCTGGACTGACATTTGGCATGGAGTGGACTACGGATTATACCAAACAGTAGGGCTGAGTTGACTTCTCAGGCATTTCTTGAGACATGGGAGAGCATTTTTTGCGCACATATTGCGGATGTAGTGTACATCCGCTTGTGTCATTATGCAAATGTTGACGTGTGCATTCATAAACATGTGAGACACGTAATGTTAATATCAGCCCCACCCACACACTAATTTATTGGAAGCACCAGCTTTGCTTCCTCTGCAGACTCTTTTCCATCTGCCAACCTAAACCTAAAGGTGGGCTGTCTTCTCTGCAGCTTCTGGATGAATCTGTTTAGTATCTTTCAGTTCAGATGAAGCGCTACACTAACCATGCTTCAGGGCATCTGGGATGGGCCGGGGGCCTGGCGAAGCACGTGAAGGGGTGGATGGGAGCTTTGAGGTGGTCCAGACAGGGTAGCGGGCAGGCTCGAGCTTCTTTCTTCCACAACAACAAGGACCCACACTGAAGCACGCTTAGACCCTGCAATCCGAGAGGGCACAGGGGTCCTCCAGCCTGCCTGGTTTGGGATAAATGAACCCAGATGCTTCCCGCATATGCAGAGCAACCAGGCGGAGGGAATAAAGGCGGGGGGAGTAGGTTGTAGAGACAAAAAAAGAGAAGACTTACCTCTTTCCTTTCTTTTTTTCTTCCCCTAGTTCAGGCAGTTATCTGTCAGATTCCTGCACTTTCTCATAACCGCTGATCACAGAGGCCTCCGTGCAAGGAACATTGTGGGAAATTATCAGATGGGCATTTGTCTTTGAAGGAGAATGAGAGCAGCAGCAAATCTTTAAGTCCTTTCCTGTTCCTCTTCCTGTCAAGCTGCCACCTGGACTGAGGGAGAAGGAGGGAGCGAGAGAATGATGGTTGCATTCGTCTAAATGACTTAATTGAAGTTCAAGTTGGCGCAGGAAGTTTTAGAATGTAACATGAATAGTGTGATTAAATGTCTTTGGAGGATTTGTTGTATAGATGTGGGTTAGCTGTTCATCTTAACAACATACTTGAAACAAGATGCTAAGCTGTCACTCTGCCATCTATCGAATAACACCTGTCTTAGGAATAGTCTGTTTCTTGTACAGCGTTAGATGAGAGGATCAATACCACTCGCATATCTATAAAGTCAATATGAAGCCACAGACAGCAGTCACTTAGCTTAGTTTAGCAAAACGGGTGGAAATCAGCTAGCCTGGTTCTGTCCAAAGGTAACAGAACCTGCCTATGTCTTGGCCAGGCTCATCCGCCTGCACCCAGCTAAGAGATAATCCGGCACAGAACCCCCACAAAACCACAACATGTTATTTTTACACTACGTTTTTTGTATTGATTAAAGAAACAAGATATGGTGTGTTAATTAGTGATTATTTTCACTGGTTTGTCATTTGCAAACTAACTCTTACCAGTGGTCCACCGGCAAAGTATAACCTATCTTCAGCCATAGGTGGGTTGTGTAGTAAAAAGAACTGGCTGCATGAAAACATTGTAATGCAGATGCTTCCTTTTTTACACAGTGGCGCTTCAAAGCTCCTTTTTTCACTGCAGACTGTGGTGATGTGTTTCTCACCAGGGACCTTAGGAGTAACCTGTGTCACTACCAATCTGCCAGCCTCTCCTGATGCCATCCAGATGCCCCCTCCTGAAACACACACCAGCTTCTTTGTTTGCTCCACTGGAGGTTTAGGGACATGAGTTGGACATGCACTAACACATATACAGATGCACATACACTTTAACCAAAAATACACACTTTGAAATAAACATGATGTTCAGACACACTTAACCACACGTGTACAACCACAGTCACAAGCCACCCCGTGTCTGAGGTAGATGCAGCAATGAGGAATAAATGACAAATTTCCTATTTCATTGCACTAAGTCTTGCCTGCTTTAGATCACTCCTAACTTGCCTTGCCATGTCGGAAGACCAAGAGTTAAATTAGAGAGGACTACATTTCCTGAAATGAAATGACTGTCAACTCAACTTTGCTCCATCATCCCAGAAGAGTGCAGGGAAAATATCCCAGTCCTTCCATTCTGTTTTTGCGTAATGAACAGCAAACAGAGTTTGAAATATCAAAGGCAACGGTGGTAAAAGGCATCACTCTTAAATAAATTATGAAAGAAAGTTGAGTTGTTTTAGTCTGTCTTTGATCTCAGAGGTTTGTAGTAAGGCAGCAACATGTAGCTCCTGTTTATGTCATCATGACCATTAGGGAGTGCTGACATCTATCTGATTAGGATGACAAAACAACAGGTGTGTGTGTGTGTGTGTTGGCACATCTGATGTTGAACGTATCTATGCATTATAGTGTTGTTTTTGTGCATGTGGATATACGTTTGCCTTGGTACATTTTTGTACATTTGAATGTATTTTGAAGCATGTACATTCTTGTTCTTCTTCTTCCACATCTGTGAGTGTGTGAGGATGAGAGAGTACATGCCTGTGTGGTGTGCTGGCTGGCTGTCCTGCCCTGAGGGGAGATAAATGGCTGAGTGTTGTTGTTGTCCAGAGAGCAGACACTCAGACAGCCGCTCACACATGATTAATTGTTTCCTTGTTGGGACTGGGACCAGTTGACTGTGGCTGGCCAAGGCCTCCCACCCAGCCTTATCAGACGTGTACATGTGTGTGTGTGTGTGTGTGTGTGTGCGTGCGTGCGTGCGTGCGTGCGTGCGTGCGTGCGTGCGTGCGTGGGCACGCACGCGAGCAAGAGAGTTAGAGGGTGATGGATGAAAGGCAAAGACAGCTGAAAGAGATAGAGAACGATATGTCCTATTTTATGAGTTTGTCTGTCATTGGCACATGTCTTTTTAAACATATGCTATTGTTTTGAACCCAGGCACACAGTGAAGTGGTGAGGTTGAATGTGGTGAAAATGATCGATGTGAATTGAGGGGAAGATTTGCCCTGCAACCTTTTAATGTTCACTTGAATTGGATTGTGCAATGTTAAAGGTCTTTAATGGACTTTTTCCTGCAATTGTTTCCTTCCCTTGTATAGTTTCACAATGCAGATACTGTGACATGTAATTAATCATGCTCTAATTACTTGATCCAAGTGAAAGAAGCTCTAGCTATTTCCTCAAATCATGGATGCACATTGATTTCTCATAGGTCAACACTGCTCAGGTTGATCTACAGTGATGCTGGGTTTTATGGGAGTGCATGAGTGAGCCTGTTGATTGATTAATTACAATTATTAGTCTTGATAATTCACCAGAGATGGTAATAACATCAAGTGTGCTTTACTACTCTGGCGGAAAAAACCTCTCCGGTGTCTAAATTGTCCCCCCCCCCCTATTAATTTCTCTTCCTTCACTGTCCAATGCTTTTAAGTGCAGCAGGACAGGTAGATGGCTGTTAACAGTGTGTTCAAATATTGGAGGTTTGGGAGGGGACGGGGGTAAAAATTGGGAGTAAGAATAAATAAACACCCTAATTGCCAGGTATCATGGGTGTACAGGAAGGAAACACAGCGGTGGTGGGGAGGTGGGGGGGTTGCCACAGACATCACAGTTAAAAACACGCTGCCATCCTCACAGGGCCATTCGGCTCGGTTGCACATTGTGGTGTAATGATGACATGCATGAAGATGACTCACATGCAACACTGATTCACTTTATATTAGACCCTTAATTAATCACAGCAGCTATTATCCCCACTATGTGGTGATAAAAGTACAGGACTCCACTATGTAAATAGATGCAAAACATTTAGTGAGAATTTCTACTTCACTTCTGCTTAACTTCACTGTGTGTTATTTCACAGCATAGGCTGGTTGTAGGCTACTACCATACACCTGATTTACTGATT
Organism: Percina caprodes; assembly: GCA_013375575.1. Classification (NCBI taxonomy): domain Eukaryota; kingdom Metazoa; phylum Chordata; class Actinopteri; order Perciformes; family Percidae; genus Percina; species Percina caprodes. The sequence continues at coordinate 2,670,938 of JABXJD010000056.1, read as the reverse complement.
TGGGTTGCTCATTATGAATGAATAAAGCACTATTGGATATTACCAAGGGTCATGCCAGATGCCTAACACAAAACTTATGTAGCCTACTGCTGTAACTTCACAATCAGTGAAGTTAAGAAAAAAGGATTAGAAGTTTCAAGGCTCTTAAAAAAAACTGCGTACCAGTTATCAGGAAACTAGTGGGTAAATTATCTAGCTAGCCGTAACTAGCCAAATGCACTCACTATTTGGCTTTTAACTCAGTTTTTATATTCTGTTCCCCCCAAAAAAAAAAACTACACATTTTTATGGCATAATATTATTTAGATCATATTGTGGTCTGTACTCAATTGATCAGATTTTGGCTTTGTAGGGTAGTACATACTACTATCTCTGTGCTCTGGTTTTGCTTTTGTGAAATTATACATTTATCTGTCAGAGACCTGCGAGATGGATCATGTCATAAACTGCACGGCTGAAACTCATAATCTGTCCCGACATCAAACCAAAGACTTGTGTTTTCATAGTGACTCAACCACCAGGGGTAACGTTAAACTGAAACATACCCATCTGTTTTTTTTTTGTGTGCCAACATGTCATATTGGGTTAAGATCCGGACGGGTTTAAGTGACGGTGAGGTTGTGGCGTGATCCCATACTGTCTCAGATATCCAGTATCATGTCCACATGTTCAAATGGCATTATCCTCATTTTCAGCTGAGCTGTGATGGCTCCAATAAAAACTAGGAGAGGTTTCAGAGCAAACATGAAATATAACCCAGATATTTTATCTGTTAGTTCTATGTGTAACTAGATGAAGTCAAATATTTTCATTGTAGAAATAATGTTTATATTTATGTTTCCCTTAACTTCAAGTATGGCATTTTGGGTCAAAGTATGGTACTCGATGCTCACTGAAGTGTCAAAGTGAAGATTTCTTTAGTTTTCAAAAGATCAAAGTTTCAACATATGCACTTTTTTAGATTAAAAGTAAGTTTTTGTGGCTTAAGTTTGGAATGATGTGTGCTGACCCCATAACCCCTCAGAAAGACTAGCTGGTTTGTTGTCTAGTTGGCGCTGGCCCTTACCAACCAAAGTTCCCAAATGTAGTCGGCTCTCCAGTTAGACATTTACATTGCCATCTTTATGTCGATCGCCCTCTTTCTTCACCCTCGGTTGTTTGTTTTGTGTATGCTTTCTGTTCATTTTCACACTTGGCTCAACCAGAGATGACACTGACTTTGTAATAGAGAGCTGGCAGGGTACACCGTTTGTCCAATCCAACAGATTCGGACAATTGCTGTCTCCGCTGGGTAATATCTAGATGATTTCATGTTTGCAGTGCAAGTGTGAAAGGGGCTTATTTCCAATGTAGCCTAGTCCTTAATGTAAAGATGGCGAGGATGCAGGAGTTTGGGTAGATGTGACTTCATACTACTAACCAACACAATTAAAACCTACCTATAGCAGCATGACTAAACTCTATACAGTACTGCCATATTTTAATCTTATTTTAAAAGGTTGTTCTTTTTGTACTGGATCTATTTTAAGAGAATATTTAGAAAACATATTTTACTTCACTTGCACATGATATTATCAATCCATTTTTAGATGATACATATACTGCGTTTCTTCTGATCCCATAGAAAGGGGACAATCATTCACGACAACACAGGATCATTTTGATGAGAAGGAATAGAGCTTAAAAAGTAGCCTGTGGTCAATCCATACTGGTTAATTGAGGCAGTTAGGGTAGAAGCGACTTAAAAGCCCCAGTCCTCCTTGACACTGATGGCTGTCCTATAAGGGACCCTCAGTAGGGCCCTCAGGTCTTTTGATAGGGCATTCGCCAGGGTCCTTTGGGGCTGTTTCACCCCCCACAATAAACAGGCAGCCCTTTGTCAAGGGGAGTAGGGGGTCTGAAGGGTTGCTCCTCGTTATTATTTTCTAAAGTAATTATACCTTATTATCTGTGTTTACTCTAGCGGGGGTGCAAGCGTGCAGGTGTGGGCCATTCGGCAGTGGGTTGGCAGTCTCACTGAACGCACCACGAGTGTCTTTTTTTTTTTTTTACTCTCTCCCCTCCATCTTTACTTGGAGGTTTTTGGGGGTTTTAGTTGTAGTATTGTAGCCCCGCCGCTAATTTCAGCCCAACAAAAGAAACGTGTAATTTGGGCTATTATAGTAGCAGCTGCATGCTTCCTAGCTGTGCAGAGACAGCTTCGTCTTCTCCCTGGCTCGTGGTGAAGGGACTGGAGAGGGGAGAAGTGGAGAGAACAGGGCCTGCAACGGTGGGGAGAAAGTTCGAATGGTCACTGCAGCTTCCAGTGTCTGCAGGAAGACGAGGAAAATATAGCCTGAGAGGTTGGTGTGTTTCCTCCATCTAGACACAGCAGGGACTCTCGCCCACAGGCTCGTGGGCCTGGAGAACAATGGATATGCCATCTCCCAACATGAAGTGTTATGAAATAGTCTTCGCCACAGTTCCATTGGCTGCTCTCTCACATGGAGTCATGTGGTCTCAAAACTGCGTGGGCCGAGGGAAAACGGTTTGCAAATTAAAAAAAAATAATGCTTTTTGAAAGAGTCTTTTACAAAGACAAGAATCAGTTTACTGAATTTCCGTCATCCAGTAGTTCTCTTATAGACTGATCCAGAATATAATCCGTTGAAAGTATTACACGTCTTTGATTTCTGTAGAAAGACTACATTTTGCCACCACACACACAAGTGATGACCCTTTTAAAAGTAATCCATTGTTTAAAAGATTTCAAATGCAACCTTTCAATCATGTCTAAATATATACCCAGAAGATTGTTATTCAGGCCTCTGTGAGTTTTCTCTTACATGTCAAGTGAAATTATGTGGGTCACAAAGGAACAACAAAAAATGTGTGCACAAATTAAAGTCACGATTAAATGGGACCAAAGAAGAACTAGTGCAAAGACACTGAAAAGCCTGGCGTTCTGTGAGGTTGAATATTGAGGGCCTATTGAGGCCCTCATGGCATCAAACACAAGGGACCAATCTCATGCTCTGAGCACAAACAAAATGGTCACAGGTCCTCCTCTGTTGCTCTCACTTAGCGATTCTCTCACTTCACTGACTTCCCAAACCCTTACAATAATCATCTGGCCCAGGGCCCTTAGTTTCAAGGGCATAAACAGATCTGAGTATCACCTATGTATAAGTCAGAGCTCATTGAGTTCACATGATGAACATGTGACCTTTCTTTATTTCCTGTAGTACCTGCCAAAAACTTGTATTTTCTTTACTGACATGTATGTAAGTAGCTGCTTGAGCAGTCTTTCAATCCCAATGTATGCCCCAGGAGAGCTGTTGTGCTGTGATATGCAGCTGATTGGGAAAATAACTAGTAGTAAACAGGGATTTTGCATTTTGCCAGAAGAGAACGAGAGACTATCAGACGCTTGTCAGCGTGCTTTCAGTTGCCAACATTTAAACGCTTGACCTGAGCTAATGGATTTCCACTTTCCACCTTTTCCAGCCTTTAGTGCCAAAATATGAGTGTAACACTTTGAAGTGCAGAACAACTCTTTCCAAATATAAACTATTGAAAAAAATGCAAATAATGCTGGTAAATCTGCACCACAAGAGGAAACTAACACAAGTTAGTAAGAATGACTACCCACAGGCAGAGGTGTGAAAGATAATAAAAATGTTATAAAATGTAATAAGATGTTCAGAATAGTCAAGTATAAGATTTGTAATGTCGAAACTTGCCTAACCCCTCCATACTTGTGGTGTTGTACCCTTTAGGAGGAGGAACCGGCCCTTGAAATGCCTGGAAAAGTGGTAAATGTGAAAGGATACAGAAACTGAGCTTGGCATAATTCACAATTTTGTACTGGATGAGAAAGGCCATACTTGATTTGTATTATTGTTTCAGGTATTTTACTAATTCAAGTTAAATTTTTCATGGCTCTACTGAAGTGACCTGTCTAATTATTTCATGTTTCAAAATATAGATGCTCAAGTTTTGGAAAATCCTGGAGACAACTTGATTGTATTGAAAACAAGTCTCTTACTTATGGCAATTCTTTTCTTTTAACTTGTTTCAGATTTTAAAAAACAAACAAAAAACAAACACTGTGTGCCACTCTCAGCTTATCATGTTTTTAAAATGACTCAGTATAATAATTCAGTAGATATACATTGGATATAGTAAATTCAAAACTACAGCGGCTTGAGAAAGTTTACACACCCCTGCTAAAGTTGATTAAAAAGAGGAATAAAAAAAAAAAACATTTTGGAAATTGATCTTCCAATTTTGTTTGTGAATGGATAACGTATTGTAAATAAATTAATGTTCTTCCTTAAAATACAAAGGGCATAAATATATATATATATATACCCCCTACTTTACGTTCCCATAGATGTAAGCAGATTTTTATTTTTAAAGGTCAGTTATTTCATGGATCCAGGATACTATGCATCCTGATAAAGTTCCCTTTGGACTTTGGAATTAAAATAGCCCCATATCATCACATACCCTTCACCATACCTAGAGATAGGCATGGGGAACTTTCCATAAGATCATCTCTCAATGCAAATCAAACCAGCTATTAGGCTAACTGAAATACAACCATGCCAATCTTTAAGTTTGGTGAAGGGTATGTGATGATACGGGGTTAGTTTAATTCCAAAGGCCAAGGGAACTTCGTCAGGATGCATTAAGATCAATTTCCAAAATATGTTTTTTTATTTCTTTTTTATTTGCCTTTTTAAATCAACTTTAGCACGGGTGTGTAAACTTTCTTAAACCACTGCACATGTTCATCTCAAACAAGTACAAAAACTGAACGCAAATACAGTACTTCAGGAGATGTATTAAGGTTACTATCCACTAGGCAGAAGATGAATGTTGTTATCAGGATGAAAGCAGCTCTTGCAGCCTTGGTCTTACTGGCATCCATTTCACCTCATTAGGACCCTGGGACTGAGAGTCGACAAAACACTGAGAGAAATCATTTGGCAGGGGGAGTGTGGCGGGATAAATTGGCCTCTGGTTCAGTATGAGAGTCCCCGCTGTGACAAGCGGAAGAGAAGGGCCTGGCTGGCAGTAGGGGCAGGCCCAGGCATGGCAGGCTGGGAGGCCCCATGCTGAGACCCCCTCCCTGCCTCTGACAAACACGGCAGTGGATAATCTCTCCTTCAGGGACTCGGCCCAGCGCTGTGGGGCTGAGAGGGAAGGGGGCTGTTATACAGCACAGTGCAGAGGAACTGCCTTTGTATGTGTGTAGCATGCACCACAAACACTTATTTGCATTGTTTGCACCTCCACTGTGCACAGCTTATGTTCATCTCAATTTCCCCATGTACACTTTTTCCTCTCTTCTCCCTTAACATAAAAGTATGGTTGCTACAAAGTGATCTTGAATATCTCGGATAAATTCGGTTAAGCACCTGAACTTAAGTAATATGGTGCAAAATTCACCGTGTCTAAAATAAACGTACAATGTGTCAGAGGGCAGTAACAAGCCGTCCATTACAGGTAGATTGTGTTGACTTGGCAGTTGTTTTGAGGAGATCAACAAGCTCTTACAAAGACTGTAATTTGAAGATGTTTTAGCAAAACCCAGAGCCATCTTTCACATAAAAACCAATAACTGCAACAGATTTAGTTAATACATCAAAGAATATGAACATTCTAAGGACTTAGTGAAATGGGAAGATACAGGCTACATTTCTGGTAATGACCATTCCATAATCAGTTGAATTTATCCATTGGTTATGCAGCATGAATTGGGAGGTATGAAAGCAATAATAATGTATTAATTTACTAATAAGACTTGCTCAACTTCAGCAATGTTCCTGTGATTACTAAAGTAATGCAATCCAGTTGCTCAGGTTTGCGTAAAATATCAAATGTAGCCATAAATGATGTCTAAACATTTTCAGTATAGTCAGCAAGTAAAAACACTCAGGAACAGTGTTCTCTTAAGAATTTACTTCAATCAATATTTATTACAAAACCAAATTAAGATCCTACAATCTCTTCTGGTGGTATGTGGTCAACCAGTAATATTGAAATATAAAAGTCCATACGCAATGTCTTCAAATACTGAACGGCCTTGTTAGCCGCTAAGATGTCTCCATCTTGTAACCATGTTTTTCCATCTCAGCTCTGCAGGGAGAAGGAAAATAGAAAGATCAAGTCAGTAGAGATGATTACATGTGGGTGGTTGAGGCATAAGTACCCTCGGCTATTGATTGTGAGAACCATTAAGAGATGGGAGTGAAAAATATATATAAATATTGCATAATGCGGGCAGCTATGGATTTGATGAACACACACACACACAAACCCCTTTAAGAAACAACTTAATAGCATAGCTATCATAATTGACCTAAATAAAACAGCATATTACTGCTTAAAGTGTCCTCAAATAAAACAGACCAGCCACTTATCTATATCAACAGTTATTGATTATCCGATAAGTGTGAGTTTGCATGATGGTCTTATAACTTTGATGTGTAATTTGCACAATTTCAGATACAAGTGAAACATCCAATTAATTATTACTGCAATGAATAACCTAATCTATGATGAGGAGCTGCATAATGGCTGCAAAGTAAAAAAAACAGGTTTTCTGCAATTCCCAAACTGTATCAAGATTGATCAAAGAGCAGTTCTTGACCAACTATTGTCTACTTGTTTAAACCAATCTAACTAGTAGCATTTGTTTCTATATTAACTGTAATTAAAATCTGGGCATATTTTGTTTACCTGTGTTTTATTTCTTGAGAACACACGTTTAAAGTAAGATATCAAGAGCAATATCTGAAACAAGTCCCTTTGTTTTACTGTAATACCTCACAGTACTTTTAACACATGAAACCAAAGTAGCCAATCATACAGTGAAATTCGGAAATATTTCAAGAATCAATATCTTTCAATTACAATATGAAAACTGATCCACCTGTTTCCAGCATCTAAATTACTTGACCTGTTGTACTAGATACACTGACAGCCTATGAGGGAGTGTAGCTAAATACTGAAATGTATTGAGTAACGTTATTCAGATTAAATTACCTCAGTTGATTCGAGAAATCATCCTCTACATTGTCATCATCCCAGTTGTCTTCCCAAACATGAGCGTCTTCATCTTCATCCAGCCCTGTCCAATCTAGGAATTTAAAGTGGTATTTCAATCACATTAGGAAACAAAGTACTGTAGTCAAATACTCAATTGAGAGAGAAAAAGAATCGTTAAAAACACTATAGGTGCATGAATAAGTGACTATAGGTCTACCTGAACGGACAGCTAAATACACTTTAGTTAGCTTGTCGGCTCGCATTAATTTTACACGCTAGCAAAATAATAAACGGAGAAGTAAATGTCCAGTAAAAAAGAAAACGTCTGTGACAATAGAAGGCAGCAATCTCCATCGGATGAGTAATTTAGTAAAGTTAGCTAACTTAGATCAGCTGGCTTTGCTGTGGTACCAGTTAGTTAGCTAAATGCTAGCTAAAGCTAACATGACTAGCTAGGTTAGCTAGCTGAGTCACTGTTGCAGGGCCCCGCACCGAAAACAGGTAACGTTAACGATGGTCATTAAAAAGAAAATAAGAGCAGTATAACCTCAAAAAACATCTGTATTATTTACCTTCAGCTGGGAATTCTTCAAACTCATCATCCTCCTCCAGTAAGCCAAGGTCCACTGTCTGTTTCTTGTCTGACATGTTAGCTCGCTGTGTTGCTGTTTGTCAACGAATGGCTCTCTATAGCAGGACGGTGTGGTGTGACGCTGAAGCTGTTCGTGCGGGTATAGATTGCGTTGACTGCGCAGGAAAGCGCAGTAGCAGTCACAATGCTTTACGCAGGTAACGCAAGGTAAGACATTTCTTGTTGTAGGTTATGTAGCATATTTAATAAAAAGTAAATTCAATGTGCTTTACATTAATATGCATTTTCACTCACTCAGAGACAGTAAAAGAAAACACACATGCATCGCTCAGAAAGCATTGACACAGACAGACACACACAATTACACACACACACACACACACACACACACACACACACACACACACACACACACACACACACACACACACACACACACACACACACACACACACATAAAGTAGGCTTGATAAAATGGTAGAGAACATTAAGGTAGTCTGACCTATTTGCTATGAATAGGCTTCATGAACAGTTTTCTCCAAATCAGCTTGGCATATTAATAACTTTTGATATGACATGTTATTAAAGCTGCCCCATATTAGCCAACTTGTAAAATTCTACGTCAATGTGCTTTCCTGACTTGCTCAGAGTATTTTAAATACAAAGTGACTCGTAAGTATAAATAGGCCCACATTTTACATATTTTTAGGACAACAAGTAGGCTATGTGAATGTTATCTTTATTCAATTGTAAAAACTGAAAGAGAGACAGAACAGGGACCCCCTACTACTAATATTGTACAAAATGAAATTGCATGTTAAACTGTGCCCACCATAGTGTGCAGGATGGCCTAAAGCCTTTTCACATACCTTTTATGCATAGAATACTAAGCTATTAAAAAATTGTTTGCATGATTTTATAAATCATGTTAAACATGTGGCACAGTGAATCCTTAGGATGAACTGTATGTATGGCCTTAAGGACTACCTTACTTATAGGCCAGAAAGCCTATCATCAGTGGGGATTTATATTTGCTAATAATATGTTGGATTCATATTAGGACTTTTTAATTATTTGTTTTAGCAAACTTTAAAAAATGAACAATAATTTGACTTATTGACTCTGAGAACCCCTAGGGGCCCTGGACCGCCTGTTGAAGATCCCTGGCCTAGCCATCAAATAATTTTATAGTAAGAATTTTGTTATTTGTTGAAAAGGAAAAACCTTTTAACAATATCAGTGTGCGGCTTGATGTAGTTGATGTGTGATGTTGTGTCTTGTGTTTTTTTGGATGGAATTTAATATTTGTTAATTGATGAAGTTGCTGATTATTCTGAGTATGATGCTCATTCAACATCCACAGAAAATACATTTAGATTAATTTGATTTGATGTAAACTTTAAAAAAAAGCTTTTTCAGATTTAGCTAGGGCTACTGTACAGCATGTATTTGCTTGTTTCCGTGTTGTCAGCTTGGAAAGTTTTCACTAACAGTGGTTTGACATTGAAAGGATCGAGCAAAACTTAGAAAATACTTGCAAACATTTAGGAAAACAAAAAGCTTTTTCTCTCTGCCTCTGTGAATTTCCCCCTTTATGGTTGACTCTCTCCCAGAAACACACCCTCTCTTTTTCTCCCTCTCTCTCTCTCTCTCTCTCTCTCTCTCTCTCTCTCTCTCTTGCTCCACAAAAGCCTTGTGCAGTCCTCTTTTCTCAAAACACATGCACACAAGTCAGTCAAATTTCTGCAAAGATTTTTCATTTAGGAACAAATGCACATTGTAGCCTATGTGGCCTACTCAAATAATGAAGCGGCAGCCACAGCTTAGGATGTATTTTGAATAAATGAGAGTGTACATTTACCACAAAACCACTTGCACCACAATGAAAATTGCTCTGCAGCTGTCATATGTTGACAGATGGAGTAAACCTCAACTTAGGCTCTACATACTTATTCTATTTTCAAATTATTTTCTAATCATCCTAAGCCTTTACACATGACAATGCCACAACAGTCAGAGGAAAGAGGGACAAGACATGGAGAGAGTGCAGAAAGTAAAAGCCACTGTGTTTAAATAACCTCTTTGCAGTTGGATGTAGAAATGCATGCTTAAACCTACATGTTTTAAATATAAAAGAGCATTTAAGATTGGGTCTGCATTTCATTTGAAGTAATGAATGAAAGAATAAGTATTACCTGCTTATTGACACTTTTAAGGCTACAACTGATGATTATTTTCATCACAGATTAATCTGCGGATCATTTTCTTGAATAGTTGATCAATTGTTTGATTTATGAAATAAAGAATAGAAAGAGTTCTCATTACATGATAGCTCTTTGGTTATTAGCTGCTCTCAGGGCCTCACTCTAACAATATGTGTCACTATTTTTAAAGAGATTATAAGATTGAAAGGATGAGTGCAGTTAAACTTAATAAGGCTATGAAATGACAACCAAAGAGGCAATTTCATTTACTCCTTCAGTTAGAGAATTTGATTTATGAATGATAGTTAGACTTGCATTGAGCTGCCATCCCTAGCTGATTGTGGTGCCCGCGTCAATCAGTCTCCTGGTGCAGGTGAAGCCCTGGGAAGTGGTTGCAGTGTCTGCCCAGCATACCTGAGACTGCAGTTACACTGTGGCTGGCGCCTGTAGTCTCTCTGCTCAGGTAAAATAGGAGGAGGTGGAGGAGGGTGGAGGGTGGAGGCTGGAGGCTGGATCATAGAAGGCAGATACAACATGGCAGACAGACTCCACCGCAATATGTCTGAATAGCAGCATCACATTTCTGTCCTTTCACAAAGCCCTCTGGGAAAGGACAGGTCGGCAGTTGCTGCACTGAAAGAAACAGACAGGGCAAACAGAGGAAGACCCCCCCCCCCATCACCCAGCCACTACTGCCTGGCTCTTTATCACAGGCCCCGCTCATGATATGGCCTTGAGGCGGTGCACAGTGAGCGGTAGATGGATAGAAATGGGTGGAGATTTGAGAGACATGAGAGAAGTGTGTGTGTGTCCCAGAGATAACAGACAAGACTTCTTCTTCTACATGTCAGAGAAATTGACAGCGCATTGGAAGACGGCCGGTTGTCTGCTGTGTCATCCAGCCGTATATTCTGTACCTGCGGACACTTTGTCTAGACACCTCCCTCCTAACAATTACTCTTTGCATGTCATTTTCCTTGCCTACAAATGAAAGCTTCCTAAGGGTGCCACTCAAAACTGAGCGTGTGCATACCCTAAAAAGTTTAGATTTGTTTGAGCAGAATTCTGTTTTCAAAGCTGTGAGATACGAAAGTAACGGGATACCTTAGCTTAAAGAAATGCCCTAAGACATACAAGAAAGTGATCATCATGGATTAAGGGGACTTAACTAGCCAATTAATGAGGCAAATCCAAGAAAAAACATGTAAGCTTTGCTCCTAGGAAATCTGCAGAGAGAGCGATATGCTTCCAGGATATGTCTGTCAAGATCCTGTATTAAATTTAATCCCAGCCAGTCACTAAGTCTACTCCATTGTGTGTTGTGTGGAAACCCAGTCTCTCTTTTCATAAAGAATACTCACACCAAGTAGAGAACAGTGGATATGAATTATTTCAAACTTGGTAGTACAATCAATTAAATTCCCATATGTGTCAAATGAACGTAAAAATAAAGGAACTTTTTATCTTTGTTTTGCTCTACAGAGCCATTTTTCTGGTGGTCTTATTCATTGAGATGTCTGTCATGACGAATTTAAGTTTCATATTTTCCCCCCCTGTCCGTCTTGAAAAGCTCTGTCATCTTGGGCTTGAGGTACAGTTTGCCAAGAGGCTAATGGCCCTTTATGACAGTACAATCTGATGCCTGTCCCGGCTAGCCTCCAGGTAATCCTGTCCACCTCGGCGGCTTAGCTGTGCTCGGGCTTAAGTTGCATATTTTGTTTTTATCAGGACACTGCTGATAAATGCTATCAGCGAGAGAGAAACGAAATAGGGGGGTCTAGCCTGAGCCTCTAGTTAAAATCTAGAGTTGAGGAACAATGACACCTCTATTGGTAGCTAGACAGCCCTATAGGGTTGGAATAAACAGCAGTAGTAATTTGCCAATACTGTTTAATATTGTATATTGTATAATATTGTTAACTCACAGGCTTTACAAAACATTTATAGATATATAAATAGATATATAGATGTCTTTGCATAAATGCATGATAATCCTGCTGATAAACGCTTTCAATCACAATTACAACAGCTGTACTTTTAGACCTCAAAAATATAATTTAATAAAATCATAAAATTACATGCTAATTTATTTCTAGTAATGTACCCTAATAGTGTACTACGACTGTGTCCATGGTCTAATACCATGGATGTACTGTATACTGTACGTGAAAAGCACTTACACACTCTTACCATAGGTGATAACCCCCTCTGTGAAAAGCACTCTTATTGAAAGTACCTATTATCTGCAAAGTCTATCTTCATGCTGACACAAAGTCATTAGCTTAAGCTGCCCTCTGTGTTAAATCATTGTTAATTTCTTTGGCAATAGTGCACAGTGAATTGACATAGTTTTCATTGACTGCTACAAATAAATGTAAATTAAATAGTGCCCATGGATATAAAATATTACACAGAGCACATACAGGTGTTTTCAAATGACTGAGCTCTGTGATGATGCATGTTCGCTCCATACTTGTTAAGCCTTTGCTAACTTAGGCCTGTACATCTATTGCGCTGTGACGTGGCCTGTTACGGCCACCACATACAAACAAGCTCAACGTCACAAAAAGCCTTTGTTAGAGACGGCACATGTCCATTGAGAATTGCTGGCTTTTGAATTTGTAACTGTTTTGCTTTAAAAAGTCTTTAGCTTTCACCCAATGTGCTAAACAAATACATATTCCTTATTCCGACTTTATGTACTTCTCCAATGTTTTTTTCTGCATGTCATTTTAAGAGGATCATTACGTATTGTCTATTGCCTCCATATCTGTCATTACCAATGTGTCTCTTTTTAACATTTTTCTCCCATTTTTTCTCTCCCCAGTCATTTTCTATTTCTATCTATCTATCTATTGCACACAGAAACAGACACACCTCCCTCTCTCTCTAGTTATAGTCATGGTATATCAAAGTGTGCATGTCCCACACAGCAGGAGGGGTTCAGTGTATTCATTTCCGAGTGACAAGACCTGCTCTGCTCCTCTTTGACACCTGTCAGAGCCTCGTCCTCGTCTGTGTGCAGTGATGGAAATGAGCAGGAGTGACACAACATGCCAGAGGTGACGGTAACGGCTCACCTCTCTCCGGCGGCTCCTAAATCAGTTTCACAGCTCTCGGCTTGTGTGCTGGCTGGGTACCAATAATTATCTACTCTGAAACTTTCACAAGAACTTTATGTGCAATGCAGTGATGTCACACTCACTTAGATATTTAAGTTGTAATGCTGTGGATGTGGCGTGAGAAACATGCACAGTGAGTGTCCATCTGTGCATTTTGTTAAACTGCAAATGAGTTAGGAATTTATGCTGCCAAATATATACCACTACATACAAGCCTATTGATGCTTAAAGTCAGACTATGAGAATAAATAATTAACTATTTCTCTTTCAAATGAAAAGCTGTCTTCGTAAGCAAGAAAATGCAACATTGCTCAATTCAACACACCCAAGGGTTTTGCTGTTAAAGCCTTAGCGTATACGGTGGCTAATGTTAATAATTTAGGTAGAAATACTGCTGTTCATGGTCAGTTTGCTGACTTTATGACTCTTATATTCCTACAGTATATGTCAATGTTTCAATACTTCCTATATTTTCATTCACCGTCTATGCTGCTGCAACCTGATCTCACAGAATTCCATGAAATGAACACAGCCTCTTAACTCAAAATACTGTCAGTTTCACGGAATAGCCAAAGATTTCGTGATGGGCCCACGGAATATTTCTGTAAAATGAACATGGACCCTTAAGTTAAGGAAAGGTTGTGGGTGGGCGGGACAACAACGGGTTGCATTTAGGAAAAGAAGAACGGGACGGCCATATACAGCGGACGGGTTAGGTAAAGAACAACGGGACGTAATTGTGACACGAGGGACACGATTTCCGGTCTCCTGGGTGAAAGTCCTGTGTTGTTTGACTCATCCACCACCCCAACCAACCTCCCAATACTGTGTCATCTTCTCATTGACTTTACTTTGGCATTGTTTTCCTTGGTGGCCACATGGACTTTTCACACACTCCATGACACCCCCACATAATGCGTTGGTAACATTTTGTGATAATTTCACGGAATTCTGCAAGACCAGGCAGATACTACTCTATGTTCCTGCAATATATAAAGCTGCACTTTTAGGACCACAGTTTTACAACCACATTTCTACAGTTGCAGTTAAAAGGTTAAGGTTAGGTTAAAAGAGAGGGTTTGGGTTAGGGTGACTGCACACATTCTAGCATCTACCACAAATTGGGCCCTAGAAAGGAGTCTTGAAACGGCATCTTCCTTTGTTGCAGGAATAAGCTAGTTGCCGCAGTGGCCTATGTGTCTTAAATTTATGTTGATAGGTGATACCTAGAGCACCTTGATCCAGCTGCAACTGTAGTGTAATCCAGCTCTTTTCAATGTTGATTTGCAATAATCTCTAACTGATTTACCATCCACAATTTGGTTGTACTGAATTCCGTGTGCCTAATCCCCAACATGTGGCTGTCCCTAGCCCCGGAAAACTCTGTGATTGGTCTGATTGATAAATTAAGACCTCCTTATGCTTTTGGGCGTCCGTACGAAGGGGGCCTCTGTGGGTCTGGACTATGTCCAGGAAACCTGGGACAGCCACTTATTAAGTAGTTAGACCCTCAAGACGAGGGCTGCAGACAGGGACCGCTGGTGGTCACCTTGGCTTGGATTTAGCTTTGGCATCCCTAAGCCATCAGTCAGGTCTGGAGGTCTGACTGTGATTTCATGTTGTGAATGGTACACAATCCTCTCTTCTGCACTAAGGTCAAGGGTTGTGTGTTTGTTCAGCCTGGTCAGGTAAAAAGATGTAATTATTAGCACTTTATCAAAACCTCCAGGAAACCATTGTGTGTGTTTTGAATTTGCATGTTAACAATCCAACTTTGTCCGCAAGGACAATATGACGTCTGACATTTTAATTAAGCATTTTCAATTCTTTACCCCCTTGGTATCAATTTAAATTTCCTTCACAGGTATTGTTATTTGTATTGGGGGAAGTTAATAATAAAACGGAGAGGAAGGTATGCAAGAGTAGGCATTGAACTCCCCCGCTCCTTTAGTAAAGTCATTACTGTTTCTTAATTGTTTCTTCTACTTCAGTGAATTTTTAAACAAAGATGCACAGTGTGTCTGTTCATCGTCAATTTCACAAGTTTCAGGGAGAAAATAAACATCTTAAATTAAGCAGAGGAAAAGGCTCCAATATACTCCCCACACATAAAACAATTTAAATGTTTCCTTAGTTTGGTTGCCATTCACACACTGCAAAATTAGAGGAGAAAGAAATTGTTAAAGACATGTATGATTTATCACTTAAGCTATATTTTCTGCAAGGGGTATTAATGACACAGAATATATCCTTGCATCACAACAAACAACCACAATTCCCACATACTTAGCCAGTCGATATTTTCAAATTGCGGTAACAGCCAGCAGTAACAGTAAACGTCAGTTTAGCATAGAAGTCCAGGCAGGCATGAAACCAAAAATGCTTTCTTGAGAATATGGCCACGGGCGAGGCTTAAGCGGGCTCAGCCAATGATGTGGCGCTCAGGATAAGAGCAGAGCACCCTGGGTAGAGCCCAGACGAAACACTAGGAGGTGAAAGGGAAAGTGGTGATTTGTCATTAAGACTTTTCAAACAAAGGTCAGTGCCAAGGGTCCAATTTATGCTTGTTATAATTTCACTCCAATCGCTCCCCCATGCCCCTAAACACATTCTTCTTCCAGATATTCAATGTATCCAAAAAACCATACAAGTTGCAACTGGGAGGACGTGGTTAAATGCAATCATTTTCCTCACAATGCCAGAAATGTTCTTTATAATGTTTCTATACATTTTCTACTCTGATTTTTAAACATGTCTATTTTAATGTGATGGAATCCAGTTCAGCAGCACCAATGTTTGTCATGCAATAGGTTTGGCAACTGCCTCACACTGAATGTAATCTACCTTGGCTTCGGATCCAAGCTGTTTCTGGGCTCATTAATACCAAGAGAAGGTGAGGAAAGCCTTTTTCAGTGCGACTGCCAGGTACAGTTTCCCTTGGCCCGTGTAGCATTTGTAAAACATGCTCTCATAAAACCGAAATCAAACGCACAAATTCTTGAATGGGATGTTGGAAAATTATTTACAGACAAATAAAGTTGTGTGCGATCCATGCAAAAAGCCGCCCAGTTTTGGTGTATGGTTCTGTTTAGGAGAAATCCTTTTCACTCCGAAATTTGGAAGTGTTGTTTATGATTTGCTGCAGACTGTCATTAATCCTTTGAACACACTTGGAAGCTGATCACCTAAATTTAACATAGCTCTCTGCAGATGGCAACAACATGGTTTTGTATGTGTATATGTGCATACAGTTGCTTGTTGATGTGTAAAAGTGTGTGTGTGTAGTAGTGGGAGATACATTGCCATTTTATTAAAAAAATTCAGAAGAGGCATGCTGCTCAATACCTTCCTGCCCGCACACACAGACACAGATGTGCATCATCACTGGTTGATTGTTGGTGACCTTGGCTGATTGAACTGGTAAAGGGCAGGCATTTGTACAGCTGGGGACGGCTGTCTGGCTAGTCAGGGCAGTTGGGTGCTTAGGGAAGAAATGGTAGCGTGACTGCGAGGGACCATGGAGCAGCCATATAATGACCCCAGCAGACACACTCCCAAGTCGGCCCACTGTGCTGCACTTGTTTCCCTGGCAGAGACGGAAGAGACAAAAGGGCAAGGAACTTCCCCAGACCTTAATTTTGGGTGTTTGGACAACTCTAAGGCCCCCACAGTGCCCCAGGGGCCTCTCAGCTGGCCTGTAGAGTGAGAGCGACCAAGTTATAAGGCAAAGCAGTGAACACTGAGCAATTACGAGGGGACGTGTGTGTGTGTGTGTGTGTGTGTGTGTGTGTGTGTTAGGAGAAGTTGGGTGATGAGGAATCTATGACATCATTCTTACAGGAATTTATGAAAGCCATTTGTCTCATGTATAGCTCAAGTAATTCAGGTTTCTTATTATTAATACCAACCATAATGAACAATAATTTAATCTTAAAATGCTGCATTGTCTCTCTTTTTTCCATATATTTTTATGTCATGATTGGAAGTTTGGGAAAAGCCTTCCTTTTTATTGACCATGTTCACTACTTTTATGAACATTTAAAGGCTGTTCTATTCTATTATTATTGCTCAAGTACCGTATACAGGAAGCATGCATAAAATCAATCAAATATTTGTGTAGTTTATGTGAGCTGGATAGCCATATCCAATGTTTTATACAACGATGAGTCATGGTTTCTCCATTGCATGTTTATTTGTTTGTTTATTTTTTGGCCATATATTTTAGTGGATAATGGCCCACCTCAGCAAACCACATAAAGTAAAATGGGAAACATTTGTAACAGCCAATATACAGCTTATTTTTCCAGCAAAAGTAATGGGAAAAACTGATAATAAAACAAGCTGTGGACAGAAACAAAACTATCAGTCTAGAAGAACCAAAGTGAGACTTGTCCTGTGGATGTGTGTGTGTTTATTATCCTCAAATGGAGCGACAGAAAGAAAACATTTGTAAAGCTTTTGGTAAAGAGGCTGTTGTGAGCTGAGATGCCGAGGCTTCAAGGAAGTAGTTGAAAGGTCATCAAAAGAGGTTTTTAGCAAGGGGAGAGACAGAGAGGAAAAAGGTTTGGGTGTAGTTACATGAACGCAACTTGGCCTCGTCGGATGACAAATTGTCCAGCAGTGGGACAGGACGGTTCAGCCAGCTGGTTGGCCCCATCGACGGTTGATTGATGGTGTTGATGTTCTAAATTGGCCGCCAACACACCAAGTACAGGACTCATAATAGCGCAGCTTTAGATTGGCCCTGGAGATAGCAGGAAGTGGATTGGGGGATGCGGGGAGGGGGACTGCA
The DNA here is from genome assembly GCA_013375575.1 of Percina caprodes. Classification (NCBI taxonomy): domain Eukaryota; kingdom Metazoa; phylum Chordata; class Actinopteri; order Perciformes; family Percidae; genus Percina; species Percina caprodes. Next base: position 2,653,190 of record JABXJD010000056.1, on the reverse strand, counting down.
GGGGAAAAAGGACAAGTTCCCATGCATGCATATATACTGGGATATGAGATTTGAAAGTGCAGCTGCTGGTTTAAAGAGTACTACAGCCCACAGAGGTAAAGTTTAGAGAGGGGAACAAGTTAGGTTTAGTGAAACTATCATCCCCCTAAGTGTTTGACCATCCTGTCACTAGTTGTACAAATGGAGTTTTTATTGTATCACCCAAGCATCTGCATTAGATCTTGCTTAGTCATGTCTCAAGACACATACATGCAGGGTCATTATCACTTAGACAAAAAAGCCTGGGGTCAAGGCGCAATCATTACTGTCTAACTGAGGTCAGAGCCTTCTCGTCTAAAAGACGAGAAGGTTGGAGGGGTAGCGGTGAAAAAAGTACAACTTCTCACTAATTGTAACAGGAGCCCCTTTATCATAGTTCCAGGCTCTCTTAATAACACACTGTACCTTTGATCAAGAGCAAGGCAGTCTGGGATTGTGTGGGTGGTTCTCAGATCTCGATACACGCATAGGGGAAATGCAGGGCAGTTTAGGGTTGCACTGGATGCTTTCCACCATCATTGCAGAAAAAAATGAGATTTTCCTAAAAGTAATTTTAAAGTAAGATTATAGTTCATTATTAGCAAAGTTAATGGGACCCACCCACTTGCATAACAAAGATTGTTGTAGAGGATAACCTGGTCTTTTGATCCAAAATTAATCAATTAATCACCATTAACATACTTATTCTGTTGCTTTTGACTAAACATTTGATATCAGTGAATTTTCTCCCAAAATGTTTTTCATGCAAAAGGTATTTGTAGCCACTAACATTTAGCTGCAGCAAGCAATTTATTTTTGTTGTTGGGCAAAAATTCCATAATAATCTTTTAGCATATTGTAATTAAAGTGGTCTGACAGACAATTTACTTCTGAACTTCCCCTTGGCTCTGTTATCAGGCTTTAGAAAGTCTAGCTTAGGACTTGACCAATCACAGCTCATTTCAGAGCGAGAGAGCGTTCACATTGGCTGATCTGCGTATTTGTATGTCCATGCAATAGAGATGGTAGAAGGAGAGCTGCAGGAAGATGTCTCACTCTTTTTCTTGCTTTCTACCTGCTGCAGCTTTAAAACAGTAGCCTACCATTATACCATGTATAAATGCCTTACAAAGCTCAAATTCAGTGGCATTTAATTATTGACATTTATTTTGCAAGGCTGCAGAATCAATTGTCTCATGACACACAAACACAACCATGTGCATGTAGCAGTTTTAGAGTAGTTTCCCAAAAAATCCTCTCATGTAATAAAGTACACACTTTTTAAATGCTTTTAACTCTGTGAAGAGATGATAAAGAGTTTAGAATGATGTAACTTTGAGTTGACCTATTCAGTGAAACACCTCTTCTCTTCCATTATGTGAACATCCTCAGCTCAGAATAATAAGCATTTCAAAAAACACATACCTGGTAATATCATCAGTAACACTCCATGCTGTACAGTACACAGCAGCAGTGTGAAGAGGTTGATCGCTCTAATGAAATAAAATCCAGTTGATTGTGGATAGTAATAAAAATCTAATGAAATTAAAAAAACATGTGGCTGATTGCTTGGTACTTAAGGGAATAAAGGTTGGGAACATCACATTTTTTTATTCTAGAAACGTTGCAAAGTAATTTGTCAAATACTTATATGTTCTTTGATGTGTCAGAAAAGTGCATTACTTCAAAATAAAAGAGGACTATCATCTGCAAAGAGAGGTTTATCACATCAGGTATTTTTACTTGTCATTTTTTTTTTTTTAAGATTTTTTTTTTGCATTTTAGGCCTTTATTGACAGGACAGCTGAAGACATTAAAGGGGAGAGAGAAGGGGTAATGACATGCAGCAAAGGGCCGCAGGTCGGAGTCAAACCCAGGCCTGCTGTATTGTACTTGTCATTTTTAAAAGCGTGATAGTATTTACTGGATGAGTAGACAGTCCTTTCAAAGTTGTGTTATGCCCAGAATGGCTTTTAAGGCATCTCAGGTTTTGCTACTGCGTCTATTCATTAGCCTTTTGTATAAGGAAAGAAAACAGAGTAATTCTGGCTGGCTGGTTGGGGGAAGATAGTGGGCGAGAAGCCAGGAAGTTGTCTGTATGAGCTGTTGTCAAGCCAATGTCCTTCTGGCCTTGGGCCGCTTGCATGCGCTTGTGTCTATGAACCAGATCTATTGTTTACAACCATACATAGGCCTACACACACACACACATACACACACACACACACAGACATAATGGTCAGTCACGTGTGCTGTTGCTTGGAGCAAGTGAATGCTAAACTAAATGGGATGGGTTGTGCAAGTTACTTTATCAATTCCTTATTTTTTCTTACTAACTTAATACATAACTTTACAAATTACTTAACAGCAAAGAAATTGGAAAGTAACTTTCCATTACCCTGCATAGCTCCATATTAGCTGTTTTATATTTGTATAAAACTCCATAGCTTTACACCCATCAATAGCTAGCTTAACCTTAGTCCCAATGACTGCATACAACTCTCCAAGGCGTCACATGTCAAGACAACTTTGGAGTTGGGAGACACATTTCACCTCTTTTGGTAGTGGCAATCCACCCCGCCCCATACCTAGACCCCCCTATAATTATGTTCAGTACTCACCAAAACCCATTTTAAATCCTGCATTGTTTACATCCACGTTTACTTGTTAGCAGTATTCTTCTTCCCTGCCTTTGCTGGCACATTGCTGCATTTCTTGGCACATTACCACCACCTGTATATTAGTGAAATAGTGTCAAATGGCATTAATTGGTAGTAATGTATATGGTGTATATGACCTCCCCTCTAGGCCCTGGTGAAACAGAAAATAAACCGACCTCCATAAATGTCGAATTGACGGAGATTTATTGAAGAGTAAATGTAATGAATCAAATTGTAATCCCTACATTGCATTGTTGTTAACGATTTGCTTTTGTCAAAATAATGAGGAATCTTTTATTTTAAATGTGTAAACTGAGGTCATTGCCAGCACTAAATGTTCATACTGAGTATATATCTGACAAAATGTGTTTCATTTCTTTTTTTTCTATTGTAGTACCTAGTAAGCATGATTCATATTTTTATTGTTTTGTTTTGGCAACTCAAAGCTCTTTAAGGTTTGGGAAAATTGTGGTTTCATATTGAAAAAGTCAACATTAATTTGAAGCAGGAAAGAGGAGTTGTTGACTTTTTATATATAATCAAACCCGCAACCTTCGCTAATCTTAACCAAGACCTAAAACATACATGAGACACAACATGTGAACCCCGACATCTTGTGTCAAATGCCTGTGCTTTGTTTAATTTGACTAAGAAAATTAGCAAGCAAGCAAAGTTTATTAATGGCACATTTCACAGACACTAGTCACAAAGTGCTTCACAATAAAATAAATAAAATCAAATACAATCAAATAAATTAATCAAAGAGAAAACACCGGATAAAATATACAAGAAGAACAGACACAAGTTTAAAAGACATGCTACCTAAAGGCCTGTTTGAACAGATGGGTTTTCAGCAGCTTTTTAAAGAGTCTAGAGAGTCCAACGACCTTAAGCTTATTGAGAGACTATTCCAAAGCTTAGGGGCTGCCTACTGTAAGGCACGGTCTCTCCGAGTCTTAAGAAGTATACACTTAGAAAATGCTGAGTGGAGGACCTAAGAGCTTGGCACGTGGTGTAGGGATGCAGAAGGTTCATGATATAGTGTGGAGCCTAGCCATGTAGGGCTCTATAATTAAACACCAAAATGTTGAAATGAATTCTAAAACTAACAGGAAGGCAGTGCAGAAGGATTAAAATAGGTGTAATATGTGAACATCTGTCAGACTGTGTTAAAAGCATAGCAGCAGCATTTTGGACAGTTTGTAAGGAAGATTTATCTACACACACAAACAATCTCACAAACTGTTCTCCCTTTTCAGAAGCCTTTTGCAACCACCCGGTGTATGATCCACTCTCATGTGTGCAGAGGTGTAATTTTCACCCCTTTTTCCTGAATTAGGGCACCCCCTACCACACACACACACACACACACTCACGCACGCAAAAACACTGTTAACCCTGGATTCTTGGATGATTTTGGTCACTTTCCACCCTTGCAAACTACTGCTGTACAAATGACAGAGGCAGAGCCGGCCTTGCAGCTGTGCTTCTGAGACGTCACCCACCCCGTTAGAAACACACACACACACACACACACACACACACACACACACACATCCTTGTACACACATACCACCTACTGGCACAGCGGTAGAAGAAAAAAAGAACTGTGGTTACCTTACTATTATGTTCTGCGACTGTGTGTGTGTGTGTGTGTGTGTGTGTGTGTGTGTGTGTGTGTGTGTGCGTGCGTGTGCGCGTGTGCGCGTGTGCGTGTCTGTGCATGTGTGTGTTCATGTATGTGTGTGTTTGTCTCTTTTTCCTTTATCTCGTTCTCCCCATGTCTCTCTCATCCTCTGCCCCCTCCCCTCTCCCTCCCTTGTCCTCCTCCTCTCAGATCCTTCTTCCTCGCCATGAATTCACAGACCTCCACTTACTCTATTGTGCCGAGAAACAAAAAATAAAAGAAACACAATCGCCCTGTCCTCTTTCTCATCTTAATAAGCAGCTCCAAGTTTGATAATTACACGTTCAGCCCGCCGCATGAGTTTCTATGCAGTGTTCACATCAGGGAGAAAGCCATTGACTCCGCTGTTGAGGGGAGCAACTATTAAGAATGACTGACAACTGTCCCCCTCCCCCTTTAGTCGAGGCGGTTGTAAAAGTGAGAACAGCACCGATCAATTTTGTCTCCTCGTTAGGGAGTGTATCCCTAAACACCATCGGTGCAGCCAGTGGACCACATACGTTGCAAGGCCCATAATCCATTCCATAATCTATCGCCATGTGCTGCTGATTAATGGGGTTTCTGCGGAGCAAGCACCAAGGAGACGGCCAGACTGAGGGTTTTCTTCTGTGGCGGAAGCCAATCTGTTTAGGATTAGGGGAATAACTAGTGTGGCTGACACTGAGGCATCCAACATGCAGGGCTAAGGAGAAGGGAAGAGGAGAGAGAAAAGAGGAGTGCAGCAAATATGTTGACATGGAGCTGATTGTGTTTTGGCTGGGGTCTGGTCATTGGTGATGGTTTGAATCTATAACTGTTGATTGTCCAAAATCTAAGAGCCATCTGTGCTTGTTTAGTCCATTGCACTGCACCATATTTAGAAAGCATCTTCAATCTGTTATGTTAATTCCCATTTTGGTTATTTATTGCAGCTTCCAGGTATTCATAAATTGAACGGTTTTGGAGTATCATCTTTTCCAAGACCATCAAAATAAAGGAAACACTGTTCTCCTGTCTTCTGTTTCCAGACTGTTTAAAGCAGAGACATACCTTATCTGAGTCCTCCACACAGAGAGGCCTTCTTTTGTGGCCCACTCAGCCATTATGATGGCAATCTTGATGATTAAAGACCCGTGGAACAAACTGGGCTACCTGTTGCCATGATGTCATGTCTAGTCTAGAGCAACGGCAATGATTAAGATTTAAGACCATTTTTTCTGGATGCTGTTTGTGGAAAAATATCAATTAGCTTTTGGCTACAAAAAAGTGGTTAACGTTTTGGATCTGAGGTTCTGGCTCTTAGTGAACATTTAGAGGCACATTTAGGCGCAAATGTGGATTTTTATTTGGTAGGTGATGCATAAGATGTATAACACACAGCTGTGTCTTGAAACCACGCTTTTGCGTCTAGACCCGACACAACCAATTATCACTTTCTTATTAAAAGGATCAGCTCTTCAACTCTGGGCTCTTGGGTTAGTGGTAGATAGATGGCTGGGTTTAGGTTCAGTAGCCTATTAATCTAATAGTACAGGGTTACAATTAGGTTGAGGAATTGGGTACATTTGAATTCATGAAGTCTTTATTTTAACCATTTTCCAATTAAGTTTTCTGTCACTTCTGTCAAATTTATTAAATACAGCAGTGACATAAAACATATTTTATGAAACAAAGAACAGGCTACTTCCCCTCAGCTCTACATAACAATGTTTTTCAGCTCATTGGTTTGGTTTTCCAGCCAGCAACTACTGTTTTGGTTGACTTTCACCGCTTTCATCAACCACTACCTGCTCAGCAGTAAACAGCAGACAGAATGGACCATTTAACAGCAAGGACCGGGTATTTCCCTCAGGTGTTAGTGGGAGCTGCAAAAACAGAGCTACAAAGACACAGATCTAATTTAATGCTAATTTTGCTCTATAATAACCTGAATACATGAAATGATCAAGACATATTACACCACTTATGTGGTGGTGGCACGTAATGTGATAAAATTACGTGTTAAAATCATCTGCCAGCACCACGGCAACAAAACTACTTGCGTGTGCCTGTTAGTGCATGCAGCCGTAAAAGAGGCATGCCACAAAAACAGGTTTCATTGGCATAATCTTTATTACTATGGAGATTCTATTCAAATAATTAGGATTACACATTAGGATGTAAGGTTATGAAAAGCTTTGGACATTTTAAGAGAGCAACAGGACACTTTTGTTTATTTGTTTAGTCTTTAATTATAAAGGTTTAACAACTGTTAATATTACCTGGAGCACACACATTCCATCTGTGGCTATGTTGTATGTTCACTTACATGTATCTGTTACATTTAATTTGGTTCAAACATGCTGCAGAATATTGGCCACTAGGTACAATGCTTAATGTTTTCACAACTTTCCTGTTTTTCTGTCGTTTGTTTGGAACTGTACTTGGATGCACAAGGCACACACGCTGCTCTTTATGTGCAGAAGCCCCTGCGATAACTTCTACATTGTTTTCTCACCTCACTGCACAGTTGATAGGGTTTATAGAGGCCGCTCAGCCGTCCTCTGCCGTCTTTAACCACAGTCTACCATAGCGTGACCTCCGCCCCTGCAAACCACAGTAACAGACATCCATATGTATGCATGAACTAACAAATATAACGCAGATGAATTATTTTTCTTTCCTTCTCTATCTTTATATTATTTATCACTATTTACCTTCCTATCTTTTCATTTCCCCCCTCCTCTTCCTCCACCGGTGGCTGTGCCCCAGCCTCGCTGACATGGAAGCAGGCTCTTCTCATCCCCTCTGAAGCACTCTTCTGGGAGAATCCACCAGAGAACCAGGCCTGCACTCCTGATGCAAATGTGCAGCCACACTCAAATTGAAAATCTGAGAGACTGTGGCCCTTGGAAAAAAAATGTTTTCACACAAGCAGCACAGAGACACACACATACCTACGCATGCAACTTAGACACATGACAAAGCACACACCTTCTCCTCCTTCGTCCTCCGTCCTCCTTCAGGGCAGTGTTATTTTTGGCTTGGGCTGGTACATATGTCACTGGGGAGTGCGTGTAGTGCCTAGTTAATTTGGGCTACCTCAAAGCAGGCATAAAAACGAAGGTGATATTTATTAGGCAGCATTTTAGCTGCTTGTCATGAGTGCGTGTCAGTGCTGTAAAACAAAGTTTGAATGAGTGAGTCAGAAAGTGTTCTGTAACTAAGCATCGCTACCCTGCTGCTCAAAGGAGAGATTGACATTTCAAGTTTCTTTGCTCTAATTCATAAAGTCATCCTGGTGCTGTGCTCCATGTACACTCTCACGGAAGATGTATCCGTCTCCCAGTACTATTTATTTGTTGTCATCAAGAGGACAGAGTGATATTTGTCCCTTAGTGCTTGCTGTACATGATTCCTGTTCTTACAGCAGAGGTACAACACTTTTGCACACCAGAAGTGTGTTATAATTTACGATGCCATTCTGAGGTGGTTATGTAAAGTCAGACACATTTAATTTTGCACTGAAAGCTAACAAATCCCAGAGGTAGTGTGAGTGAGTGTTACTGTAACTGTTGTTGTATATGAAAATGAGTTACACCCAGTAGGTGTTGATGTACTTTACAAGTGAAAAGAACTAGTATCAATAGGTGCCGAATTTATGTATTCACTTCAGAGGGATTGGAGTGTGTGGTTGGCCATAGTATAGACTAATTGCCACAATGCCATGATAACTTATATGGACCTTTTCAATATTTAGAAATAAAGCAACTTGTTGTAAAACAGTAAAAATTCTGTTAAGCTAAAGAGTATGTGACACTCATCCCCTCTTTTTCTAAAACGCTGGTGCAAAAATGACGCAGGGTGAGAAATAGCAGCTAGTAGCAAACAAAACAACAAAAGAAAGAAAATAGACGCCTACTCACACAAGTAACGTTAGCATTAGTCTTGCTTTGCCAGACCATCCTCCACTGGCTGGTGGCATTTCTTTAAACCAATCACAATCGTGCCGCTGCAAAATAGCCTCGGGAAGGAAATTGTTTTGGTGGAATGTATATGTTCAAAAGTTGTTTTAGTCTTGTGAGAGAAAACTCAGATTGGACAGATAGTCTAGCTAGTTGTCTGGATTTACCCTGCAGAGATCTGAGGAGCAGTTTAAAATGCCAACACAAAGAAAGTGGAAGGAAATGGAAAGGCATGCAAAAATGGATGCATCAGGTGGAATTTCCTGTGGCACCGGACGTGTAAGGTCGAGGATATAGACTACGTTAGCATAGATGGAATTCCCGCTGTATGACTGCTACCAAAGTTAAGAGCACAGAAGCCCTCTTATTGGGTATATTTCATTAGTAACGTTAGCATGTATACAATTTTATTTATCATCACAGTAGCCTATACCCGACACTAGACACATGTCAGGTGTTTTAAGATAGAGAAAAACCTCAAATTAGATGCGTGAAGGGCAAAAACTACTGTCAAACTAATCATTTGGCATTGATCATACAGCCTGACAAATGTTCTAATAGATGCTAATAGCTAATTATGCAATCTGAGCTAAAAATGAGTTTTTTCTTGGGATATTCCACCCGTAACTTTTGCCATTCTCATGCTGATCTCCCCATAAACTCTCAGTCATTACTGTTTATTTTCTACCACACCATGTACAAAAGTCCCACGATGATGTCGCTTGAAAACATGTCAGTGCACTTGGGAGTATTTGGGGGAGATGATACCTTCCTCTATGGCAACCCCAGAAAGGAATTTATGTGAGGAAAAACAAACATCTTCCACGTTTTTCAGAACCTTCAATGTGACATATGATGTAGTGTGTCACAAGTAAAGTCTTTGTCACCTGTTTGTCTTCAGAGAACACAAAGACTATTGACTATGTTTTGGTTGTTGTTTATAGAGTATTTTGGCCACTTCACACCTGTCATTCATATCTATCACAGCCTTTTCTTTTCAAAAGCATGAAGAAAGGATCATTGTTTTCCCAATGAATGGACAGATATGTGATTATTGAATTTATACAAAATAGCCTACTTAATAATTGTTCCCACCAAGACAAATTCAAAAACAACCAACATGCTTGTTATTCCAATGAATGACTGACATTAGGATGAATTCTCACATCTGAGAGTAGATTGTTGTACTAAATGCAATAATAGCATAGCTGCATCTCTTTTTCCCATCATATTGCACATCTATGAAAGCTCCTGTAACATTGTAGTGTGAGCTGGTTGATTCAATTTAATTCAGTTGTATTTATAGTATCAATTCATAACAAGAGTTATCTCGAGACACTTTAAAAATAGAGTAGGTCTAGACCACACTCTGTAATTTACAAGGACCCAACCGTTCTAGTAGTTCCCTCAAGGGTTGATTCAAGGGTTCTAGTCTCATAATTCTTGGCCTGAAGGAGAGTGGGTTGTTGTTTGGAATGAGGGTGCCAACAGAGCCCATGTGATAGGCATTACCTCAGAGCGAATGTCAGTAAAGATGATTACACTTTAAGAACTTTTTAATACTCATTAACATTTCTGGGTCCTCTCAGGCCTGGGTTTGAATCCTGGCTTCTCCCTTTAGTTGATATGAAGCTGTACCTGAAATGTAAAAGTTTAAAACATTGTACATTCTTAAAAAAAAAAAAGAGAAAGATCATTTTCAAAACTGTGTTAAATTTCAATGGAATTTTGCAAACCCAGAAATTTCTCTGACGTTTTCATACATATTAGGTGTTGGAGCAAGTGTATTATTCTGGCACACCTGAGTTGTAAGTGCCACAACACCAAGATGATATCCAGACCCTCTAAACCCTCCATAAACATGGAGTTAGTATCCTGCTACTAGTATTTATATAAACCATTTAAATACTTAGCACACATTACATTAGACACGAAGCACAATTTGTCACAGAGAGACTGAAAGCAGAGCATTCACTAAGAGCTCTGAACATGTCACAGCAACATTACATTCAAGTTTAGCACTCCTTTTCCAAAGTTTTATACAAGGATGACAATACAAAGATTGTCCTGCTCATTACTCCTGTAAGTTACAATAGTTTGTTTTTCCTGGGATTAGAGGAAATTATCAAACTTGCTGAAAGTAGTTAGGCTCACGCAGTGATTGTTAGTTCAACGTTGTTGTAATAGACACACAAAAAGTATTTTGTACCTTGCTTGCATGCATAAATGTGATTATGGTGAGAGCAGCATGTGTGAGAATTACATATAGCTCGAATTAGTTTGAATTAATAGTAGTAATACACATGCTGCCAAACCCTATGAAACTGAGACTAAAGGGTTTACTAAACCATAGCACTGACCCAGATAGTAATCACAGGTTGCTTAACCAAGTCCTGATCGCAGATGTATTTATAAACGTGCAACCAGTCACCAGAGGACAAAGTGAAAATAAGCAGTTACCATTTTTCTGACACAGGATTCATCTTGTCTGCTGTCAGTAATGCCTTATGTATGATGGCATATCATATGTACTTTATGATGCATCACTCATGATACTTTATATCTAGAACTGAGACAGAGGTAAAGTATTCGCAATGAATTTTATAGAACAGCATTCTTCAAAACCATGAAAATTTCCACTTTATAGGAATAATTCAACATTTTAGGAAATACACTTATTTCCTTTTTTCCCCAAAAACGAGATGAGAACATTCATATCAATGCCACGTGTTAGATATTGAGCTGGTGTGAGATTGTGTTTACCTAGCTTAGCATAAAGACCGGAAACAGAGGAAACAGCGACCCTGGCTTGTGTCCAAACTGGAAATAATATGCCTACACTACCAAGAACTCTATAGGTTTATTACTTACAAGATGTTTCTTGTTGGTTTAAGCCGTAGATGAACAGAAATGTAAAAAAAACACCAGTTAACAATTTTAGGGTCACATGTTGGAGGTTTTTCATACCAAAACAACAGTACAATCATAGCATTTCTGGCTATAGTGTAGCAGATGGCCAGCTCCTCTGGCTATTGGTCTCTGTTGGGGCTGTCAATAGTATATTTGAATTTGAGAAGGAGGAGTGCTACTTGTCTGCAGTGAGTAAAATACATTATACTGTAATGACAAAAGTGTTTGTAAAAATGCTGTATAATTTTTAGCTTGAGGAAGGGTGTTGTTGGTTATAGCTCCCACTGTTTGTTTCAACCATGTCCCCGCTATTTCCCTGTCCTTCCTTGCTTCAGAGTGCAAGCATATTTGGCCACTGCACTGATAATGAAGCTCTGTTTATTAGCTACACTGCTTTGAGTAACACGCTAACATTAATGTGATGTAGTAGTTTTACACACTCTGGAAATAGCCTTACATTCATTCAAAATTTTGTTTCAAATTCAAACTGCTTCCACATGTTACTTCTCAGATGTTTTGGTGTCATGATTATCCATTCATGCTTGTATTGCTATTCTTCTCCATTTTTCATTTTAGCTTAAGCAGATAACCACAAATTGTCCTTCCATTTAATATACAGGTTAAATGTCTAGTGATACAATGTGTTCATTAGTCAGCTTTTCAGTTCTAGGGTTATTTTTTTCCACTTTGGACAGAGCTGAGGTTTCTGTCTCCAGTCTAAGCATGGTTAAACATGTTTTGACTCCAGCTCTGTAGAAGACCTGAAATTCATATCAGTCTTTTCAGGGCACTCTTGGAAAGATATGCGTGATTCCCAAAATGTTGAACTACTCAATAATATATTAATAACAAAGACTTAAACCTGACTTCTGTGCGAAGAACTCTGAAACAACATCTTCCATCATCAGTAAGTTTGGTTTATGTGATTAATACTTCTGGGGTTTCCATCAAACTGTGGTTTACTTGCATATTTATGCAACCTCTCAGTGAATAGCCAGGGCCTTGCAAAACTCCATCCAGTCTTGATTAATTTGATTAATTGATAACACAGCTGAACTGAAGCTTGTTGCAGAAGATTTATTCAATGCTAAGGTCTAACATATTATTGAAAAGCTGAGGCTGAAAAATGGCAAAGGGACACATTGGTTTGTTTTGGCTTGAGAGCCTTGTTCCATTCTACGAAATGGGTTTGCAGACTACTGGTGTGGAGCCGCTCTCTTTTATTTGACTATGTGCCTCACTGTGAGAGAGGAAAAAATGGCTTTGTATAATCACCAACCAGCCATATGCCCCAGAAAAAAGGAAAAATGTTGGCAACTGTTTTTTGTGCAGAACATTAAAAAGAGAGAGAGAGAGAGAGAGAGAGAGAGAGAGAGAGAGAGACGTTTCTGACCGCAACTCATAAACCACACTTTATTTAGACTGGCGTGCACCCATTATTTGTTCACAGGGGCTTTCAGTCAGACTGAGGGAAATATGTTCCAGCATCTGGGGGGAGGAGAGAGAGGGGGATGATGGAGGGGAGAGAGAGGGGGATGATGGAGGGGAGAGAGGAGGTGGGATGAACTCTTGCCAGGTGTCGGCTGTTGCCATGGCATTCCATCAGGCGACTCCATTGCGGCCCGGCGGGCTCATCAGCGACAGAATGCCAATGGGAGGGCGTTTGCGCTGTGGAGAAACTGAAAGTGGCTCTAAAGCACTGGGCTCAAACCCACCCACTCCACCCTACAGGAATGAATAGAATGTGACCTGTTTGTGTGATGCATGATTGACAGGGAGAGTCTATGTAATGCACTCAGGGCTGGCTTCCTCGGTTAAATGTGTCACTGCTAACTGAATGTTTTCTGTGACATATCTGAAAGAGTTTAAAATAGGGCTTGATAATTCCTGTTAGGCGGGTGATTTGCTGGTAAGAGTGATGTGCATAATTGTTTCTGCACCCCAGGCCTTCCAAGTATACCAAGTCTGTATGGGTTTCATTTTTGGGGGGCTTTCTTCAGAACGATATGCTCCAGCTACAGCCATGGCAGGAACTGGGATGTCATTTTTTACACCCACAAAGCAATATTTGTTTCAAATTACAAATATCAGAGACATATTGTCTTAACCACTCTTCTGCTACTATGGTATGAATGGTTTACATTATTATCCTCCGCACTATCCATGGTTCCTAGCAGTGTTACCATGTTTATGAATATTATGTGTCATTGTTGGAAATGTCACCATCATCATCATTGATACACAAAACAGCTCTATTCACCTATATTCCTGCTCAACAGCAACTGTACATATTCACAAACTGAATAGGCCTCGCTTGATGCAACTCTTAGCAACTGTTGCTATGTGTAACATTGTTGAACTCCACCTCTCGCTCGCTCTTCAAACGCAAATGACTAATCCATCACGGAGCACACTGAAAGCTCTTGGTGAGGCCTCTGGAGCCGTTTGACGCCCCCCGTGACCCTCTCCTGGATGTTTCCTCATTACTTTATAATGTATTCACGCTTATGCTTCCATGGCGCTCGCCCTGGCCTCGTAATCGGAGGAAGCAGTGAGCTGTTCCAATGCATACGAGCCCGGCACAATTTGCACTTCATTTTATTAACAAAAAACAGCCAGCCCAGCTTCTGGCTATGCCTTGCCAAAGCTCACCAGGCTCCACTGTGCACTGCCGACAAATTCCCTGCAATGTGACGACAGGATAGAGTCTCTCAGCATCAGTGGGGTACCTCCGCTGGCCCCCGGGAGATGCTGTCATTATGTGTGTTTGCAATCATGGGAGCTGAATACCTTGGCTGGAAGTGAGGGAGAGGACTGACAGGGGGGAGGGTGGGGGAATGAATGTTTCTGCTCCTCTGCGGTGTTTTGAGCTTTCTGAAATGCATGTGCTATCATAGCAATGTTGTGTTTACCACAGCAGGAGGCAAACACAGAGTCACAGAAGAGAGGCGCGGAAACGCCAGACACAGTAAAATGAGCTAAATACATACATTAGGACTCTCTGCACTACACACGAGCCGAGCTGAGGGGAAAAAACTGATTTCAATATAAATGGAAGACAAGCAGGGAGTGTGTGTGTCTTTATATCAGCTTTTGAATTTCTCTTTTTTCTTTTGCTCGCCCCATGAAAATATCTAGCAGAAGGCCTGGGATGAGTTTTGCTGGGAAGTCAGGATGTCAATGTTAATTTTCTTCCCGTTGCTAAGGAGACTCTTTCTCACACAGGGACTGGTTCCCTCCCCCATGGTCACTGTGCTTTCAGTCAAAGAAGCCTTTCTATTTCCAGTCTTCCTTGTGCAATCAGACATTGAGGAACATCTCCGCATTAGGCTGCTCCGTGGACCGGGAGACCCCAACATCTGGGGGTTGTATTGATTTCCAGTGGGGGGAAAAATGTCTCCCTAGTGAGCTATTTAGAGCAGCTACTTTAGCACACAGCCAATCTTCTGGTGTGATTGTTATGCTTGTGTTTTCATGGCAGGGTGTAGTAGTCTCTTGTCTTACACAGGAGTAGCACAAGCAAGCACTTTAATATATCCCATACCCCCATTTGAGCCAGATGCTTTAGCTGGTAGCCACATCAAGGGGAAATTGCAAATGTATCGACCAGTTTCAAGGAAAGCATTGTAAACACTAAACATTTTAGTCTGTCAACGCCTAGTCAGAAGTGGAAATCACTGACACAAATAGCTGTTGTGTGGCTGCCTCAAAATGATCGCTCTCAGCCTCTGTAGTCACCTTTGTGACTGACACGCTGGGCTAGTTATCATGTAACACATCAGGAGCTTAAGGGGTTTTAAATGATATGCTGCATGACTTGTATGCACTGCCAGGTAGAAACCCCCTTTCACCTGGGCCTTGTTTCCTTGCTCATGTCATTCAATTACCACAATTCTGTCTCTGCCATCATATTCTGCGCTGCCTTTCTGGTGAAGCTTTTTCAACTTTTAATTCAATCAATCAAAGTATTAGGGTGGAAATAGTATAGAAGCATTGTAGGCCTACTCTTCAAAGCCTTGATTTCTCCTAATGTAAACCTCCAGCATCATAATTTCATCCTGAAAATCTTTGTTTAGGCGCTTCCTTGAAAGAGTTCTGCAACAAGTTCAATCGTAGGCTGTCATTTGACAAATCAACATGTTTAAAATAATAAAATACCAAAGAGAGGGCGTTTTGTGTGGTGAATTTTATTCCGTTTCAAATAGTGAGAGACAACCTAAGGGTTTCATTTGTACCCAACAGATTTGATTACATTACAAAATGACAGTACTTTTACACATTCATCAATTTACATTTATCAAACAACTTTGTGTAAATCAACTTAACATTAGAAATGCATTATAATGCTAAGCCTTTATTTCACACTCTGAACTAAACAAAGACTTCAGTCTGGGAAATGTCAAAGAAATAGTGAATGGACGTGCATCACATTTTCCCAAAGCCTATGGTTACACCTTCAAATTTGTTTTATCTGACCAACAGTCTAAAATGCCCAAAATATTCAACTTAATGTGATATAAAAACGGACAAAAGCAGCAAATTGTCATCTTGTGAAAACTGGCATTTTGCCTTAAAAATCTGTGAAATAATCAATTATCAAAATAGTTTTATTTTCTGTTGATAGGCTAATCTTTTCAACTACTCTAAGTGTTTGAGAATCAATCAAATTGTTTTATTACACATTACATGCAGAGCACATACAGAATAGATATTTCCTTTAACATGGAAATTGTCCAAGACATAAGATGAGATCTTACACTGATTTCTTCTAAGTGCATATGCAGGCAACAGAGTTGCTGGTTGAGGGCTAAACAGGGAAAAGACAAACATGACCGGGATTTCACCATTGAATCCCTTTAGCAGGCCACTGACACATGAATGAGGGCAAAAAGAGAGAAAGAAGAGAACAGAGAGAGAGAGAGAGAGGGAAGGGAAGGAGGGAGAGAGAGAAAAAAAGAGTAGACAACCAATTTGGGAGTAATGCAACTAAAAACTGACAAGTGTAATTTCATCCATCTGGGCCGATGTGTAAAAAGCGCTGCTCTGAACATTCCCCATGATTCCCCCTGATTGATCTTCCCCTGGTCTGAAACACCTATTATTAGCCACGAGCCTAATAGCACCAGGATGGCTCAGCGCTCTCCCAGGGGCCAATTCTCCGGTCATCTGCCCCTCACTCACCACAGCTGTGGAAACCAACCAGGGAGAGGGAGGAGAGACGGGGGAGGCAAGGAGTAGATGAAGCTGCCAAGAGGGGATGGAGGCGTACCTAGTGGGGGGGGGGGGGGGGGGGGTAGGGGGTTAGGGAGAGGGAGCGAGGTTGAGGGGAGAGGAAGAGAGTAGTAGAGTGGGTATGAAGAGGAATATGGAGAGGAGAGAAGGGGACAGGATGGGGGAGAGATGGAGACCAGTGGCTGGACATGCATGGGGGGTGGAGATCATGAGAGGAAGGTGGGCGTGATGGAAAAGCCAGGGAGAGATATTGAAGAGGGGAAAACAGGGAGACAAAGAGAGAAAAGTTATTCATAAGCATTTCCTAAAAAATCTATTTCACATTTTGCTGATTGTTGAAATAAAAGAAAAAAAACATTATGCAGTATATTCATTTGTTTAGTGCTCATTTTAATTACTCAGGTGGTAAAGAATGAGTGAAAAAGTCTGTCACCAGGACATGATGCCTGATGATGATACCCAGGTGAAGAAGCTGCTAATACTAGGCCTGCAATACTCCAGAGAAAGCAGGTGTAATTGAATTCAAAGTGCAGGGCCATCCAGTAGTATCAGGTAAAATTATGGTTATTTCTTGATTATTTTGTTTTTCTTGAAACATTTTAATGGTTTGTTTTCAAACAGCTCTGTTTGATGGACTCAAAAATATGAAAAGTTGAACAAACGTAGAATGAATATGGCCAAACCATTTTCAAACCGAAGACAACGTTCAAGGTCCCAAACCAAGAATCTGACAATCTGATGCCCAAGGTTAGATGTCAAAAATAAGAAAGTTTGCAACATGAAACTGTAGGAGATGGATTAAGGTCAGAAGTCATCTGTTAATCGCCCATTCAGTCTCTTTGATTGAGTGAGCCCTCAGGTGAGGCGTAATGCCTTTTCAAGGGCAATGATGACAATAATTGGCTACCTTCACTTCACCAAAATGGACTAAGTCCTAAAAATCCGTCCACTCGAATCTGTCAGTTCATAGCAAATGAAAATAGAGGCTCTAAGAGCTTTCCAGCCAACAAATTAATAACTATGATATTATAAAGCTGGCCAAATCATTACCCTGATCTGTGATCTGCGATTTTGTTAACTAAGAGGACCCTGGATTGTCCGGCTGACAAGTATTTCACAGCAGTTTATATGATTCTGTGAGGAAGCTAATATTGTATATTATATTATATGTTTATGGTCCTGGTTTGATTCATAAACCTTAATAATTTCAAAATTGAAACATTTCTTATCTACGTCACAAAAACTAAAAAGGCCATTGAATTGATCAGATTTTATCAAGGTTTTTGGATTAATTTATCCAAAAATGAGATTCTTCTGAACATTTTAAATAATAATCATTTTATTATCAGTTTTTAGCTATTATCTAGTTTTTAAAAGTAATGTAAATGGCCTTCCTCTGCAATATATGGGCACCCCAATGTAGCCAGTTTATTTTGTATTGGTACTTTTTAGCTGATGTTATCTTGTTGTATCATTAAAAGGCATTTTGTGTAGTCAGTGATGAGTGCATTTTGACATTATGCTTTTTTTTTTAAACCTACATTAATAATGCTGTAATAATTATTCTGTATTTCTAATATTCCTATTTTTCCTGTTCTCCATATTGCTGTTATAACGGAAATTTATTAAATAGTTAACTGCAGTATGATAACAAATTCAAGATTATAACACTTTAAAATGAACTGGAGATGTGATGAACGTAATGATGATGATTATGATAATAGCAGCAACAATAACAAAAGCACCAAAATAAACAAGAGCCAGCTAATAATAATAACAATAATATTAATAATAGTAATAAGAATATTAATGGGGATTATGAGAGATGTGAGAAAAAGGATAGCTTATTTAATTGTGTATGAGTACATGCAGTATGTTCAACATATGTTTACTAATCTCAGTCTTTGTAAAAGCAACAATGGATCAGCTTTTTGTATTATTTTCCAGGGTAGAATTCAATTGGAACAAAGAAAATGTATTACTATGTGATCTGAGGTGTCTTTTTAAATGAGCCTTTCCTTTGAAACAGAACATTTGTTAGATCCAAGCACTTTTACTAACTAGACCAATATTCATGTTCAGTTTCAGACATTCAGCGGATAGAGGAATGCTTCCTTGTTTTCTCGTTTCTTCAATGCAAAGCTGAACTCAGAATCTATCATTTACAGGCCTACTCTTGGTAAAAATGTAGGCTTTGCACAAATACCACACAACATTTACTCCAAGTTATTCCAACTTTCTGTGAGCGAGATGATGACTTAAGAGGGAAAAAAGCACAAGACCAAACCAAAACCCAGCCTGATCTGAAATGCAGTTTCAGGTAGGAGTGTCTTAAGGTGCAGCAGACAAAGGTCCACAGCTATCACCTGACAAACTCCTACAACTCACAGCTCACGAGAACCCAAGCAGCACCTTGTCCACCACCACCACCACCACCACCACATTTCACCAGGTGTTACTCCCTTTCTCTTCACTTTGTTTTCCACTTCACTTCACATCGTGCTCTTAAATTTCAAGCTCTTTTATTTTGCAGTCAGTGTTGGCTATTGTGTGCAGCACTTCCTCCAGTGATGCATTCATTCCTACATGAGAGCCAGGAGGACTTTGGACACACACACAGTATTAATGTTGTGTGCATTGAGGATGTGTGGGTGTGGGTGTCTTCTTGTGAGAGACGCATACAAAATATTCCCACCAACAGGATTTTTCAGTATTTTCACACACAGGCTACCCACATTAATCCTGTATAAGCTCAATAGCAGTCTATATTTTCTCTAGTTCCATTTCAAAGCAGTCTATGGAGAGTTTAGCACCCTTTCTTAGTGTTTATTCTTTTGTGATGTTCATCTGGTTTCATTTGCATGATTAACCTTAGATTCATGTGATATTTTACTTGGTCAACATAGTGGCTTTATTTATCCATCACGTGCACTAAATTCTAAGTCTTACTGTCATTATTATCTTTATTATTATAAAGGTTATATTTACAAGTTTATGCAGGCTTATCCCATAAGAATGTGCTCACATCAGTCCATGCAGGTCTTACAAAGCATTTAACTAAATTCATTTATTTATTTAGGTCTTTAATATCATACGTGTAGTGTGAAACGAAGAACTGGGTTCTGAGTTTCATTTATTTCTTATTTAGTAAAAACTGCATTTTATCCGTCGCATTTACCACACCGCGTTAAGACTGCAGACAGTTTATTACACCAGCCTATGTTTTTAAAGGACTGACACAGTTATGGTGGGACATGTAGTATCTTTGCACAATTAAATAGGCTAAATGCTATTTTAAGGGTTCACTTTAATCCAGTGCTTCGGGTGGCATTTCTCCATCCATCAGTCTCCATGCAGCGTGTGGTGCGCACTGGAGGCGCGCTCAGAGTGCTGTGTGGAGGTTTTTAACCACCTGCCTGCTCGGACACAGACAGTAACCCCTCTCATGTGTACTGATGATGGCTAAATAATAAATAATAAATATAAATAATCCACCATCAGATTACCTTAACGAAAAATCCTTATGAGATAAAATAATAAAATATCCTCCATCTTGACATTATGCTTGTTTGATAGATGTTTACTATATTCATTTTTTTTCAATGGTAAAGGCCTTTTCTTATTCGTAATACAACAGTGTCTATATCATAATTGCCAAATACAATATTTAAACACTTTAAACGAACTGGGGATTGCAGCGAGAACAGCAGCAGCAACCTAAACATCAAGAATAACTAATCATAATATATAATAATGTTTCGACGCAAAATGCTTGAGAAACACAAATATTACAAGCAAAGAGCGTCCAAGAATTGCCGACTAGTATATTTAACATAATTTTAGCTATGTGTGATGAAATCCAAACGCTTTCTACATTCGGAAGAACCCAGATTTCGTTCTTTAATATTTTTTTCCCCACTGTGACAGGTTACTATTTATTTCTGCCTAATGATTAAACATTTCAGGAGTTTGTTTAATGCTTCTCGTCGTCAAGTATTCTTTCTTAATTTCTTTCTCTCTCTCTCTCTCTCTCCCTCTCTCTTTCTCTCTCTCTCTCTCTTTTCTCTCGGTCACGACAGATGAAAAGGCGCTCTAATTATTCCAGGAGGTTGGGAAATAAATTATTGTCTTTGAAGTAGGCTCGGGCCTGGGACTACATTAGAAGCCAAGCATGTGATTTGCAACTGTTGAAGTAAAAACCCTCACTCTGCTGCAGGAAAGAGGAAAAAAACAACGGGGGAAATGAGGAGGGTGGATTCTCGGCAAAAGAAAATGGTATCTTTGTTTGCTCTCCTTTGTTTACCAGGGGATTCTTTTTTCATTTTTCCTCTTTTTTCATTTCTACTAATTCATTTCAATGGCTTTCAAACAGCAAAATGGAAATGTTGCTCCTGCTCCCTATTTCGGCGGCAGCGTCCTGGCAACAGAGCAATTTTCTATCATCAGGGATAAACGGCATCGAACAGTACATTCTGATAAAAAAAGAGCACATGATTGCTGGCCTTCCTGTCTGTCATCTATCGACCAAATCCTCTCCTTCAAGACCGACCACTGTGCTGTCAGACCTAATAATGTCGCGTATTAAGTCGAGAGAGACAAAAAGGGGGACCAATGCACGCCCCGGCTCTATAGTCTTATTTGTCACCAACATAAAATCCAGATCAACTTTTTGGCCATAGCTTCTTTGTTATTGACTTGGAACACAGGATCATAGAGTTAGGCATTTTCATCAGGTCTTATAGACAGCTATTAACCAGCAACATTGTGCCTAAATGAACACAAATATATATTAGTAGGCCATATATTATTGGCTTAAAACTGCCAACATAAGACAAGTGTATGTTAAAACCCTATGATATTTCTCCTTAGCTAGTTTTCTCTTTACTGTCTACATTTAAAGACATTGTTTTCATTTCCATGGCCTTTTTCTGATCAGGATCATCTATTGTTACACTTCACCAAATTATTTGGTTTATTGGCCTACGTTTCTTTTCATTATTTCAGAAACAAATGACAGCATATAAAAAGTATATGACTGCTGCAGGAAACCGAGCGACGCAATCACTCAGCTGGACCTAAACATGCAGCGAGACAAGGCGACAACAGAAACAAGCAGTCTTAATTAGGACTCGGACCTTGAGTGGGACCAGTGCAGTTTCAGTCGAGCCAAATTAAATCCATTAGTCTATGAGAGGCTGTGAAGACTCAATAGTGCAGGCCTTTGCTTATTTGTGGTCATTTAAGTCCACTACCAACACGCTACTCTGGGTCCATCTGAAGGCCCTTGCCTGCACCTGGGGCTATGCATATGCCAATTTTGCTATTTACTAGAGAGATAATGCAATCCTAATTTATGATGCTAAACTTATAAACAGTCGTCTGGCGGGGAGTGCATGGTTTTCTTTATGACAAAACCGCACTAATTTTTCTTGGTGCAGTTACACGCTTTTACAAAACACATCAAAGCTTTGCATAAGTGGGTTTACATTAGTACGCTGTGCGCAATTTCTGTGCGTAAAAGCGGCGTACCACCATTAGGGCACGGATGAATTCTACTGGAGCATTAAAGGCTGATCATTATGTGTATGTGTGTGTTTGTGCGTGTGAAGGGTGTGGGGGGGGTGCTCCCTCTGAATCTAGTAACAATGAACCATGTTATACTGACAGCTGTGTGGCTGTGTACGCATCTGCGCTTCCCCTCGCCACTTCCCGCCATTCACACAGCAGAGAGCCGTCGACGCCTTGCTGTCTGCAGAGCCAGTGGCTTTGCGCTGCGGAGAAGGGAGACATGTTGTTTAAGTGCCTCCCGGTCTCTGTCTGCAGTGACAAGCCTCAGCGTCCCCAAACCGCCTGGACCCTGAGCAGCCAAGGAGGAGGCTTTCCATGCGAGCCAGTCAATAGCTGTTAGGGACCGACCACAAACGCCCAGCCTCTCGCTACAATTATGACCTGTGTCTTTCTGGAACTCCGTGTTAACGCTCACATATGATTAACACATGTGCCCAGATAGACAAGAAAAGACGTGCGGAGTTAAAAACAGTCAATGACACGGATTCAGGGAGAGGAGGAGAGAAGGAACTAGTCATATTTTATATATTTTTAAACTGTTCTAGTGGTAATTTGAGCATAAAGCTACCCTGCTATTGGCTATGTGCGTAAAGGACCTGACCTAAAATGGCCAATTCCGTCTTAATAATATTAAACTGGCAATGCCAAAATAACGTCAGGTTACACCTACAAACGCAACGTAAAATATTCTGTTTTCATGTGTCCGGCTCGGACGGTGGATGTCAGGGAAATCCCAGGCCTGGAGTGATTTTAGAGAGTCATTCATCAGCGTTTATAAGAAAGATGGAAATAAAGACCACTTCTGTTAAACCACCACGGCCATTGATTGTGCTGAAGGTCAATCATCTACTTAGGGACAAAGTGATTTCTAGATTTGCAGCTGAACGCTGTTCATTTTGTGAAGTGAAATATAAAATAATTTCTCTCCAGAATAAGGCTGTGAACTCCTAATAGGGCAGAGTACAACAGGGGGCATGATACAGCAGGTGGAGCATACGTTAAGGGCAGAATGTCTCGAAATTTCAAAAGATTTCGCACGGTTGATTTTAATGGTGGTTTATGAATTTCGTCCTCCGGTAACATCCTGTATAGGCCGGAGGTTTCTTCTTGTGCCTTGCAATCAGACACGGTTGTCAGCATGCACGCAATAGGCAAAATCTTAAACATTTCAAAAGAACCAAGGTCGAGTATGTCATGTTCTCTCTATTCAAACAATTCCGTCCTTTCACCACTTCACTTAATCTCAGTGTGCCTAGAAAAGCCTCCCATCACGCCTGCGGGACACCAAGAGTTTGGCATTACCCGCACAGTTATCCCACACTTTAATAATCCTGCAATGGCACGCAGATGATGCTACAAAAAAAACAAAACCCCTGAAGAATTGAGATGTCTCATTTTAATCGAGCCCGGAGATTTCAGCCCGCGGGGAAGCAACTAACATCACTGCAAAGCATGCATGTCTTTGTAGTAGCACTCAAAGGCGATTAGAAAAGGTATAGGATCTGGTTTCTCTTCTGCGTGTCCAAGTGGAACACGGGCAGGGGAATTGGCCTCTATGTTAGATCACTGAGGGGTGACCAAGGTGTGCTGACTCCTGCGAGGTCTGCACGGCCACACCACTGTGCGCCTAAAAGGCAGAATTATCAGAGGCAATGCAAATCATTCATCAGTCTCAGCATTCAAAGGAAACTCTTACCTGCAGCCCTCCTGACGACAAAGAAGAACCCTGATTTTTTTATATATTTTTTTCTAAATAAAATTGAAATGAATCTAAGACTGGAAGCATAAAGAATGTCCGCCTGGATGTCTTGCTGCTCACATCCCTGCCTCTGTGCTCCTCTCTTGGTCCGCTGCTGTAAAATGATTATCCGGCTGGGTTGTGCACTTTTAAATCCCACAAAGTAAATAACAACCGTAGCTGACGATAATAGCAAGGTACCAAGTTCTTGTTACAGAAAAGGAGAAAATTGAAACTAAACGCTGCATTTAGACAACCATTTTTGATAAGAGGATAATTGAGGCGACACTGGCGTATAATTAGGGGATAATTTATGCTATATCCACTTTTATTCCACCCTCCCAAAATAGATCCAGTCCATAATTATTACAGGCGAATTGTTCTTAATTTTATAGCTGCAATTTGAGTAAAGTGTGGCCGCTAATCAAATAGGTTTTTGTAGTAACTTGATTGCAACCATAATTATTTTTCATCACCCTTTTTTGGGTGAAATCACTCAATGCTACATTGCGGCAAAAAACTGTGTTGAAAGTGCTACAAAACATGATTTGAATACCTATTGCATTATTGTAAGCGGAAATAGCATTTCATTCTTATATGCGAATCGAACATCGCAGCCCTCACAGGCAAACTGTATAATTTACATATATTGAGGAGGGCCTCATGTTACAGCATAAAAGACTCTGTCAGTTTATAACGGTATCCATCCTTCTATGTGCAAAATAACCTATTGTACCTCGGGCATATTGTTATTTGATGTGTCACATGTACTGTATTTTCAATTGTCTGAAGATCTTTAATCATATGGTCAGTAGCCCCAGGGAAAACGAACAGTTATAATATGTGTTAGCCTACTTTCAGAGCAGGGGGCTGTTCATTTGGCAACATAAATGCAAATACTACACTGCAATAACTACTTATTCTTATTTAAAATTAAAAGTTCTTATTTGTAAATTTAAAAAAAAATAGTAGAGTTGTATGGTTTTATGTTCAAGGCCATTCCACCTGTTTCAGAGGTATCCTTGATATAAAACAGATCCCTTCACTAGTAATTATAGCCTAAGTATAGTCTCTTAAAAAAATAAATATTTAAAAGTGTATTTAAAATACAACTGGGATAATTCTATACTTTTTATCTTTAATCAAATTGATACAAAATATTTTATCCTTCTAAACAACAATACATAACTTGTGAAGATTGATATTTTCCTGGCTGTCTTGTAAATAATGTATTGGAATTTGAAAATCAATTTTGAATTTAATATTGTTAAAAAAATGGGATGCTTGTTAGATGTGTATAAGTTATTAATTCCTGAGGAGAGGAGGAGTTAAAGGCTGAGAAAAAGAGGCACATAAACCGCTGCTCATCAGGCTAAATCAAAGTGCATGCTATATGTTGCGCGTCGTGCGTAATTCGGGGGTTCGGGTAAAAAAAACAAAATCGACTCGGCAATTCCAAAAGAGTTGGTTTTACTGTGTGAAGCTTGTCTGTAGGAATTATGCGTCTTTCCCACCATATATCATTTCCCCCATAGTTGTGGTGGGAGCTGGTAAGGTGGGTTAACTCCAGCTCAAGTCTCCGTGAAGCGCAGAGCACTGATGACGTTGGGTTGGATGACCAATCGGGAGGCGCTGCCCTTTGGAGACAAACCATTTTACTTGTAGTGTCTGCATCAAGTCTGGAAGCAAGGGCTCAATTTTAACAGAATCCACCTTAAAATCTCTCCCTTAACTTATGCCTACCTTCCGCCACTTTGAGTGAGCATATCACACGACAAGGGGGGAAATAAAGACGCCTCTGGGAAAAAAAAACGGGTATTAATAGGACAATATCTGTTCGCGGTGGAGAGGGGGAGAGAGACAACAGCACAGCAAGAGAGAGAAAGCCGATTTGGTCTTGAGAGAGAGAGGGGGGTGAGTGCTCTCAAGGCAGAAAATTCGATGATGACCATGACTACGATGGCTGACGGTCTGGAGGCTCAGGACTCGTCCAAGTCTGCTTTCATGGAGTTTGGGCAGCAGTCGCACTCACAGCAGAGCTCCCCGTCGATGGCCAGCGGCCACTACCCGCTGCACTGTCTCCACTCCGGCTCACACGCTCACCACCAGCACGACAACACCGCGTACACCGGGACCAACACCTACAACAGGTCGCTACCCTACCCCTACGTGAGCCATCCGCACCACAGCCCGTACCTGCCATCCTATCACAACAACACGGGAGGACAGACAAGGTTAGACGGCACAGGTAAGAGACCCTCTTTTCACCAGGCAAGTGGAAAATGCACCGCGGCATGTCCATCCCCGGCGCCAGTACCATTAGCGCAAACCTTTTTTTGTAGTACTGGGAATCAAACCTTTCTCCCTGCCAGGGTTGGTGTCATTCACATGTCACCGGCCACTCCAAATTCGGACGAATGATCTTTCAAGCGTCGGTGGGTGATTACATCGAAGAAAATCGTGCGTAAACGGCACAGGATAATTCGAGATCCAGCCTATTACTGTCCCAGTCTGCTTTGCTCTCCCCTCACTTCCCACAAAACCCGTTTTAATGCCCGGGCTGTGATCATCACGACCGTGCAATCCTCACCAACTACTCGTGAAAATTAGGCAGCCCGCACGCCTTGACTGTTGTAATTAGCATTTAATTGACATGTCATTACCAGTAATATCCTAAATATGACAGCGTATGAGGAGTGTGGCTGCCACGGCGCTTAAAGGCAATGTGAGATCTCAACGTTTTTCGGCCTGAATTTTCATTTTTAGACGGTTTCATTCGGCGCGTTCTATTCACCTTCACTCAGCCGTTTAGACGCGTTTGTATTTTTCTTCACATAAATGCAGATATGCCATTCCTGTGGTTTTGAATACTAACATTGGTTGTTTTTGTTGCAGAGCAGCAGAAAACGACGGTGATTGAAAACGGGGAAATTCGTTTTAATGGTAAAGGAAAGAAGATTCGCAAACCTCGGACAATTTATTCCAGTTTGCAGCTTCAAGCACTGAACCACCGTTTCCAGCAAACACAGTACCTCGCCTTACCGGAGCGCGCGGAGCTGGCTGCCTCTCTAGGACTGACACAAACCCAGGTATGAGGGGGACTTTACACTGTCTGGGGTGTACATTAACTCGTGGAAACCGTCATTTATAGAATTATAATAAAGATTACCACATTATTATTATTATTATTATTATTATTATTATTATTAGGTCTATATTCTTTGGTTGTGTGTTTTTGTTTTGATATTCCTATTTAATACTAGATGTAATAGGCTACCTAAATACTTACAGAAACTAACCCACATTATGCACGTCCTCCACTAATTACACGCGCCCTTCTCTCCTGCAGGTAAAGATTTGGTTCCAGAATAAGAGGTCAAAGTTCAAGAAGCTGCTCAAGCAAGGCGGCAACCCGCACGAGAGCGACCCTATGCCGGGCTCTATGTCCCTCTCCCCGCGCTCCCCGACCATCCCTCCAATATGGGACGTCTCGGCCTCTTCCAAAGGAGTAAACATGCCGGCCAACAGCTATATGCCCGGTTACTCTCACTGGTATTCCTCCCCACATCAAGATTCAATGCAGAGATAGACTGATGAGACAAGAAGGTCAGTGAGCTGTCTGGAGGCCTCCGGATCTCCGCCATGCAGTTTCCAACGTAGCCTACAATTTGTGTCAGCGCAGAGACTGGATGCTGGAGTGGAGAAAAACCCCTCGGCTACTCCTCTGCTGAAGGATAAAAACGCAGCCAAGCCTAGGTGTGATGACACAAACAAGGGAACTAACTTTTTTTTTTTTTTTTTTAGCGTACATGACTGTTCAGTGGGCTCGCATATTTGTTATGCTTTCATTCATGTCAACATCTGAACGTCAATATACCAAATATTACCAGTGACATTTTAGCCACTTTGGGCAAAGACTGCTTACACTCTTCATGCGCTGTGGCGCCCGGAGCCTTTCGCCACGGTGGACTCCTGCCTGCTATTTTTTGGTTGTTTCTCCAACATGCAAAACCAAGCAAATTGTCTGTCTGTAAATATAATCTGCGATTTTAGCTGTACATACACTTTTTATGTTTTGTCAGATTGAGTAAACCGTGACTCAAAACAGATGCCTGATGTTGAATGATTTCATAAATGCATTTTAGCCTTTCTTATGCTTCATATTGGGCCAACATCACATTATTACAGGCCCATTTCCCGTCCCCTTGATGTGTATGAGCTTCTAACAGACGATACATAAGATAATGACACAGTGCTCAGTGAAAAGCCCATTTCATCAGAGTAAACATTTTAAATAAAGCCAAAGCGCACAGTGCATGGCTGATTAAGAACGCCACAGTATATAGATTTATCAAATGCACTCAACACCGGAGGAAATGAACTTACCCTGCCCCGCTTCTGCCTACATTCACCTCGAAAGACATTTGCTCCAAGTCCATCTTATCTTGTCATTTCACCCTCAATTATTAGAAGTATTGACAAAATGTTTTCTCCCTTCTCTCCGTCCTAATGCAGGCCGTTAAATGCCAAGCTCCACGGGATGGATGTTGAACAAAGCAGCCAGCTGCAGCGGCGTTCAATATGAAGGAGATATTTGGGACAATTTGTGGGTTTTTATCCAAGTGAGGCTTTTTTCCCCCCCATTCTCATAAATGCAGGCATAATTAGGGTAATTTTTGATGTAGCCCGCTGATTACAGCGTTTTTACCGTCAAAGATAATTACCTGTAATTTTCTACCACTTTTAATACTAAAAGGCATCTTTATTTGGATTTGAGGTAGCACAGAAGGAACAAAAGGGGGAAATTATTCGGTTATTCACATACAAATTGCTGAGAAGAGTGAGCGGTCGGAATATTATCTGAAATTACAACGATGAAAAGCTTCATGCAGCTGTCAAGTCGCGGATGTCCCACTGGCGCACATTCAGCCTATACCTGGGCCCCCAGATTGGGGCCTATCTGCTCCTGGGCCATGATCTGCAGGCTGCATGGAGCCCGAAGCAGCAGTCGAGCAAACATCAACAAAAGCTCAAAAATACACAGTGGGGTTATTCATCTCCAAGAACTGGCACCTTTCATCGTGTTTTGCAAATTAATGGAAAAAAAGGCTTTGATGAGCTATATCAGATGAGTTTGAATAGATAGATAGATAGATAGATAGATAGATAGATAGATAGATAGATAGATAGATAGATAGATAGATAGATAGATAGATAGATAGATAGATAGATAGATAGATAGATAGATAGATAGATAGATAGATAGATAGATAGATGTAAAGTGCAGCAAAGTGACAGGGGGTGGGGGAGTGCAGAGAGGGATGTGTCACTTCTTGCTCTGTGAGCTCTATCAGCAGTAGCTGATGCACTATACAGCAGGCTTCACATATAAAAGCTCCATACAGCACCTGACAAGATCTCACACATAACCACGTTACACCTTAGCGTTACCCTCATAAACACATCCACAAATATTCTCTCCAACAAATAAAAAAAGGAATCCGAGTTTCAGGAAAATGCTAAATGTTTCCATTTCTCTGTCACATCCCGACTACACGATTAAGACGAAGAGTATTCAGCCAAGAGTGTCCTCCTCTAAGATCAGGTATAGTCACAGGACAGAAAATACAAGACCCATCCTTACCTTTCTCCGCTTCTCTAACATAGATAACCAAAAAGCTCTGCACGGTTTTACTGCTGGTGGTTGAATAAGCAAATCCAGGTGGGGAAGTGTTTGCACACCCCGGTAAGCTCTTATATATTGCCTGCAAAATTAGCTGTTATTACTGTCACTGTTTAGTGATGGCGAGCTTGAAAAAAAAGCCCTCTGCAATCAAGAACCAAGCGCATCTTTGCAAATTATAGGTAATTGTCAATGTCCAGATTATGATAATGGAGGCCCTAATCCTGGAGAATAATTATTGTGGAGTGTTACAGTTGAAGCTGTCCAGTAAAGCTAACTGTCATTATTTAGACTCGATTTGCAAAACGGGGGGAAACTAGCTGAGTGGAAAATGTTCGGTGGGAAATAAACGGGGGCTCTCGATATAATGGCACTACCAGCGTGTGTATGTGTGTGTGTGTGTGTGTGTGTGTGTGTGAGAGAGAGAGAGAGAGAGAGAGAGATGGATAGTGGTGGGGGACAGTAGTGATGTACGTGTGTGTGTGTGTGTGTGAGTGTATGAAAGAGATATAAAGGCATATGTGTGCACGAGGTTGTGCGCGCGCCTGAGTGTTCTTGAGAGCTTGCACGTGCAATGTGAAAAATCCAAATTTCTCAGTGACCTGTTCGCATTGTAATTAAGAGACTACCGTTTAGCCTACAACAGAAATTAAGATGAAAAAGACGGAGCCGTTTAAGATTAAGAAGCGCATTTTCAGTTTACTCTCCTGTACGTGATCGCGCGTATATGTGTGTGTATGTGTGTGTGTGTGTGTGTGTGTGTGTGTGTGTGTGTGTATTCAGTATAGGAGTATATGCTGCAATCAGGAAGAGGAAGAGGATTCTGTGTCAGGTGGAAATGGTACCATGCATGGGTCAGTGTGTGTGGGTCAGATGCACTGCTGTTTAGTGTGTTTGAGAGAGAGAGAGAGAGAGAGGGAGAGAGAGAGAGAGAGGAGAAGGGAGGATTTTTGTGCAACATGTTCGTTTAAAAAAAACTCACGTATAATCTTTGTGCATATGACCGGGCACAATATTAGATCAATTTTCAAATCCCCGATGTTTCCCATATTGGCATGGTTTGTTTAGCGGTTTTTGCAGCGGCGGCGCTGCTATTACTGCCTGATAATAACATAGTGAAATTGTGAAGGATTTTCCTTCTTTTTTTTTTTTTTTTATTTCACCCGGAAGGTGGGCTGCGGCCGGGAGTGGCAGAGCTCTGGAGCCGGTCTACCCCCACAGGAATGCGGATTGTCTCAGATCTCCGTGCCGCCCCCCTCGCCTCCTCTCTGCCATTCAAAGCGGCTAATTGTAGGGGACACAAAGCGAGCACGACTGCAGACTGTCTGCTGCGAGAAGCAGGCATTTTCTTTACAGACGAACTGGAACCAACTGAAAGGCTCAATCAGGTTCTCCACTTAAATACAATAGGTTATGACTAATAAAAAAAGGTGATCATTCTGGTGCATGATAATCAGAGGCAACAGTGAATAGTGTAATAATAATATTAATAATCATAATAATAATAACCCAACTATTTCAGAATGTTAAATATGAGGGGAAATACACAGCAAAATACGGGTTAATTTAGAAATATGAATTATTATAACAATATTAGGATACAAAGCATCCCCTTTAACCAGGTTGTATCAAAGCGTATGATGAAATGAGCCACTGACTTCTACAGGCACCCTATTAGTCTAAAATAGCCTACTATAGATAATAATATTTTGCAGAAATTAAAACAGTAATAGGCTATTATCAATCCAGTCCAAGAAACAACTGTATTTAATGAAGGTATGTGTAATTATGGGTTAAGCCTTACAGTGGTATACACGCTTGCCGTTTTCTAAAAATGTATTTACAAGAAAACATTTTTGCTTAAGGTCTGTTTAATAAAGTCATACATTTGTACTGTAATTCTTTCACAATCGCAAATGTAAATTAAAAAATGAGCCCAGTTATAAAAGGGAAAATAAAAGGCACACTTTTTCATTTTTCATCCCCACGTCCAAAAACACTGTTAGGTTTGACTGCGTAATATTTAAAAAAATATCTTTTAAAAAATAATAATAATAATAATAATCCACAGAACAAATATAAATTGTGGGTGTTATGACGAATGAAAACTACAAAGATTTACGACATATTCTAGATCCATCTCAATAGGGAGCAGCTGTGATTTACAACCTTGCGTGGAAATGTCACCTGAGGCTCACAAGCATTATTCATGTCTGTGAGTCTTCGTCGTGATTTTCAGTGTAAATAACTGAGGGTTAAAATAACAAGAGACTGCAGTGAGGCCGGAGGTATCAAAGTTCCATTGTCCATTTAAACGTTTAATAGTCTTCCAAAATGCAATAAATTACATGCACACATTTACACATTTTACACGTTTCTTCTATGACTGCCATCAAATACATTGCATATTCCTCTGAAATTTGAACACGAGTCCCATAGAAGGAGAAAAAAAGATTTGAAATGAACAACAGGGTTTTTTTTTTCAATATAACGTCCCCGCTCCAAGAGCCAACGAGTGCTGTATCGAGTTCGGGGTCTGCAGGTGGCCAGTCATTGAGCTGCCGGCTGAGGTGTACCACGACCCCGAGTTTTCCAAAAAGTTAGAAGCCGTCGTGTTGATGTTCTGTGGCTGCAGGCTGTGCGGCCTGGAGGGGCCCTGTGTGTCCCAAACGGCCGGAGACTGTGGAGAGTTGCACACCATGGGGTCGCTGGAGCTGGGGCTGTGTTCCGGTGGAAGCTCACCGTTTTTCATAATCTTCTTCAGTTTTGATCTCCTGTTCTGGAACCAAATTTTGACCTGAAAAAAACGCAAAAAACAGGAGCATTAATATCTCAGATGTAACTTCAGAAACAATGGATTCGGAAGAGACACTGCGCGTAAATGCGCACAGAAACAAAGCACACTGAACCGGTTACCATTTTAAACGAAGAGGCTTTATAAACCTTTAAAATAATGAAAATGGTTTCAGTAGAAATTGATCTAAAATCCCACCTGTGTTTGTGTGAGTCCCAGCGAGGCAGCCAGCTCGGCTCTCTCCGGCAGCGCCAGATACTGTGTGTTCTGAAACCGCCTCTGCAGGGCGGCCAGCTGGAAGCTGGAGTAGATTGTCCGGGGTTTCCTCACTTTCTTCGGCTTGCCGTTCACCATCCTTACCTCAGGCTCGCTTATCTCTTTTTCTATTAAAATAATAATAACAAGAATAAGCATGTGTGCTTATTACAAAGTGCACTTGTCTTTTTGTGTGTGGGTGTCGTCGCCTATGTCTCTTAAATTCCAAGAAAATCCAATTTCATAAACCATTTTTTTTGCTGTCAAAAAAGGAAAGCACGTGTATTCTCCTAAGTAATCGCTAATTAAAAATCACATTGAATGACTTGATTTCAAATCAATGACTATTTATGTCCTTGTTTAGCTTTAGGTTGCAGTTTCGGATTTGTTTGCAAGAAATTAAAATAGTAAATACATTATAAAACAAGATGACAATTGACAATTCGGCTATACAGTAAGTATATGTGACCATATAGCCTACTAATAATCTGCTCTTTATATATTATTATAATGGGGTAATATGCAGGCCTTACCTTGTGGACTCGGCTGGGCTTGCACTCTGCTGTAAGTCCCAGCATACTGGTGGTAGGCGGGGGTCGTGTACGAGCTGTAATCAGTGTAGGACTTTGTCGAGTAATTTCCAGCGGATCCATTTACACCCGGGTACTGGTACTGGTAGGCATTGAGAGGCTTCCCGTACGAGGTGGAGCTGGGCGAGCAGTAGCCGTGAGGGACTCCACCGGCGGGACTGTAGTAGCCAGAATCCGTGGTGGTGGACTCGGGTAAAGTAGGAGATTCCTGAGACGGATGGTGCATGGTGGAGACTTGAAAGGAGCTCTGGAAATCTGTAGTTTTTACACTCGGAATCCTCCGGTCGAATACTCCAGTCATACTTCGAGAGGGAACGCGTGAGTTTGTTTTATTTGATTCGCAAAAAAACCCGAGGCAGTCTGACTCCAAAGTGGTGTGAAAACTACACTGGCATTGTTGAAAGGCTCTCGGGCCGTCGGGCTCTGGTGAAGACTGCAGCCAGCCTCGCAGCAAAGACTTGGTTAAATCCTAAATCGCGCTCTTACGCACTGCAGGGAGGATCTGGTTCCATTGGCCAAGGTGCGCGCGCGCGCGCACACACACACATACATACACATACACACACACACACACACACACACACACACACACACACACTCGATTCACTCAGCCAGTTTTCTTATAGGGGGAAACCACCCGGGCTATGAGGCTGCATTGTTGTGTTTTTATACTACCAATCAATGGGAGCAATTAAAGTGTTGGCCGTGTCACCAATCGACGTTTTCAGGAGGACGAATTAGAGGGATAAACCCTCATTACCAAAATTATTACGTTTGTCTTCGCTATTATTTCTTTATGCATTTTTTTTCTTTTATTCTATTTTTTTCAGCCAAAATAAGCCCAAAATGACAGCATCAAATCAAATGTTTCAATCATCTCACATTAATAATCAATAACACGCCTACATACAACAGAATATATTATTATTGAGCATATTGGTTACTATTTTCTGTTTTAATAGTCACATAGGCTAAACCTGATTAGATATTCTAGCCCATTCCTGAAAATATAGACTTACATCTAACAGTGTTAATGTCCAATATATTATCAGCGGATCCAATATTGAATGTGCTAAATGAAATATATTCCATACCTTTTTCTTTTTCTTTTTTTTTTTAAATCCATGCCAACTGCTCTTTGATTGGCGTGTATAAAAAAAAAAAACAGCTTCCCCAACAGGATAATTAAAGATTCGCCGTATCTTATCTCATCTTAAAAACATGCGACAGATTCAGTGGTAAACAGCGCCGACCAGTGGGCAAACTGGGGAGCTGCACTCTACGCTCAGCCTAGTGGCAAACCCAGGAGAAATATATTGACAAACACAAAAAAATAGATGAGGAATGTTATCACCTTATTAACCCTAATAAAAACTAAGGACAACACGCAATTATTCAAAATAAAAGCTTAATAAACCTAAACTAAAATGAACAAACCAAAAGGCTTTATTTGGGGCAACATGTGTGAGGATAGAAATCACCAATAAAAGATACATTGTATTTACCATTACATTGTACCAGTATATTGCCAGCAGCCATCATTGTACATTGTACCCAGTATCATATACACAGTGCAAAGGAAAAGGAAGGAAGATTTCACAGTGGAGACCACTTTATTACTTTCTCTTCACAAATCACTTTTTTGATAATGTCTCTTATTCCGTTCAATTCTTAACTGTGTTTGTAACCAGATTTGGGGTCGGTTACATGTACTTTAGTGCATGCCTTTATTCCTGTAGCCTACCGCCGGTAGAAATAAAATAAATATAGGCCTACATCTGGTCTAAATTGTAGGCTTATTGCTTTTCTATTGCTTCAAGCCAAGAAGCAACCTCAACAAACTACTTTACCTTGTTGTACCTTCTGCACACATTGCTATGCTTTTCTGGTATCAATAACTGAACTAGTAAACAGGGCTAAGATTGTTGTTTACCTGCCTGCGGTACCCCGGAAACACTCCTTCCATCGAGGCCACGAATTTTTTTCTGTGGTACTTGGTTGTAGCAAGTTTTTACTAACTCAGTAGGGTTCACATTTATTTTTTAACTAGGCCAGTGTATTATACAGGGTCATGCTTTTTGTTTTGTAAACAGAAAAACCTCCTTTGCTGTTGTTAGATTTAAATTGCGCCTGATGCGTCTGACGTCACTAAAGAGTTCAACTAACAAGATGGTTCCCCTCCGATTCACACGAAACGTTTTCCTTTACAGCAAATTTAAATCGTTTAACGCGTGTCACTTTATAAAACTAATAGCACGAATGTGTCATAAATGTCAGTTTATCTAAACTGTAAATAGTTTATACCGAAACATTACACATTGTATTTGTTATATTTTTCTTTTTAAGTGTCAAGCTTCGATAGATGCCACGAATAGTAGCCTTTTAAAAACGCAAGCTAATGCGCGGGTGGAACAAATACATATGTGAGGAAAAAATGTACAAGAAGAGTAGAAATATAAAGCTTTAGGCTGCTTAACGGGACCAAAGACGGAAGTATACGGGAGGAAACCGCTTGCCCTGCATGGGTCTTTTCTGTGCTATCTTTTCTCTCGGCTACCGTTTTGTGTGTTGGGGGGATGGGGCCGTGCCGAGGATGAGAGACTCCAAATATTTACCACTTGGCTAACTAAATATCTTTATTTCCGAACTGAGCTTCCTCTCTCACTCTTGTATATACAACTTTTCGACCACGCATGAGTTTAAGTGGAATTTGTCCAAAATAAAGTGGAGTATCTGTACGTCCACGACACACGCTCAAAAACTCGACAAAATGTATTCCTCTGCTGGAGGTAAGTGGTGCAGCTAACATTAGCATCGGCTAAGTGATGCAGCTAGCAAGAATTAACACACTAGTTGCAGCATTTACCTGCTACATTGTTGAAAAACAGTCTCTATGGCTGTCATTTACCTTACTATTAATATTATTGTTATAATAAAACTCAACAAATGGTTTGATCCAAAACATGTCGTCTCGGTCTTAAGTGGAGGCATTAGTAGTTGAGGCAAGCTTAGCTAGCGTGCAACAACAAGAAGCTGCTGTTAGCCAAGTTAGCTTCAACGGTGCCTCGTTTTCTGAACTTGTTGTTACTTAGCTAGCTTGTTACTGACATTTTTCGAAGTGGGATTGATTGGCGTACATTTTCTTGTTATATCATACAAGTATAAACATGTTGATCTTTGTTATGACTGTCTCGCAGTTTAACACTAATTACAAAGTTAAAGCAATTTTAGCGGCCGACCATGCTATCTAATCTCATCACCAATCTAAGCTATGGTTAGCTAACAGTATCCAACTTAAATTTGGTAAATTTAGTTATTTTGCATAGATTTTGTCCACGACAATAAAATCAACAATCCCTACACCATCCTATTGCTCTGTCAATGAACCACGGACTTTGTAACATTGGACACATAAGGGGATAACGAGAAGTAGGCATATGAAGTTTGACTGAGGCTAGGTAACGTCAGTTACAGTGTAGCAGTTCAGAATCAGAATGAGTTTAGTGCCAAAGTAAATTTTCACTTGCATAGAATTTGCCTTGGAGTGTGGGATGCACACAATAACATGTAAATGGAATAAACAATAGAGCAAAGTACTGCAACAGTTAAGGATATATATCTCCTAGTATCTCATTTATATTTATATTCTGTGTTGTGTGACTGATGTACGTTTGCTGCTGAAGCACTGTAATTTCCCATTTTTCTTGGGATCAATATATATATATATATCTATCTAAGGCACTATAAGAAATAAATACATTTGACTCATTAGACTAATATAAATAAATATTGCTGCTTTTACTATATAAGGGTTTCTCTGTCGTTGGGTTTTTATCCTGAGGAATAAACAATCCGTTGTGTATTTGTTTTGAATTTATTAATTGTTTTACTGTTTGTTTCTATGCTGCTGGATGGATGTCTGTTTTCTTTGTTGTACTAAAATATAAAATGTTTGCGTGTAGAATCAGGCTATTTCTAGGAGAGATGGATGACTTAAGCAGAGTTAGATTGGCAGCTTGTTTGAGTCCTTCTGTGTGCATATTGATAAGAGTTTGGTAAAGTCGCCCTTGATTGTGGGCGATGGTGTTGTGGAAGTGATAAGAGAGCAAGACATACTGAAATGAAGCAAGTGTTTGCAAGGGAAATGTACGAGTAAAGATGAATAGCACTATGTAAATTGTTTGTGTTCACTTGTTAATCTGTAAACCTCAATTTCTATCATGTTTGAATTCACTCAAATGTATGTTTTTACAACTCTAAGTACAGTGTGTATCAAATAAAGTGGATTTTTAAGCATTCCTTATAACATGCTATATTTATCATCTGTAGTCACCGAGATGCAAGAGGGACCCCGTTCCTCTGGATCAACAGGCTCTGGTAAGCTTCTCCCATAATTGTGCCTTAAACTGGTCATTGATGTCCAGTGTAAGTTGCAACATCTGGCGTTTTTACATTGTTCAAACATTACAGTATGTAGGCTACTCATCTGAAGTACAACTTAACCTTCTGACTGAATAAAGAAATTGTCCAGGAAATTGGACACGTGATTTGGTGCTGTTGGTGATATTTTAAAGAAGACAATGTCTTTCTAAATACTCAGTTTCCTCTAAATGCACCTTATTTTGTGCTCTGAATGGCAATGTATTTTGTACACACTAAAGGTTAGTCAATAATAGTCACCATATGTTACTAGGTTTTATGGGTGTTATTCTGTCTAAATGAACAAAGCTGGTGCACAAAGATAAGGCACTGAGGGCAATTAAGTGTGCCTTGACAGTCTCACTGTTATACCTGAAGTTACAGATATAGAGCTTCTAGTTCAGTGATGAAAGCTTAGTGTATTTTCTCCAGGATAATACAAAGAATGGATGACACAGTCTAAACAAACTTCTGATTTGGAGTTGGGAAGGTCCAAATACTCACATAGCTCATTGATGCCAGCCAATTCACAAGCTCAATAGTGACTGTCTGGGGACCGAGCCGATGACCTCCCAGTCACACGCTTGCTTCTCTAACCTTTAGGCCACCACTACCTGCTTGTTGACATGGCTGAACAGGGTGTACAGAATTAGTTGAGAGATGTCACACAACATCTCTTAGATTTTCTTTGCTAAAGGTAACTATTAAAAAGAAGACATTTTACAGCTCTAGTATGGCATTGTATGAATTAGAAGATTTCTCAGTCATTCCTTTGGTAACACAAACAATGTTTACCTGGAGAAAAACAAACTTTCATTATGACCAAAAAAACACACAATCTATCTATCTATCTATCTATCTATCTATCTATCTATCTATCTATCTATCTATCTATCTATCTATCTATCTATCTATCTATCTATCTATCTATCTATCTATCTATCTATCTATCTATATATATATATATATATATATATATATAAATATGAATGACACTGTAATTGTGTGTGTGTGTTTTGGGTGAAAACGTGTTAATTGGGCCTTTATGGGGAAATGTTTGTCTGTATAATGTGATCCTAATAATGCAATCTGCACCTTTCCTTCTTTTGACCCCCCTGCTGTAGACCCGCCATCCTCCCCAGTGCCAGAATATGTGTTCAAGCCACCATCACGGCCAGACTTTGGCACCATGGGCAGGACAATCAAGCTCCAGGCCAACTTCTTTGAGATGGAAATCCCCAAACTGGAGGTCTACCATTATGACATCGACATCAAGCCTGAGAAATGCCCCAGGAGGGTCAACCGGTATGTATATATATATATATTTCATCTGCTGCCTTTGGCATGTGGTAGATCAGTTGTAATGTGATTTGTTTGTTTCATTCTGTTCTTAGTGAAATTGTGGAGCACATGGTCCAGCACTTTAAAACACAAATCTTTGGTGATCGAAAGCCAGTATATGACGGGAGGAAGAATCTCTACACTGCCATGCCCTTGCCCATAGGCAGAGACAAAGTATGTATTATTTAGGGCAACTTGCCACATAAAAATCTCCACTTTTGAAGAAATTGCCTAAACATTTGTTAAAAAATGTCTTTAAATATCACAGCGGTGCCTCTGGTCTTTTTCATTTCTTGCCCATCTACTACACAGGTGGAGCTTGAGGTAACCATTCCTGGTGAAGGCAAGGACCGCAGCTTCAAAGTTTCCATCAAGTGGATGTCCTGCGTTAGCCTGCAAGCGTTGCACGAGGCATTATCAGGGCGGCTACCCAGCGTCCCCTTTGAGACTGTCCAAGCCTTGGATGTGGTCATGAGACATTTGCCCTCTATGAGGTGGGTTTTTATTATTGAGCAATGATTCATTTATGGATGATTGATTATCCCATATTTGTTGTAAAAAAAATGTATCAATGCATGGCCAACCTAATGCCTGTTATAGTCAAATGACCACAGCAGATGTTTTAGCACAAAATTGTTAATTACAAATTAGATGTAATTTACTTTGCATCTGACTATCCTTCTAAAGCTTTCAATATGCTGTGAGGTGCAGTGCTGCAGAGTCATAAGCTACGCAACTCCATTGAAATAAGTGAAAATGTCATTGCACAAAATGAGTACTTACCCAGTTGTATTCAAATAAACAGAAACCAAATTAATGAACCACTGTGATGAAGGCCTTCTAACTGTAAAGTAGAGAGTAAAGACTTCTATTAAACTGTTTTCTTTATTAAGGGTTTGTTATTTGAACCAGTTTGTTGAATAAC
The DNA here is from genome assembly GCA_013375575.1 of Percina caprodes. NCBI lineage: Eukaryota > Metazoa > Chordata > Actinopteri > Perciformes > Percidae > Percina > Percina caprodes. Next base: position 2,613,447 of record JABXJD010000056.1, on the reverse strand, counting down.
TTTTGTTTTTTTAGAACATGTTAATTAGGTTTTACGACTTGTCTTCTGTTACAGGTATACCCCTGTGGGCCGCTCTTTCTTCACTCCCTCAGAGGGATGTTCAAACCCCCTCGGTGGTGGCAGAGAGGTGTGGTTTGGCTTTCACCAGTCTGTCAGGCCTTCCCTTTGGAAAATGATGCTCAACATTGACGGTAACTTTCCTGCTGATTGCAAACAACTTGTGTGAAGTAAAGTTGTTGAATCTTACCTTTGTGCTTATTTTGTTTGCAGTTTCTGCCACTGCATTCTACAAAGCCCAGCCCGTAATTGAGTTCATGTGTGAGGTCTTAGACTTCAAAAGCATAGAAGAACAACAGAAGCCCTTAACAGACTCTCAACGAGTGAAATTTACAAAGGAAATCAAAGGTAAGTTAAGCTCAGGAGCTGAACTCATTAGATTTTGGAAGTCAAATCTCACAAAAAGTGTTTTTTTGTCATAACTTGAGAATTTCTACGCTAATTATGACATTTCACATAAATGTCTAATAGAATACAATGATGAAGTGATGACATATCTGAAAGGTCAACATCACATTTGTTCTTCGAAAACCCTTTTTGTGGCATAATTCAACGCCATAGCTCAGAAACCATATTTCACATTTGGTCGAATTCTGAATTGGTGACACTAATCTTAGATGCTTGTATAGATCTTCTGGTCTGTTGGGTTGAAGATGTGTGTGAAACATCCATGTTTTGCAAAAAATAGACTTATTACCTTTTTATTAAATTGCTTCAAAGTCTGCAATACATAATAAATGAACCTGGACAGAAATGGATGTAAACTTCACTGGTTGGCGTAGGCATACTACCGCAAGGCGATAATTCTAGGTTTTTTCCAGTGAGGAGTTGTGACCTATGTCTTTTGGTCACAGGCCATTCAAAATTAGCATTTATTTTAGTTATTGGTTATTTTTCTAATTGTGTTATCCTTCATTGGGATTTGTCCTTCCAGGCCTGAAGGTAGAGATCACTCACTGTGGGCAGATGAAAAGGAAGTACAGAGTGTGCAATGTGACCAGAAGACCAGCCAGCCACCAAACGTAGGAAATCTCTTCAATACTATCATGTTGTTGATGATAGTTTTGTCGTATTAAATGGAGAAAAACAACAACTGAAATTGCTATATTTTTCTTCCTCTCAATTTTCTGCTGTGTCCTTCCCCTTAGGTTCCCCCTGCAGCAGGAGAACGGCCAAACTATTGAATGCACAGTAGCACAGTACTTCAAAGACAAGTACAAGCTTATTCTGAGATACCCTCACCTCCCGTGTCTACAGGTAGGACAGGAGCAGAAGCACACCTACCTACCTCTAGAGGTAAGCATCACGAACCTCCTGTAATTCGTACAAATGTCTGTAAAAGGACCACTTCCAGGACTTAAATTGTTTGTTTGAGGTGCTCTTTGAATGGGACAATCATATATAGCAAAACTCAGGAAAAATCGAAGGCACTCTCAATGTTAAAATAAAAAAGCCTTTATTGTTATGGCTTAGTCATCTTAAACCTTTAAAAGCAACTCTGACGCGTTTTGGCACACAAGCCTTCGTCAGGGAGTCAACCTCCTGTACTTGTTTGTTTTTCGAAAAAGTACCAAATTTAATATTGATTTTCCCTCTAAACCTGTTTTGTGTGTGTCTGTGTCTACAGGTGTGTAACATAGTGGCAGGACAGCGTTGCATCAAAAAGCTGACAGACAATCAGACCTCCACTATGATTCGTGCCACAGCACGATCAGCTCCAGACCGCCAGGACGAGATTAGTAAATTGGTAAGTTGTTGTGAGATAAAAGTTGATTGAATGAACAATATTGCTACTGTCACAAACAAAATGGTCCAATATTTAGTCAGACTCAGGAGTTAAGATGTAACAAGATTCAGTTGTCCTGTTTGCTTGACTAATTTTCAAAAATAGGCTTTAGTTGACTTTTTAGGTGAGATAAAAAGTTTCTGCCCATTGCCAAGTTTTTCAGTTTGATGGCAAGCACAGGCTTGGTAGTGTTTGCTGATTGGCTACTGGAGTAGAAGGTTCATGACCTTGGTCATACTTGGCTGGTACAATAGTGGCCTACCATAGTTTTCACACCAACACTGCCACAGCAACACATTGAGAATTCTGCTGAGAAAGTTAGGCTAATTTGAACTAAGGATTAGGGATATTTATTTTTTTGGGATTGAGTTTTTATTTCCATTTTTTGTAATTCAAAATCCATAAACATTTGCAAACAGTTACACACAATAGGATTAGGGATATTTATTGATGTTTATATATGAATGATTTTAGTGAGAAACTATTAACATTTCGTATTAAAAGCCTTTTATATAACATGACTGAAGAAAAATCTTAACTGAAATCTTAAGTTGCTTAAGTTTTTGCAGGAATTCAGATGACATTCAATCAACTGCTTTTTTATTATTATATAGATGAGAAGTGCCAATTTCAACACTGACCCTTATGTTCGTGAATTTGGAGTGATGGTGAGGGATGAGATGACAGAAGTGAATGGCCGTGTCCTTCAAGCACCTTCCATTCTGTATGGAGGCAGGGTATGTTGATCACCAGTTTGGATGTGTTTTTGCATGTAGCTACAACTTCAATTAATTTATCTGTAATATGTTTTGTTTGAATAACATCACATTGTGTACAGTGACGAGCACTTATAATTAGAGCTGGGCAATATATATTGATATTATATCGAAATATGAGACTAGATATTGTCTTAGATTTTGGACATCACAATATTGTAATATGGCATAAGTGTGGTTTTTTTCCTGGTTTTAAAGGCTGCATTTCAGTAAAGTGATGTCATTTTCTGAACTCACCAGACTGTTATAGCTGTTCTATTATTACCCTTTATCTACTTAGTCATTAATGTTGATTATTTATCAAAAATCTCATTGTGTAATTATTTTATGAAAGGACTAATAGTCAACACTACAGTATCGTTGTGGTATCGATATCAAGGTATTGGGTCAAAAATATTGTGATATTTGATTTTCTTCATATCGCCCAGCCCTACTCATAAGGCTGCTGTCATTACAAATTGCAGAACAAAGCAATAGCCACACCAATCCAGGGAGTATGGGACATGAGGAACAAACAGTTCCACACTGGCATTGAGATCAAAGTGTGGGCCATCGCCTGCTTTGCACCACAGCGGCAATGCACTGAACTCCTGCTTAAGTAAGTGAGATGCATAAAGTGCATGTATTTTATGTCATTATGTACATGTGCTTCTTGAGCGGACTTAAACATCCCATTGTATCTGGGTTTTGTCTATTTTAGATACATTGTGGTTTCATTTCATTTATTTGTTTGACAGGGACAGTGCATATTAATCAACCGCAAAGCTACTGGAACTGAGCCTGAGTTAGCTCAACAGGCTAGTTTTCATCAGAGTAAACATAATGTCCTTAATTTTCCACATAAAGCATTGTTAGTCAATAAACATAATGCCTTTTTATTTTTCCACATGCAGTATTGTTAAGCTAAAAGAAGCATTTAAGTAGTAGCTCATTGGGCTCACAACTGGACTTGGACATGTTCTTGCTTGAATGTTTTCCTGTCACTTTCCATTACTTTCTCTTGCAACCTAAACCACTTGGTCTAACTGAACTGTGAATAAACAACTTCCTAATCTGTCTCAGAGCATTCACAGATCAGCTGAGGAAGATCTCTAGGGATGCGGGCATGCCCATCCAGGGTCAGCCTTGCTTCTGTAAGTACGCCCAGGGAGCGGACAGCGTGGAGCCCATGTTCAGGCACCTCAAGTACACCTACCAGGGCCTCCAGTTGGTGGTTGTCATCCTACCGGGGAAGACGCCCGTCTACGGTGAGGGATCCACTCATGCAGTCTGTTGTTATGTTATTTATTGCTGCATGATTGATATTCCTACAACAGAGATAAGCTACATCCAGGACTTTTTGTCAAGTGAAATCCTGACTGACTTCTTTCAAACTGCAAACAACTTGCTGATTCTACAGGTTAAAGTTTTCTATCGCTTATGTCGCTTTTATTATCGCTTATATTATTTTGCTAGAGTTATGGATCACTGTTCTTCACAAGTATTTATCTTATTTGTAGAGATCAGATTGGCTTTTAGAGATAAGATTGACTTTTATAATAATGCCATGACAGTATGCAATTAAGGTTGTCATGCTAACTGACATCACAAACTATTAATGTTTATACTAAAGTCTTTGCAGCTGGCTAAGGCATTGCTTAAAACAAAACACTTCTCCAAATCTGTGTGGATTTGTGTGATTAAAGAGTGTTATATTTGAAGTTATAGTTGGTCTCAAACTGAGCAAGTTGTACTGCTTCTATTTCTGCTTTTGGGAAATACAATCTAAATAAAGCTACATTCTTCCTACCGGTTCTCCTATCCGCTTTAATTAATTGATATCTATTAATGGTCCTAATGTGTGTTGCAGCTGAGGTAAAACGTGTTGGGGACACGGTACTTGGCATGGCCACACAGTGTGTGCAGGTGAAGAATGTTCAAAAGACAACACCTCAGACCCTCTCTAACCTCTGTCTGAAGATCAACGTCAAGCTGGGCGGTGTCAACAACATCCTCCTCCCACAGGGCAGGTTAGTGAAGATACTAATAATGAAATCCTGAAATTAATCAATTAGTATATGTTTGTAATGTGACACCTATCAACTTTTATCCTCATTTTGAAAATATAATTTTGGTGCTAAATTTCAATTGTGTCTACAACCTACATTCTGGTTCCAGGCCATTAGTTTTCCAGCAGCCAGTGATTTTCCTTGGTGCAGATGTGACTCATCCACCTGCAGGAGATGGAAAAAAGCCTTCCATTGCTGCTGTAAGTAACAACACAACATGCCCATATACCCTGTACGAAATAGTTAGTTGTTGTCTATAAGATTTAAGCTAGGTTGGTTCTAGCGGCAGCTTTGTCATTAAGATGTATTTGCAGACAGGTGTCGTCTGTAGATTGACAGCTCTAACTTGCGCTGTACCTTCACATGCCCAAGTCCACACTGATAACAGTTAAGTTATCAGTGCACGCTAAGAGCTACTACATCTATCAATATACAGGCCGTGTGGGGACATGCGCAGCCGTGGAAATGATAGAGCTGGGGGCAGCTAACGGCACTGCCAAGCTCCACCTGGGCAGACAGGGAGAGACTACTGCTGCTGACTGATATAAAGCGTCACTAACTGTGCACTGAATTTTAATTTAGGGCAGGAAAGTCGCCACAGACACTCAGATTGTATTACTTGAAAAAGCAGCAAATACAAGCACTTTCATCAGTGGGTCAAATGCTCAATCACCATTGTTTTAACTCACTTTTGGAAGATAGGTACTTTTTGAACAATTAACTACATGAAAATCTTACGGACAAAAAAACGTGACGTAATACGAGTGCCATCTCTACATGCTCTTAAAATCCCCCTCCATACACATTTTAAAGTATGCAACAAAAAAAAATCATCACATTTTTGGGTGGAGGGAGACTTTAAGTTTCTTTCAGGCACGTAATTGTTTTGGTGTTATGGCGGAACCAGTTATTGTGTGACTGAGCTGCATCAGAAAACCCCATAAATCAATCCTTTCATTTGATACTAAATTATATTTCCTTTTCAGGTCGTTGGTAGTATGGATGCCCATCCCAGCAGATACTGTGCTACAGTGCGGGTGCAGCAGCACCGTCAGGACATCATCCAGGACTTGGCCACCATGGTGAGGGAGCTGCTTATCCAATTCTACAAGTCCACCCGCTTCAAGCCCACCAGAATCATCTACTACCGCGATGGCATCTCTGAGGGCCAGTTCAACCAGGTGATACACATATCAACTACACATAACTTGTTTAGACAGTGGCCATGTTAACTGCATGCCACCAACCTGTAATAAATACATGAATAGAGGAATACATCAGCCCCATCGCAAACGAAACCCCACCAGCTAACCTTTTACATCTTAATTTTTAATATCTTTTGAGATGCAGGTCCTTCAGCATGAACTGCTGGCGATCCGCGAGGCCTGCATAAAACTAGAGAAGGACTACCAGCCTGGTATCACTTTTGTGGTCGTGCAGAAGAGACACCATACAAGACTGTTCTGTATGGACAGAAACGAGAGGGTCAGTATTGTTATTGGTAGAAGTGGGAGCTTTGTCAGTTTTCTAGCAAACCTAACTAAAAAGATGAAGGAGCACACACTCATTTCTTAAACCATTGTTTTAGTACTTAGTTGCAGTTACCTTGTAAACGTGAACCAGCATTGGAAAAATATCTTCATCCAATGTTCCTATATTGAGGAAACTAGATAATCCTAAGTAATTTGGTGACACTAGCGCACACACCAGCATTCAAACCTGTACTTGGAAATGGCATTCAGATATCTGGAAATTGACTTTTCAATAATAATAATAATAATAATAATAAAAGTTGTGTATAGGTCAAAATCTTATCTGGTTTATGTTTGCTTCCCACAAAATTAAGTTTGTTGTCCAAACTTGTAAGACAACAATCTAACTCATTAATGCATTTTTGAAAAATCTTTAATTTTTTATTTTATTTTTACAGGTTGGGAAGAGTGGCAACATTCCGGCAGGCACCACAGTGGACACCAAAATCACTCACCCATCAGAATTTGACTTCTACCTTTGCAGTCACGCTGGCATTCAGGTAAGTTCTGAATCAGGAATTGAAGTAAAAAGTGAAACTGTGCCTGTGAATTATTTTAGGAAAAAACAAATGGATCATCGGCCAAATTAGCCAACTGCATAAGACTGTTGATAGTGTAAGCAATGTTTCCCCTCGTGGACAGAAAAGAAACACCTGTTGTCCATGATCACGCCTTGCAGGGTACCAGCAGGCCGTCTCATTACCATGTGCTCTGGGACGACAACCACTTCTCTTCAGATGAACTGCAGGTCCTAACGTACCAGCTATGCCACACCTATGTACGCTGCACCCGATCAGTTTCCATCCCAGCACCAGCTTACTATGCCCATTTGGTGGCATTCCGGGCTCGCTATCATTTGGTGGACAAAGAGCATGACAGGTAAGTTCCAAATCACATACTTTTTTCTTTTCACTTTTTGTACAAACGATAGCTGCCCTTAAAGTATGTACTGTTGACCCTCATGCTTAAGCATGCAGGCCTGCGTACTACAATTCCAATGGCTTGATATTTTACATTTACATTTGCCTGAACTTGGTTAGACTCTCCATATTCATGTGCCATCTTGAAATACGTTAGCCAGTTAGAGACCAATAGGATATACCTCTCTGCCTTTTGCGTTTTCGTTGTCACAAGATTAACTCACAGGTGCTGCTAGTTTGAAGAAGGAAACCGCTAGTATTCAAAATCAAAATTTCAGGAACAGGAGTCTTCTTCTTTGCCCAGAAAAAGAAAAAGGCTATTGAAAAGACCAAAAGAAGACGCTTTTTGAAGCGTGAAGGCCACCGTAGCTGTATAACGTACTTTGAACTGCGTGATGCAAAGGAGTTGATTGCGATATATGATCTCAACGCTAGATGGGAGAATTTCCTACACATTGGACCTTTGAACAGTTTTCACACTCGTGTAATTAAAACCTTTTTTTATTTTACTGTTTCAGTGCCGAGGGCAGTCATACATCAGGCCAGAGTAATGGGCGTGACCAACAGGCCTTGGCCAAAGCCGTTCAGATCCACCAGGACACCCTGCGCACCATGTACTTTGCCTGAGAGCACACAACCCCAGGTTGCCACGGGTGAGAGATCCCTCTGACGGAACACACTACCCCTCGCTGTCTTACTGTCAGCTGTGGATAGCATCACAGTGGTGTTACATAGTGATCTCCTTACCTAACATACCTGTCCAGTTACCCATATGTCTACAATTGTACTTCAGCCCCTGACCCACCCAAATCAAGTCAGCTATTAGACTGTAAGCAGCAAAGGCATCCCTCTTTCTTGGGGTTTGAGCTGGAAGAGGTTTTATTTACATCTTGTGCATTAGTGTGTGTTTGTATTTGTTGCAGGGAAACATGTTTTGAAGTATGAAAGGAAAAGGAAAGGTTTGTACACTGATAGAAGAAATCTACAATTTCTAAACTAGTGGGCAGTATCATACATAGGGGTGATTTATAATTTAGAGGAAGCCGTTTACCCTCCTGTTTTTTATTGTATGTTAGGGTCCTGGTGCTTGAAAGGAGAAGGATCAAATTCATCAAAATCTAAGGGGGCCTGTTCACTGTTTATATGCCTAAAGATTTGCTCCTCTGACAAACATTATTTATCAGCCAATCAAAGCAAAGTGCACTGACCAAACTGGGTACTTCAATCAGGACAAAAGTACCTAATATTTTGAGGGTTGTGGGATTCACATAGGGCACTATGTGATGAAAAGTGCCATTTGAGACCACCTTTCTGTTGTCATTTCTGTGTAAAACTATGAATTATTAGGCCCACATTTGCTGGGTGTTCAGTATTTGTCCTTGATTGACACTGATGTCCATTTTATGCCAAATCTGGTGACAAATTACCAAAGGATTCTTTGCATCAGATTTGTTATCAACCCTTGAACCAACACTTAGTTTATTCTGGATGAGGGCTTTTAGTGTTCAGTTTTTAGTGTAAAGATCGAAACAACAACAGCAGCTGTATCCTTCTTTGCCTCTTGTGTTAGCCTGAACTGAAATAGTTTCACCAGTTACCCTATTCCCATGCTAAGACATGGTGTATTGGGACCGGTTCCCAACACCTTTCTAATGTAGTCTGAGCCGTGTTGATAAAACATCAACATAGAGTGGAACTTGACAAAATCTTTTTTTTTTTTTTTTTTGTCCCTTCGGTTTTTATAGTGTAATTTAATTTTAATCCGTTTTGTTATGAATATGCATGTAGCTGACTCATGTTTAGATACTTAGGCATTTGTGATAATTGTTTATTTCTTCCTTTTTAAACATTAACTCTACTTTTATGTTTTAATGTAAGCAGAAGGATAGTGTTTTCTGCGGTGTCTTTGTCATAGCGGGATATTTGTGTGGCGTCCCGATAACCAGCCATTCGGTACAGTGGAGTGAAAGCTGCAACATTTTAGAGTTTGACTGATTGAAATTCCCTAAAAAAAAAAAAATATATATATATATATATATATATATATAGTTTGCTCTATGAATTGGGAGCCGTCGTTGCACAAACGCTTGAGTTTTATGCAAATTACTTTTTGTGAGTCTTTATACTATATAATAATGTTGGTAATAAGGTATATTTTAAATAAGCTTTCAGTGGAGGCTGCTGAAAATATTATCAATTTTTTTAATGACAGGCCCACATGTAGTCTAAATTAACACTGTCTATTTGTATACATATTTTAAATGCAATTATTCTCTTGCCTTGTTAGACTTATAGTCTTACTTCAAATAATTCTAGACATTTTCTAACATCCCACCTAAGTTGTACTACTAAGTTAAGCTGGCGAATGTTCTTATAGTCTTGATTGGAGGCAAGTAGTCTATATTTTCTATCTATGCATCATTTTTAACCAAGAGATTTAGTAGTGGGACATCTCACATAAATTTGGTCATTTATAGTGGTAGATAATCGGGGCTTTTTTTTTTTTTTTTTTTTTATACATGTTGCATTTAGTAGCGTTTCTTAGTGCTTATTAACATCTTCATGCCTTTCTAATGGGATGAAGCATTTGTGGTCATTTGTAACAATGTAGATTTTATAGCCTGAAAATTCGATGTATCCTTTGTAACAAAATATTTCTTAGCCAAACAAGATTATTGACTTTTACATGATTAATATTCAAAAGACAAGGAAGCACAAAAGGACATCCTGATTCTAGGTGCTAGAAGTTTTCACTGTAAACCACCTTAAAAAAGAAGAAAAAAAAAGATGCTTCATCATTTTGAGGCTCTTTTCTCTCCCTTCGATGACTTCTCTGCATTATCCTTTTTAACCATTACCTGTTAAGAAAATAGAAATCCGACTGACTGTGTTTGTGGGGCATTCTGAAAATCATGTACTTGATATTTACTGTTAAGATGTCAATATTGTTCCTATCGGTGCTGGTCTCACAACATGTAAATTTGGATGCACTTTTGATAGCAGAACGTTGGTATGACTTTAGATGTGTGTTCCTCAATCGAAGCAGGAGGCTCGGCCATATTGCGTGAATGGTGTAATTGTATGGAAATGGCTGTGTGTTCTACCTCTTGTTACCTGTTTAAGTGTTATGGTAACATCACACTGCTGGCCATTTCTGTATAATTACCCCTGCTATCTATCTAATTGGCATTGTTTGAGTCTTGCATTGACAAAGAGGTTTTTTTAAACCCTTGGTGTGCATAATGGTGAAAGCGCTTTCTCAGTTTATGTTGTGTGATATTTTATTTCATATTTTACTCAAAATGATAAGAGAGAATGTTTGTTTTTCTTTTAGGGGTTTTGAGCATTGAGCTGTATGACCAAATTCTTGAAGTGTGTTTGTTTTCACACACAGCTTTCCCTTTTTTCTTTACTTTTTATTCTATGCACCAGTGAAATGACAGACTTTTCACACCCTGATGTTTCCACCTGAGCAGTATAACAACAAATGCAAAGCCCACATCAGCTATGATCATTGCATATCCTGGAGTTGGAGACATTATAAAGGCACCCTATTGGTGCTGTTAGACTGTTAGAGTTGCTTGCAAACCTAAAACAATGGAGAACAACCTCATCAGCCTGAAAAAAGTCATGCAGGTATTGAAATCCATGTGCGAATATGTTTTGAAAGGTGTGTGTGATTCAGGAAGTCCTTTGATCAGTAACATTTTATCAGTTATATTTCATCTGATTTGTCATAAAAATGCCATAATTCGATGTGACATTTTTTTATTTAAGTAAAAGTGTGATCTTCCGTGTAGTTTTATGGAGATTGATGTCAGGTGGAAC